>CM031081.1:7348885-7710752 GCA_018257905.1 Gillenia trifoliata | reverse complement strand
AACAACACTCTGGAATCTAGAATATGGGGATCGAGATGAGACATAATGGGGACGTCCACGATAATTCGCGCCGTTCTTCAAGAACTTTGACGTGCTTATCTCCCCCTAACAGCGGGAAGACTGTCTCATTGAAGTGACAATCCGCAAACTAGCGGTAAAGAGATTGCGTGCAAGGGCTCTAAAGAGCTAATGCGAAGGAGAATCACAATTGACAAAGATTCACATCCTTCTTTGAAGACCCATATTGGTACATTGCGACGACGCAATATGGCATAAGGTGCATACCTAACAGATTGATTGTCTAGCTGCCGGCATACCAGGCCGTCCAACAGGGGCAACCAACCGTCCTTCAAGGGCGGCACACCCTTCGGGGATGTTGACTGGACGTCCGTTAGGTACGTTTATTCTTGCAGGCATGTTTTCAGCTGGTATGTGTGATCTCGTCACTTGAGCTAGATCAGAGAAAGCGTCTGGAACAACACTCTGGAATCTAGAATATGGGGATCGAGATGAGACATAGTAGGGACGTCCACGATAATTCGCGCCGTTCTTCAAGAACGTTGACGTGCTTATCTCCCCCTAACAGCGGGAAGACTGTCTCATTGAAGTGACAATCCGCAAACTAGCGGTAAAGAGATTGCGTGCAAGGGCTCTAAAGAGCTAATGCGAAGGAGAATCACAATTGACAAAGATTCACATCCTTCTTTGAAGACCCATATTGGTACATTGCGGCGACGCAATATGGCATAAGGTGCATACCCAAAACGCGTAAATACGAAACATCAGGTTCGTACCCGGTAAACAACTGTAACGCTAAAAAGTATAGGGTAGCAATGGGCCTTAGGCGGACCAACATGGCTGCATACAAGATTGCATAGCCCTAAGCAGAAACCGAAAGCTTGGTGCGTTGACTAAGGTCTGGGTGATCAATTGATAATGCGCCTTATGATCCCTTCTACGAGGCTGTTTGGGGGTTGAACATGGAGAATTCAATGTTCAATTTCAAACCCAAAAGACATGCAATACTTATTGAAAATTCTTTGATATAAACTCTCAGGAGTTTAGCAGCAATGTGTGTGTGGACAACCAGGAGTTTAGCAGCAATGTGTGTGTGGACAAACATGTGACCATTGTGTTGATATACCAACCAAAAATCATATTTACATAGTTCGCATTTTTGGTTGGACGAGTCCACATTATTCCCTTTGATCCATTGTGAAAAGAGGGTTATGTAGTAGCTTTGCTAGGGATGATATAAAAATCCAATTTCCCAACGAGCAGGTTTGGCAAAGTGTGCTTGTAGGCACAAAATTCTTACTCTAGGTAAGGTGATGCGTTGTGTAACACGTTGCATCGTGTTTCGATCTGAATGTCCCAAACGGTTGTGCCAAAGCAAGTAAATTGCTCGAATCACCCGGCTCCAGGGCGGCCTATATGTGGCATGTCTTAGTTGGGAGGCAGCCCATTGGCCTCAAAACATAGCTTCAGGGTTCATAATTTAGAGGTGATGCAAATATACTTCACTCTATTTTCTACAGTGGTTTTCATGATCATTGTTCTCTCGAATATCCTTAAAACTCAATGACGTTCTTCTAGAACGGAGAATATAAGGCCCCTTAATAGTAATTCAGTACCATTAATACAACGAGGGGCAGTGCCAAAGCCCTTAATCAGGTTAGGTTAGGGGTGGGCACGGGCCGGGCCTATTTTTGGAAGAACCGGCCCGGATGGTTGTTGTTAGGGAACGGGGCGAGGCGGGGCGGGGCGGGGCGGTGGATTTTGTAATATGGAACCGGCCCGTATATAACGGGCCGGTTCCACGGGTCCACGGGTCCAACCGGTTTTTTTTTTTACTTTACAATTTTTAGTTTCTAATTTTGTAGAATCTGTATTACTCTTTGAGTCTTTGTAGAATGATCTGTACTACTACTACTCCTTTCACTACATTTTTCTTTTCTTTCACTTTTTTCAATAATCATAAAAAGCATAAATATTGATTAGGTTGAGTCAACATACATAAAACATACATAACAGAATGCCCAAGAAGATAGTCCATGAGTCCATACAGTCCATACTTCACACATTTGTGATTTGTTCATATGTTCATTAAATTACATAACTCAACACAAAAGCATGAATAAATGCAAACAAAAGAAGCCCTCAAAACTCAAAAGTTCAAAAGAATCAAAACCACATGATCCACCACTCTCACTATCTCACATTCACATGTCCACCAGGACCACCACAATTCACAGATTGTAAATCAAGCAATCTGCAAGGAAAAAATATAAAAAAGCATATTATTCTCATCTATGTCATATATAATTATATATATTCTCCAACAAAGTTTAGAAATTTATTAATTTAAATTACTGAGTTTTAGAATATTACCACAACTCCTTTATTCTTTTGAGTTGTTTGAGTTGTTTGAGCACCTGAGCACGTAGCTTTTTCTTTGCCTTTATTATGCTCTACAACAAAGAGGAAAAGAAACAAGTTAAGGAATAGAAACAATATCAATGACTATGAATATAAACCAAACTACACAAAACAAATCAATTACCGATTTCACATTCTTCATAGAATTCAAGCTCAGATGCACTTGCTTCATACTCAATGTTGCTAATATCTTCACTTCTTATCCAATTTTGGAGGCATATCAATGACTCGACTGATTTAGAAGTGAGAGATGATCTAAAGGGATCAATTACTCTCCCTCCAGTGCTAAAAGCACTCTCACTAGCAACTGTTGACACTTGAATAGCCAAGACATCCTTGGCTACCAATGCAAGTGTGGGGTATGAGATCCTCCCTTTCAACTTCCACCATTTCAAAATATCAAACATTTCATTCTTGTTAGATTTCTCTAGTCGGTCTAGGAGATACCTGTCCACCTCATGTGCAAGCACAACATCCTCAATGTCTTCTAGTTCCTTTTCCCAATCATCCATCATCTCATCAAATATGATTGGACATTCTGTTAGGGCACTAGTGTGGGGTAATACTTGTTTTCCGCTTGAAGAGGTAGTGTCAACAGACTCAATGCTCAACGACTGAGAATGAAATCCAAATATAAAGTTTGGATTAAATTTAAGCTAAACAATAACATTTATAGAAATGAACCAAATTAGAATTTCACACATGTATCCCAAAGTTTGGATCAAATGTTTTTAAACAAAAAAATTGTGGCACCCCCTAATTTTTCAACCGCAATAACATCTCTCTACTCACAGCAGCAAAACAATTGAATTTTCGTCGTATCCAAATTAGAAATCACAGCATCAAATTAGAGAACGTCAAATTAGAAATCACAGCATCACTCACTTCTTTAAGCATCCAGCCTTTTGCACCTGCACTTTACCTTGATGGCTTGGAAACAGTCAAAAATCTGGAAAACAAAACCTGGAAACAGTAAAAAATCGGGTTTTTCAAAATAGAGATCTGAAAAACCTGGAAACAGTCAAAAATCTGGAAACAAAACCGTGGAAACAGTCAATCATTTACCTGGAGACAGAGACGGAGACGAGAGTCGAGAGACTTCGAGAAGAGAGAGACTCAGAGATGAGAGACAGAGACGGAGACCAAGTCTTGTCCGAAAAACCCGAGCTTGGGACTTGGGAGACAGCGACGGAGAGAGAGTCGAGAGAGTTTGAGAAGAAACTCAGAGATGAGAGACAGAGACGGAGACCAAGTTTGGGACTGGAGAGTGGAGACAGAGACGGAGAGATCGACTCGAGAGACTCAGAGAAGAGACTCAGAGACGAGAGAGTCGAGAGACCGAGTGAGATAGGCAGAGCAGAGCCCTAATCGGCTAAACCCTTCTTTAAACAATTAATTTCATAACCCAATAAAACGATGACACGTGTCAACCCCTATATTAAACGGGCCGGTCCGGGTTGGTTGCATATTCTGAAATTGGACCCACCCCGCCCCGTTTCAAGATTCTTATTTTTGGAACCGGCCCGAACCTGCCTCAAACCATTCGATCCGGGTCGGACCCGCGGGTCTTGGGCCCGTATGCCTACCCCTAGGTTAGGTAGACCTGAATTCGTTGCTAGAGGGGTGATTTAGGTATGAAGTTAGTGTGCATCGTAGCATATTCATCCAAACAACTAACTTCCCCACATTTATACCTTATCACATGTTAATTGAATTTGATCACATGTATAAGAAGCATGATTCAATTAACTCATATTCGAGGACAATATCCATAATAATATCCAAAAAATTTAAAACAAATACCTAACAAATCTTCCAAACAAAAAGGAAAAATTGTTCAAAACTTAACCAAAAGATAGGGGGTTCTGCCAACATGGCCTTCCATGTCAAAATTCTGCTTTTCCATATGTGTTAGGTGAAACAAAATTAGTCTCACAGATTGACTACGGGAATGGTACGCCTCAGCAACATTGGTAGAGGCACAAATAAGTGCATAACCAATGATCTATTCCATCAAAACGGAAGTAGATTTTGCATGGCTGAGGTTCGGTAATACTGTCCCTTATTTTTGAAGTTTTGGGTCTTCGTTGCCAAGGGATCACGTGTTTGGTCGTGATGCCACCACCTTGGTTGACCCTGATTCTACCACTATTCAGTACTCTCCAGCTGAAGAAGGATGAGTAGATTCGATAGGCGTCTGCCGAAGCAGAGCCTTATGTTTGGTACACCTCTGCCGAGACAGGGCGTGACCTTCGGTACATCCTTGCTGAAGCAGGGCATGTCATTCGGTAGGCTCTATCCGAAGCTGTTTATACCATTCAATAGACTCTACCGAACCTGGGTCTATACCATTCGGTAGGCTCCAACCGAAGCTGGGTCTATACCGTTCTGTACTTACCAGCCGAATCACTGGGGTGCCGCTTTCACTGTTGTGCCACTTTCACTGTTGTGCTTTTCAGTGAGCAATGTGGTAGTAATCAGGTCCGAGAACTTAGTGAACCTCCGCTCTCTACAGTGCTTCTTTAGGAGCATTTTAGAGGCATGGAAGGACGAGAAAATCTTCTCCAGTCAAAATTCATTCGAATTCTATAAACTTCAGAATTGTACCTATTCATGGATGGGGTTCAATCATGTCTTGCGTCAGGCAAGATATGTCTTGCTTTGGGTAAGGTATGTCTTGCTTCAGGCAAGACCATCTTTTCATGATTGGAACGGTCCGTAGAGCGAGTCAAAGAGCCATGGAATCCTTGTCATCGAGGTACTTTCATTTACAATGCTTCAGGCATAAGTCTTTGAATGAAGATCATGACGGAGGCTTATTTAGCTCTATCCACGTCATTGTTGGCTTCAATGTTGCTCAGCTTCTTGGTAGTCAAATGGAGCTTCACAATTTGTGCCCACATAAAATAGTTTCTGCCAAAAACTTCCATGTTAATGAAGTCGAACTTGTTACGGTTCGAAAATCCACTGGATGGAGGGAACAAGATTGTGGTTGGTGCTTATGGGAAAAAAAATTCTCCATAATCATAAAAGTTAGAACATTCGGGTTCTAAGACATGGTTTGGTTTAAATTTTCATGAAAACTACGAGTTTCATTGGTATTTAATTTTTAAGGAAACTTCGGGTTTCTTGGCACTTATTCGAAACTTCAGGTTCGAATTTATGAACTTCAAGTTCATGGATACCTGCAAGCAAACACAATATATAGAGCAAACAAAAATAAAAATTTACATATATATCGTGAACAGGTAGATGAACGTAGGTCTACAGGGCCTACGGGGTGTGAAAATCACGACCCAAATAATTTGGGTGGATTAAGTTTAGAGCTGCAAGCCCAAACAAAGAGAAAAACTGGGCTACAGGCCATCAATAAGGTGCGGGCTGCAGGCCCATAAAACCCAACAGGGGCGACTCGGCTCAGCTCAGCTCAGCTACAGACAGAGCCGCTCGGCTTAGGGTTTTTTCTTTTTGTTTTTTTTTTCTTCATAAAAACGATTTTTGTAGAAAAGTGAAAAAAAAATCATAAAAAACCCTAATTTTTCCTTCGTTCACACAATCATCAATTCACTTAATATATGACATATATATTACATTAAATGCGAACACAATTTTTGCAGAAGATCAATAATTCGTTAAATGCAAAAAATTGAGTTCATGCATCATGGTGAAGGCTCATGCAATCAAGGCTGAAAAAATATTGACAATCGAGACCGTGTTTTAGAAGTACTTAGATTGCTGATGATGATGGTTGCACAATTTGTTTGCAGAATTGCCTTCAACTTCGGATTTCCATCTTCAATGCGTTGAATCTCGTTTAATATAAAATAACAAGGAGAGAATTGAATCAATAGCAAGTATATTAATTCAATAAAATAAAAAGGAAATCAAAATAAAAATTATTGAAATTAATACTCCCCATGATTGAAGATGGCCAAAACTCCAGTATAATTCTCTTTAGCACAGCGGAAAGAGCGTGCTGATAACGTGTTGTGGCCTATTTTATTGGAGGGTGCGGCAAAGAGAAAAATAGAGAGAAAGAGAGAAGGGCTTGAGGAATTGTAGTACATATTCCTCATGCCAAGTGTATTTATTTATAGTGAAACAAGCACAATCATAATAGGAATGTAATCTTTAGGATATTCAGAATATCTCAATCCATATCTACTTAGGATTTACATAATCACATTTATCACATGTTTAATATTATCACAAGAATTGAAACATAATTTCGCCACTCAATGTCTATAGTTTTATGGGCATATGCTCCATCATATGATTCAACTATCAATAATTAAAGTCCCACCACAGGCCTCCAAAAGCCCAAGACCTTAGTCTTTGATTAATTAAGTAATACCTAATATTAACAAAATTCAATGTTGTGTTTTGTTTGTAAGGCTTCAGCAATGTGGTTAGATGGTTCAAAACTCAGTACTGTGTAACTATGAAATGGACACTCTCACTCCGGCGCATGAAGTCTCTCTCATCTTTCTGCCCATTGGGCTCGAGCAAGTTGGGAACGGATCTTCGGAGTCCCCTTGGGCCCTGTTACAGCATGCCACCTGCCAAATGACACGTCTTCCACTAAAGATCTGCTCCATTAGTCTGCCTAGCACAGTGCATTCCTGCTAGCATATAACATATGAGAAACTTCTTCTATAAATAACCAAGTCAACTAGAGAAATCGGTAATCATCACTTTACTACTTAAAGCTTTCTATGCTCGAACGCCCTAAACTTGATAAACAAGCAAATCACAACGATATTTCTTTCCAAGTCACTTCCTGATTTATTGAAATCAGTCTTCAATTACATTATCAAATCAATAGGATTCGTTTTCCATTTATGTAATCTGTGTACAGAAGTCAACATGCTTTAATTAATATACTGATGTACAATAGAAACCATAGTCAATCAAGAGCTAATACTCAGTATTCTATGCTTATTTTTTTTTTCAAAAAGGATTAATAGGTGGCGAAGTTACAGCAGTCCACAATTCTGAGGGCCGGAAAGACTCACAGAGACATTTCACCCTCCGCTTGGCCACCATCGTATGATTCACCAGCGGCAACTACTGTGCCAGTAATTCGCCCCAACCATTGGGCTACCCCGTAGTGGATTGCACGCAAATACCACCATTTTAGAAGGTAAATGAGGCTTCTGCCCTATCAACATGGCGCAAGGCAATGTAAGAGTTAACTAGGGGCCTTGTTTGTTGACCTACCATTTTTATACGTCAACAGCGATGCAAATATATATGTTTGTTGCTATTCTTGCTTTTATCTTGGGTCGATGCTATTTTAAGCTTGACTCAAACTTTTTTATGGCCTCTCATTTTTGCTTTTGATTAGAATAGTTTTTGCTGGCTGGCTACATAAATTTTGTAAAAATCGCTATACACTTTTTTGCGTGTTCATATAAATGCAATTCAAATGTCTGGTTCTTGGCATTGTCTATGTGAACTTGGCTTAGGAGGGAGTTAGACTTGTATGTATCAGTAATCGCATGAAAAGTTATATTCGAATCAAAAGTACCTATAGCAAATAAATCATCAATAAACTTATTGTTAAAAGCTCGTGATTCTTGTTTGTATGAAGAAATTAGATATACATGTGTACTCGACAAGTCTTTGATATCGAGAAATTTTTGGATCGGAACACTGGCCACATCAGCCGTCCTACTCTCCTCATAAAAAATAAAAAAAAGAAGACCCCTTGTATCCTACATTCCCTCTCTACTCTGAGTTGCCTTATTACAGGAGTGTCCGTACACAAGAATATCTCCTTAAATATTTCAATTGAACATGTACCCATAAGCAGCATGCTTATTAATTTGGAAAAATAAAAAGTAAAAGGAAGATACATGAAAGAAAAAAAATAAAGAAGAAGAAAACCGAAGAGGATTTGGCTTGGAGCCTTGGATCAAAGAAAATCAAATGGCACAATATGCCTTTGCGGCATACTCAGTTGTACCAGCATATTCCGGTGCTCTAAGGAAGTTTAAATGGTTCAAAGGCTTGTACAGTAAAGGGTGGTCTTCGTCCACGAGCTCATTTGGTACGTGTATCACCCCTTTGTTTATTGAGAAGACACCAAACGTGTACCTTACCTCATTTTCCCTCAATGTCACTCTATGTCTACAAGGTCGTATTCTGTCGTTACTCCAAACCTAGGCCAAGAAAAGCACGCAATTATCTTGGTTGAGATATAATTACTTGTTGCATCATAAACAATTCGTAATTGATTGCTAAAACATTTGGTATCCAAATCTAAAAATACTAATACGATGCCATCCAAATTTCAAATACTTGCATAGGTCTTTTTCTTGTATGTACTAGTGATTTGAATAATTAAATTGCTCATAATTATTTAATTAAGTACTAAATTAAATCCGAAAGGTTAAATTACATTTTTAGCTAATCTCTGTTGTTTCATTTTCATGTAGGTAAAATTGCCAAAATTGAAATGACAGGCCAATTTAATTGACTTGTATGAAATATGGGCCTGGTAAACTCCATGAAAAATATGAAGAGATATTCAAGAGCTGAGTACGTAAATATTATTTGACATATATATACCTGAAATGCATCAGCTGCTAGGAATATGATGGACGAAGGTGGAGGATCAAAAAGTACCCATTCATCACCCTTTGTATTTATTTCCAGACCGCTGACATGGTTCTGATGGATTATGGTGGAAAAGTTCTTGTCAGTATGACTGCTTATCCCTACGTCAGTTTCAATTTTCTTGGGTTCGTCATATTTGTTCATTTTGAAATTGTAAAAAGTCGATTGAATGTGATCGTCATGGTACTTCTCTACACCGTAGTTTTCAAACACCATTCTTGTCACAGTTTGATCTAATTCTGCCAGCACTTTTGCATAAAGGTCAGCACTCTCACTGGCCAGTCAACAAAGAACAAACTATTAGTAGTGCAAATGGAAGTAAATGATCAATATATATGTGTGTATGTATATATATGTATGTTTGGGAAGTGCAGCAGAATTTATATTGTATCAGACCGAAATTGATCGTTTCCATCGGGCCAAATAAGACGTGTGAATTGTTGAACATCTTGAGGGTTTGTGCCGTTGATAATCCCGTAGGCTCGTTGCCCAGAAGTGGAATTTGCATAAAAGAAAGGCTTTTTTTCAGGAATACCGATTGGGAGATCAAACAAGTCGCCAAATGTAGAGAAGAAGGTGTTGGCAAGTTCCTTTGGAACTTTGTTGGGTAGGATTGCCGTGAAACAGCCGAGCTCTTCGAGTGCATGGCAAACGTCGTCGCGTGCCGAAACCCAGCAACTTGTTCCTGGCTTCAAGCAGTCCTCTTTCGAGAAATCTACCACTGGAATTTTCGCCATTGTTTGCTATTGATTAGCCAGTTGTGAGATACAAATTCTCAGAATGCATGGTAGTTATAGAATGGACTTTGCTCCAACGTATAACTTACAAAATAAAAAAAGTTAATGAGAAACTTGCATTCGAAGACCTTGATATTAACTAATATAATACATCATTGAGACCTGCATGTTCTGAATTAACAATTCGTCCCACCCCCACCATGTGATGAACGTTGTTCTAAACAAAGGATAATACTTGCATCCTTACGTGGGAATGCACATATTCTATTATTTGCGAATAATGCATATTCGCTGTATAAATTTCATAATATTCATTTGAAGATCATCTGTACAAAAAATAATTTGAATCAGAGATCGTTTATGCAACCAAATGTATGGAACAAATCGACGCAGTGCGAGTATCAAGTAACTTATTGATGATGAATCGTCCATTTATTTGACATAGACTAAATGATCTCCGATTCGAATGATTTTTTTGTAGAGATAATCTTCAAATAAAGATTATGAAATTGAATAATTCCAATTATAAACTTCATATGGTGAATATACGCTATTCACAAATTTATGAGCATTCTCTCACGAGAGATGCAAAGATTATTGTATTTTATTTTTTAAAAATGAAATTTTGACCATTACGTACCCTAATTATTATAACAATTCTTCCACATCATATGTACCACGCCTTTATGAGCAATACGTGCATTTCCCAATCTTTTCTCCTCTTTCTGTGGATCATGAACGCAGCAGCAGCTACAACAGAAATACTTGTAATTTACGCATTAAACTTCATTAGTTTACACTGGAGAATTAACATCATGCCCATGAGTTGGCAATATTATATTGTATATTTTTCTTTGAATAAGATTTATTTTAAGTAGTTTTGATTTTCTTAGTTATTGGGTTGTTGTTTTATCCTTGTTCTGCTCATTATTCTTTTCCATTATCGGTTTTTAATTTTTCTGGGTTTACTTTTCAATCTTAATCTATCCTATTTCCAGGGTAGGTTGCATTAGTTATGAGAATTTGTATCTTCTTTTATATTTGCAAGATTATGTTTTAAATAAATAAAGTATTCGATTAGTACACTTCACTACGAACCCGTGAGCGCAAATGGGACGTCATTCAGACTTGTAACGGACAAGTTATGAGTGAGGGCATTTTGGTAATTTTCTACTTGCAGTATTATGGTTATGTGGATTACTCCCGTGGTTTCTCACAAACCAGGGTGCTCTGCACCCTCTGAAAAATCTGTCTGCAAAGGTTTGCATGTCTTTGACTGCATGCTTTTGTTTTGAAAAATTGTGTCTTTAAAACGTTGCATTATGTGTGGGATTGCACCCACACATCACTGTAACCAACCACTGTTAGTTCCCTGCTCTCTAGCCTTACTCCCGTGTACCCTCTGTGCTCTGCAACTCCTCAAACTCAAGCACACAAAAAATTGCATGCAAACTTACCCACACTCAAACTTCACCGAGGATCACCACCACCTTGATTTTCCTTACGAGCAATCACCATAGTCCCTTAGTTCCTCATCAGGACCAAATCCGACAGCCCAGAAGCCCAGAAACCCAGAAACTCGAACCCAGTACCTCGAGCCCAGAAAAGTCCGACGAGCTTCAAAGTTTTCCGACGAAATTCTGTTAGATTTGGACCTTGATCGAAGTCAAATTCATCACCAATCGACCTCTGGGAGGCTTGGGATCACAACCCAAGCCCTGCATGTGAGAAAAACCTCGAAAACGTGGAAGTTCATTTTTGGCCGGATCTTTCGAGCCATTTTCCGACCATCTCCGGCCACCTTTTGGCCTTGAATTAGGTAAATTTGAGTCCTTCTTGTTCCCAGCTTCATTTTGATATGTGGTGCGTGAAGAATGGTTGAGATTTGATGAAACTGTGCAATTTTGAAAAATTCCGGCAATTTTTTCCTGATTCCGGCGGAACTCCGGCCGGGAATTGTAGAGGTGACCGGCGAGCTGACGTCAGCAAACCAGGTTCTGACGTCCGCCAACCGGGTCACGACGTCAGCAGGTTCGGTTCAAACCGGTCGGACCGGAGAATATTCTAAAGGTATATTCCGTTTCCAATCTAACGCCGTGACGGAATATTCCCTAACGGCGACGCCGTTAGAATATTCCGTCATGGTTAACAGAATATTTCGTTAAAGTTAACGGCACGCCGTTAACTTTAACGGCGAGTGTGACCAACTTCTAGCCAGAGCGTGGGCGCGCGAGCGCTCGTGCAGGCGCGTGAGGGCGCGTGGCGGCTTGTGCCAGCGCGTGAGCCACTTTTCCGACAGTTTTAAGTTCCGAATCGAGCAAACAAAAGGGAATTTCGAGTCTTTTCCTTACTATAATTTGGAATTGACTTGTATAATGATTAGTATAGTAATTTCCCATATAGGTGAGACCTATCCCGAGGAGCTTCAAGGCCAGGCTAGGTTCGGCGGCTACGATCCGATGACATACCTGTGAGTGGGCCATTTTCTTTACAAAATATTATTATATTATGTGTTTCCAATGGTATTTATGACTTGTATAGCATGCCATGAATTGTTAAGCTTACTATTTGATTTGTTTAACTTAGTTATGATTTATTTAATCATCTTTATTGAGTTTTGATAATTAAATATTGGCATGGCTATACAACTGTGATTTATTACTTATCATGCATACTTGCACGGTGTTAGTACTGTCCGGGCCAGGACTAGCTTCACGTGAATGTTCACACTGCACCGACACGCTCACTTTGGATCTATCGTAGGTGCCAGCCTGTTCTAGTTGCCTTGGCTGCTAGTACTCGTTATGACGCGCTTAGCGCTAGCTTCACGTGTATGTAGTACTAGAGTGTAATTTATAAACACCCAGCCTGTTCATGTAGCTACTTTCCAAGTGACTTGTGTGCTAGTATTTATGTGATAAGTAATTATATTTTACACTGCTATTGATTTTACCCGTATCCTTTTTGGCCGCATTTCCCAATACTTGACTTTTTTTTTAATGTCAGTAAATACGTATTTTGGAAATTATTACGAGTTTTACAGCGAGGGGTTACTATTTTCCGAAACTCAGGAAATTTTTTATTAAACTTCACTTTTGGCCCACTCACCTTTCTTGTTTTTCGCCCCTCTAGGACTTAGGGATTGAATTTGGGCAGACGAGAACTTGTGGCAGCTCCTGACATACCTTTCTGTTAATGTATGGTTAACTTTCCTGTGTGTGTTCATATCCATCCTTCGGGATGAGAATATTATTTTCCTACTGCACTCCTTGCTCTGATGTTTAGTTGTAATAAGGGTTAAACCCCCACACTCCGCACTCTCTTTAAATTCTGTTTTTATTAGTTAATTCTAAAATTCCAACTTTATTTCATTCTTAATTTCCTTTTCCACGTCATGACTTCGTCACTCCGGTGACAGCCAGCACGCCTCGATATTCGATGGCCACCTGAATATTCGGGTCGGGGTGTGTCAAGATTTGTTTACATTTGAAAATTTTAAAATAATAGGGTAATAGCCACTTCTTTGTGTGTACTTCGTATCATAAAGTGATGCTAAAATTTGGCCTAAAAAAATGTCAAGGGTATGTGAAAGTCCAAGTTGTTTGGCTGTGCCACTTGCTTTAATAGGCTTCTAACGGGCTGGGCTACTAAGTTAGTTGAAGCACTTCTCAAACACAAACCATTTCGGTGCCTTTCAATGATAGACCTTTTGTTGGCAACCCTTCATCATCAGGGGTGATTTGTAAAGAAGAGAGATTTACAAATAATTTGGATAACTAGAGTGGTTATTAGTATTTCAAAAAAAGTTATTTTTCATTCTAAATTAATAAAAATGTGAGAGAAATTTTGTATACAAATAAAGTGTAGGACAACAATTTTGAAGTGTTAATTACAACAGTCTTACGAAAAATGTAAATCGCAATTGATCATTTAGGTAAGTGACCCTTTGTACTTAATTTGTTGAAGGAGATTCTATGTTCAAATTCTAAGAAAGATGGTTGTTGTATTATTGAAAAAAAAAATGTAAATGGCCTTTCTTGTTGCAACAAAGGAAGGGATTTTCTTAGGTACTCCGGGTATTTTAACCGTTAAATTTTTGTTTAAAAATATAAAAATTAAGATTTAAAGATTAAAACACTCGAAGTACCCAAGAATTTTTTAGTGGCAAACCTGAATTAAGGCAAAATATAAATGTAACATAAGAACATCTTTAAGAGAAAAGACCAAATTTTGAGGACTTTTATGTGGCAATTTGTCTTCACTATTTGCCTTATAAAAAACTAGCAACTTTAAAGAAAGATAAATAGATGGTGGAGCCTAATTTGCCTAAATTTTTTCACAAGGCAAAATAACCTTATCAAACCTTCCAGACTTTTTTGCCTAATCAATTGCCTCATTCGCTGGAGGGAGCTTTTGCTGACATAACGCATCAAAATGAGTTTGCCTAATCAATTGACTTGTCCTTGAAAATGCTCTAAGGGCAAAATTATGAAAAAATCCAATATATTTAGAGTTGTTGTAGATAAAATATAACATGTGTTAAATGTGATTGTGTAAATCCTAGGTAGATATGGATTAGGCTATTCCGTTCTGTAAGGGATTAGTTTCCTATTGTACTTGTACTTCTATTACTATAAATAAAGGCACCTGGTATGTGGAATATATGAATTACATATTCCACATACACTACAGTTTCACCAAATTCTCTCTATTCTTCTCTTGCCGCACCCTTCACTAAAAACTGTCCACAACAAGAGTGTTGTTATTTCTACCCGCATATCTTATTTTCTTACAAAATTATAAATTTTTGCTAATTTCCCCTTCTTTTAGATCGGTGGTCAAATCTCATAATGATCGTTGTCCCAACTTGTTTTTGAGGTACTTTTACCAATAAAAAAACTTGTTTTTGAAGTTTGGGTTTCATTAATCCATGGATCAAGTTTCATAAAAAGAAGAAAAAAATTTGGATTTCAAGACCCTCAGTTGGTTTTTATTTTCTCTTTGGGTGCATTTGGCCGATTCTTTCTTTCAGCACCACAACGCACCAATTCGCGCGCCTTTATTTGTCTCTTCTCTTTGTGCTGTTTGTTTCTTTGATTCCCGCAGTAAAAAAACTTTGGTTTCTTTGGGATAAATTTAGAAAAAGAGAAGCACTTTAGTTAATTGTTTTCTGTTTTTAAAAAAATAAAAAATAAAAACTGAAAACTGAAATCAAAATAAATTATTAAACGATCTTTCAATATTGTTCTTCTAATGAGCTTACTTGCGAATGGAAGCAACATTTTTTTCATCTTCATTCACCGAACTACATCAACATGCGTGTGTTGGCTTTTTCATGCCAAGGTCACAGACATTAATGATAGGTATAGAAAACAATGTTGTCAATTTTGTTAAGGCTATTTAACTCTTAAACTATTAAAAACTTAAAATCACGACGTTTTAGACATAAACACGATATAATCACCACAAAATAAGTATCATATTAATGTGAGAATGAAGAAGATTAATCAACTTTATTTTCAAAAATTTTACAATACAACGATGTATGAGATGCACTGATACAGTGAATGACTGCATTTTGACAATCACAACTTAACTATTTGAACATTGGTGCATCCCAAAAACCCATTTTTTTTAGCAATGATCTAACTTCACCAATTCTCATCCTTTTCAGTATTTGCATGTATATTCAATACTCTCCAATTTTACGAATGCATGGATCCATGGGAAAGTACGAAAGTGTACCCAATGGTTAAATAAGACTCCTCATTAGTCACTATTCACATAGGTCTTCAATTTTACTGCGCCAATTGGCAAATGTGGGGACAGAAATTGGGCATTGCACTTTCACTTTGGACTCGATTGTTCAAAAGTTTTACCATCTAATTTTGTGTGGTGGTACAACCATAAAAATTGTTTCAGATTCAGACCAAGTAATTGAGAGAGGGTAAGGTTAAATTTCAAAAAAAATAAAAGATATGACACCAGATTCATAAGAATCCATGTCATTAATGCCAATTCAGATTTCAGGGTTTAGTGTCTCTTTCTTTCACGTGTACCTTCCTCAGTAACGATGCCCCATTTAATATTGTTACTGACCAAGGTTTTGGTGAATAGCTCCAAAGATTCTATTTATTAAATTTTATGTATTTTTTTGTGAATAACTGTTTTCATGTACAATTTCACCGTTAGTGTGATGTCTTTAATAAAATTGCTATGTGAAGAAAAAAATTTGCTCACAAGACATAATAATACATTATTGAATTGGAACGTCACGTGACAGTGAATACGTTCGATTTTGAGATCACTTTTCTCTCCTTTCCACTTTTAGAAGAGATTTTTCTTTGTTTCCGGAACACGGCCCGATATACCATGAGTCACAATATAAGTGAGGAGACATTTTTTTTTTCCAAGTGTTCCTCTACTTATATTATGACACATGATGTACTAGACCGTGTTACACATACACTAAAAAATCTCTCCATTTTGAGGCACATACCTATTTTGGGGAAACTTCCAAAATGCTTCATTTGAATGAGAGTCTATAAAAACACATTATGGTACCTACAATATTTTGAGTGTTTATTTGTTAATTATTTATTTAAAAGTTATATTCATGGGTGTTTCATAAAAGTTTTGGGGTAGCTTTTTGAACATTCTTGGATTAATGGGTGGTTTGCTAGAAGTGGGAAGGAGTTAAAGTTTGAGTGAAAGGGAGTTGTGTGCCAAAATAGAAGTTGCAGTTCAAGAGAAGTGATTGGCATCCAACCTTACTTTTCCAGCTTTTAATGGCAATGGAGAGTGATGACTTGCTTTTGAAAACAATGGAGAAAACTTGAAGAAAAAAGTGGAAGGGTTTGAAAAGTGCTTTTGGAGGAAGCAGAAAAACAAAAAGGGGGTATCATCAAATTCATAAAAAAAATGCCAACAGTGTGGTTCTCTCTGAAGAAATCTCTGCACTGCAAATCAGAGCCATCAGATGTTCATGACCCTAAGGCCAGGAAGCAACTGAGCACAATCTTGACTAGAAAAGCAGGAGGAGGAAGATCAGGGTGCTCAAGATCCATAGCAAATCTCAAGGATGTGATTCATGGAAGCAAGAGGCATTTGGAGAGGCCACCAAGTAATTGCAGCCCAAGATCCATTGGAAGCAGTGAGTTTCTCAACCCAATAACCCATGAAGTAATTTTAAGCAACTCAAGGTGTGAGCTTAAAATCACCACCAGCCTTGGTGGCTTCCAGGACGGACTTGGGGGTGGAAATGCCAACAATGGTGGCGGCGGTGGCGGTTCAACTTTTGTGGATACCCTAAAGCCTGGGACACCTGGCCCTGGTGGGCACCCTACAATGCACTACTACAATCCATCTTTTAGGACTTCCTCAACTCCTCCAAGAAAAAGCCATTTTCTGGCTTCTGCCGAGATTACAGAAGGCTCTGCTGGCCTTAAGGGTTCTGCTTTTTCAGGAAGTGCTGGTGGAATTAGACAAAGCAATAGGATTTCTTTTGACACAGAAAATTCTAATGGCTCTTCTGCAATTACTTGCCACAAATGTGGAGAGCATTTTACTAAATGGGATGCTGCTGAAGCTCACCATCTCTCTAAACATGCTGGTAAGAAAATCCCCTTTTGCTGAAACTGAATTAAAAATCTCACTTTTGGGAAAATTTTAATCAAAATTTAAATAATTCTTTAATTTATTCCAACCCTTTTGTTTTTCCTGTTCTTGAGTGTTGTCTACTGCATCTATTTTAGATTTCCTTATACTCCGAGGATCAATGTCTAAATTCTTCTGACCACAGAAATATGAACTCTTTGTTTACAGATTCTAAATATTTGCTAATGCATAATGCATCTTTTTTCTGACCAAAAAACTACATTTTTCCTTATCCTCTTAGGACCAAAGTAGTATATATATTAATTTTTCTGTCCACAAAAATATTAAATATCAGCACTTTTTGTTTTCAGACTGCGATTGAGGAAATGCGCAAAGATTTATCCTTTGTTTAATTAATCCAGCAGAAAAGAATTGAACTTGTTTAATTAATGTATCCTCATCTGCATCTTTTAACTTTAGAGCAGACATTGTTTAATGAATCTAGCAGAAACTGGATTTTGGGTTCAAGTGCATCTCTTGATTCGAGTCTCACTTAATTGCCTGAAACTCGATAAACCATCTTTTTGGTTTGGTATAAGATGGGCCTTGTTTACATTTCTAAAATGGCTATGATTCTTTATGAACTAATCGTTTGATTCCTCAATTGCTTGCTTTTCACTTCAGATTTTAGAGTAGATTTCCCACTCACATTATCCCCATATCTTTGGCAGTTACTGAACTCATGGAAGGTGACTCCTCTCGAAAAATCGTTGAGATAATATGCCGGACAAGCTGGTTAAAAGCCGAGAATCACTGCGGCCGGATTGAGAGAGTGCTCAAAGTCCACAACATGCAAAGAACTCTAGCGCGATTCGAAGAGTATCGAGAGATAGTGAAGATCAAAGCCAGCAAGCTGCCAAAGAAACACCCTAGGTGCATTGCTGATGGGAACGAGCTCTTGAGGTTTTACGGCACCACTGTGACCTGCTCTCTCGGCCTAAATGGATCCTCGAGCCTTTGCGTATCGGAGAAATGCAGCGTTTGTAGGATCATACGCAACGGGTTCTCAGCGAAAAAGGAGCTCAAGGAAGGTGTTGGTGTTTTTACAACTTCTACAAGTGGAAGAGCTTTTGAAGCCATTCAAATATTGGAGGAAGATGCAACTGGACGGAAAGCTTTGATAGTTTGCAGAGTGATTGCTGGGAGAGTGCATAAGCCATTGGAGAATATTCAGGAAATTGCTGGACAAACGGGGTTTGATTCTTTGGCTGGAAAAATGGGGCTTTATTCTAACATTGAAGAGCTTTATCTGCTAAATCCTAGAGCTCTCCTTCCCTGCTTTGTGGTCATCTGCAAACCCTGAAGATTTTTTTCATCTTTTTTTTATTTATTTTTTTTTAGGAGAAAAAAATGGCTCAGTACATCTGTAATTGTGGTGTTATGTGAATCCCTCTTTTTTTTTTTAATTCTAATTTTTTGGTGAGGCTGTTTTCCCACAGATTGCAGAAGAAATTGATTCTTCTTTGAAGTCTCTATCATGTAAAAGTTGTAGTTCTCTCAGCCTCAATTGTATGCCGCCTCGTCAGTTGGTGTTTGGGAAAGTTGCAGCATACAAAAAACAATGTGCGTTTGAGTGAAAAATCAATCATTAGTTAATCTGCTGTCTTTTGATTCGTGTGATATTTTAATTCAATTTAAATTACGAGGCATGAGAGTCAAATTTAGATGCAAAAATGAGAATACATTATTATAGTCAGCTTAATTATGCACGACTCGTCTTTGTTAATATGTAGGCTTAAAAAAAAAAAACACTTTGTCATAGTCATTGAATTATTGAATTGTGTGCATGCTCTTGCCTACATTAAAGGAAATGTCAATGTCTAATTAATAACATCAAATTAAGTGATTATCTCTAACCCCAAAGTGTGAACTTCAATTTCAATAGTTCTTGGGAAGGTAGAAATATAACAGAAATCACAAATAATGATAATTTGAAACAATCAAGGTGCAAAACAGGTAGCTAGTAGAGCATTCAATTCCTGAAAATCCAAGTACACAAAGAACAAAAAGCTAGCACTCTTTAATCTTAATGATTTTAATCAAAAGAGAAACTACTCTCTTACAATTAATATATATTGTCTAGTTGTATTATCGGTACAATAGATCATTGTTTTGTGTTCAAACTTCAAACAATGCATTATTCGTTGAATAAATACTTGACATATGATATCACCGATTACAAAAGAGTATCTCTTATTTTATAAAGTCCTACAAGCTAGCACTGTTATCCATCTAAATTATAAATGGGGGACCATATGACTAATGGTTTTTAAAATAGCCACTAGCATTATCCAGCATGAGAAGGGCATCAAGTGGTCCTTGTTAGAAAGTTTATGTCAAGGTTAGTCCAAAACCAGAGGACAAAAATAAAGGTGGATTGCATGACATATGTTCACTGTGCAGCACAAATTTGTCTTGTGTCTTTCTATCCCTATCACTCTTTGATTGATATTTTTGCTGTAAATTCTTTTCTTTGTCACTCTCTCTACTGTCAGATTTGATTTTCTTGGTCCTTACTCTTGGTGCATAGGCAGCTAACATTCAAGATAGGGTAATGCTAGAAAAATCAATTTTTTTAAACTAAATTTGTAAATCAAATAATGTGGTAGTTGACAATTGATCTTCTTTTTTAAAATTATTAAATTATAAAGTCTTATTTTATTGTCACATCATTTAATTTACAAATTTAGATTAAAATTTTTTATCTCCTCCTCCCTCTCTCTTTCTCCCTCTCCATACAAATTATTGTTTGTGTGTATGCTTTAAGATGAACTGATAACACTTTGTGACAGTATTATGGTCATGACTCACACCAAATGTTTTTTTTAATTCTTAAAAAGGGAACCAGTTGGTAGCTAAGCCATGACAGTCCACCCTTCTGGAGGGTCGGGAAGACTCACAGATGCATTTCAACCTCCCCCTGGCCACTATCGTGTGATTCACCAACACTAGGATTCAAATCTAGGACGAGCCGTGTGGGATACGGGTATGGAATTCGCCCCAACCATTGGGTCACCCCATGCTGGTTGACTCACACCAAATTTTCGCTCCTCTTTCTTTCTCTCTTTCCGTGCATGCAAATTATTGTTTATGATTGTAACACCATTATATAGTATTAATGACGTGTTTAGATGCATTGTGAACTAGTAGCACTATGCGATGGTGTTATGGTCACGACTCACAACAATGCATCGTGAACTAGTAGCACTATGCGATGGTTCATTAGCACTCCTCTTTCTTTCTCCGTCTTTTGCCACATTGTGTAACTAATTCATCAAAATTACAACATTTGCTAATGAACCGTTTAGGCTTTAGGTTGAAACTGGTAAAACCGCATGCCGGTGTTAACGGCCACACAAACGTTTACTCATACCGCTTCAGTCTTTAGTCACATATTGTTACTAATTCATCATAATTACAACGTTTGCTAATCGCGCGTTTATGCTTTAGAATGAACTGATAAAACCATGTGACAGTATTATGCGCACACAAAAGTTTGCACCTCTCCCTCCTTCCTCCTTGCTCAAAATGGTAATTAGTTGTGAGCTTTAGAGTGTGCATCTACCTTTCTATTGGGAACACTATGCCCTTACTGAAACATCTGTACAGCTTTTGAAGGCAATGTGGCACATGCACCTCATAAATGAATCCTTCCTACCCCTCCAGAACACTTGTCTGAAATTATGATGTGAAGAAATTGAATTTCAAGACTTAAATGTTTTGGAAGGAGGTAGCTTTTGGTTTTGGGGTTGCATTTGCATATGAACACAAGTACTTGAAACCTTTATTGCATGCAGAGGACAATTACTCCTTTGACATTGACTCTTCAGTTCAGTCTTCATCAGGGCAAGCTGGGCAGCCAATGGCAATGGCTATAGCGATGCAGAGAGATCATGTCAAGCTTCTGAGTGTTATTTAATTTGGAAGCGGCAGAGAGGTTTCGGTTCTGAAATCTTGTGTATATCATATGCAGACACCGCTAGGACTATTAGAGACAAAATTTGAAATTAATAGTAGTAAATTTTAATATTTACTTAATTAGTGTATTAACATTAATCATTGTCAACAAGTGGTGGATTGTTCTGGTGGATAACTTAGGCCATCTCCAATGGTATTTCTATATTTAGTCTCTATTCCTAAATATAGCACACCAAAAATATAGTATTTAAAGAAATAGTGGTGTCCTATAATTTTCTATCTCCAATGGTGCAAGGGCTATATATTGTTTCTCTCAATATTTTATTACTTTTTAGCATATTGAAAAATATTATGGCACATCACTCACACATCAACTATTATGCATTGTTCAAATTAATTAAACTACTATTGACACTTATCTAAACTTATTTTATGGAACAAATTGTTTTAGGAAGATATATATTGACAAATAGTTCGGATATGGCACGTGTAAGATTGAGAACCAATTAGCAAGATTTTTGTCGAGGTAGGACCTCTTATCCGTTCATAATTTTTCACATATGATTTTCAAGCCACATGTGTACGTTCGTGAGCAACTCTCCAAATTTTTGATAAGATTTTTGTTGACGTGGCATCTCTTACCCTTTCATCATTATTCAAATATGATTTTCAAGTGACAAGTGTCCGTTCGTGAGTAGCTCTCCAAATTTCAGATAAGATTTTTGTTGACGTGACACCTCTTATCTTCAACTTCACATGTCAATAAATGGGTTGCATTCAGTTTCATATCTCACCACTTCATCTCCCTCCTTTGTAATATCTCTCATCTTCAATATTTTGTCAACCAATTCTACAATGGATGACAACTCGAGTTCAAGTTCCAACATGTTCGATTGGGATGAGCAAAGACGCCAAATGATGGAAGAATATGCAGAAGACGATGCTCAATTGCGCTAAAATACACAACTAGTGGTCACCGCATCATCCTTGATGACTCATAAGCTACAACAATCAAAGTGGGGTGGCTCTGTTGCCGGTCGCATATTCAAGGGCATAAATCGCATTGGCTAGCATGAAAAACTAATGAATGACTACTTCATCCCCAATCATGTCTACACACCTAAGGATTTTAGGCGTCGATACCGTATGAGGCGACACGTTTTCCTCCGTTTGGTGGACGATGTGCAAACAGTCAACCCTTACTTCCAACAGAAGTCATCAGCTTCCGGCAGCCTTGGTTTCTCACCATACCAAAAGCTTACGAGCGCACTCAAAATGCTGGTGTACGTAAGCTCGGCTGATGAAAGTGATGAATCATTAAGAATAACCGAGTCAACTTCTACTGATAACCTTGGTGAGTTTTGTCGAACAATTGTTCACCTCTACAATGATCAATATCTTAGAGCACCAACACAAGAAGACCTAAATGGGCTTCTAGAGAAAGCAGAGAGGCAGGGCATTCCAGGGATGATCGGATCACTAGATTGCATGCATTGGGAATGAAAGAATTGTCTAGCTGAATGAGCGGGAAGCTTCTCCGGAAAATAAAAAAAACCAACAATTGTTTTGGAAGCTGTGGCCTCGTATGACACATGGATCTGACATGCTTTCTTCAGAACCCGAGGTGCCCAAAACGACATCACCGTACTCGGGCATTCACCACTCTTTGATGATCTCACAGAGGGTCGTTCACCCCAAATAGAGTACGAAATCAACGGTCGTCGACACAACATGGGTTATTACCTTGCGGATGGCAAATACCCAAAGTGGGCGACACTTGTCCAATCAATTAGGAATCCTCAGAACACAGCAGAGCAGTTATTTACCATTAAACAAGAGCCATACCGCAAAGATGTTAAAAGAGCGTATGGTATTCTTCAAGCTCGATTTGCAATCATCAAGCAACCGGCAAGAGGATGGAGTATAACAAAACTTAACTCCATGATGATGACATGAATAATATTGCACAACATGATTGTGAAAGACCAAGCGGTATGACTACGATGATGGAGAGTCTGACGATGACGATCCTGACCCAAATAGGTCAAGGAGAGCCTGTGCAGTCATATATGAAAGGGTTACTTTGCCTCAGGATCCACGAGCTGGAAGAATCTCCATTGAGGCATACATGAGTGGTTAGAGGGCGATACGTTCTCGTGCCATGAACAACTACTTGCAAGAGGATCTTGTAGCACATCTTTGGGCCATGTGAGGTCACGAATTTTGAATGTTGTGGTGCGGCTTTGTTTTTATTTACGGTGTGGTGTGGCTTTGTTTTCATTTATGGTATAGTGTGAGTTTTTTTATCTATGGTGTGGTGTGAGTTTTTATTCAAGCAATTTCCCTTTATATTATCATGTAGTGCAACTTGTTTTATGATATTTCTAATAAATTTCAATTTGCATGCTTTCATTACTTTATAATTGTAATTGAAATTGAAAATTGCATCAACTTAAACCATTAAAATTTTAAATACTTCAAATAGAAAATTAAAACTTTTACATCTAAAAATTTAAATACTAAAAATGGAAAATTACAACAACTTTGAAATTAAAGATACGAAATACTTAAAAATTAAAGACAACCTAAACACTAAAGAGATTAAACACTTAACAAGACAACTACTTAAAGCGGATAGTCATCATTGCTCTCTAGATCCTCTATCCCGACTGAGCTTGAACATGAAGAGCGAAACAACTGACATGAGCAGTGTTGCCTTTGAATTTCCCTCTTCTTCTCATCAAAGAACGCCTTGGTGTTTAGTGTATATATCAAGGTGTCTCGCTCCATATTCTTCTCATCCATCTCCTCTTGTTTTAGCCGATTCATTTCGTTAAGTGTATGTGTCTTATTCTCTTCCGCTTTGGAGGTTTGTTCATTATAAGCTTGCACAGCGGAAGTGAGATCATTTAAGAGGGGGGGGGGGGGGGAATATGTTAAAATACTCATTATTTGTTAACCTCAATAAAAAATACTCACTTTGGTACTGTACATAGGGTTAAATTTGAGAGTTTTGAGTATTTTTTTTTAGGTTAACAAATAATGAGTATTTTAGCATATTCCCCTTAAAAGGGCCTTGTTATCCTTCTCCTTACCCTTTTGCTTCTCTTTTCTTGCCTTGTTTCGTCCTAAGGTTCTAGGAATGTGCGGTTGAGTTGGAGATGGATCTCCTTCGCATTGGGGAGATGACTCTTCATTATCCTCCTCCAAATCAACGCCTATATTGCTTCGAAACGATGAAGAATTATATATTTCTTGTGGCGTATCTTGAAAAGTCACCCAATCTTTACAAATTTTCCAACAATGGTGTAATTTAAATGCGGGTGAGGTAGGTTTATCCTTATAGAATTCCTCCGCTTGGCGAACCTATAATAATAAAAACATAAACATTAGAAATGACTTTTGTTGTAAAAACAAGAATACAAAAAATAATTATTAAAGAGAACATTGAACTCACGACATCAAAGACATTTGTTCCACTTAGATTGAGTTTCTCGGCTTCCTTCAAGGCTTTCTTCCATTTGTTCATGGCGGGTTGGATATGCTTCTTATATCGAGAACTACAACTTTGAGGAGGTCTAAATGTCAGAGGGACATGGCCTTCATAGAACTCCAAGTATTTTTGTGCGACGCGAGACCAAAGAGTTTCCGAAGACATGTTAGTCCCCTTAACGCTATCTTGGGAGCATTGATGGTAATCCTTGCAAAGTGCTTGATCTTCATTTCGTGTCCAATTTCCACCTTTCGTAGTGCCGACTATTTTTAAAAATTGTGGAAAATGAAAAAAATGAGGAGAACAAATTGGAAGAAATGTATGAAGGAAATGAGTGTAAAAGTATGTGAATAAGTAGAGAATGTGGAAATATTTTCTTCTTCTTTTTGTGCTAAGAAGGTGTGAAGTTGTTTGAATGTTAGATAGGTATTTATAGATTTTTTTGGGTGTTTTTACTATTTTTTTTTACAAAGATCTATTTTTTTTTTCATTCAAAAATTAATATATTAAAAGAAGGAGGCTAACGGCTATTCTAATGGTTGGTTTTTTTTTGTTGTTTTTTTTAACATTTTTTTATTAAAATAAAAATAAAAAATCTCAACAGCTATCTGACGTCAGTCTGCCTTTTTGAATTGAACCGTTGGATGACTTTGGGCCCTGATCCTGCGGACAAAAAGGCTGCAGGTGCCTGATAAAACATGCAACCTGCTGCACAGAATCAAAACCCTCAGCTGTCCAGTCTGCCATTTCTTTCGCTGGGCCCAGTGAACAGTTTTGGCCCGTTCCTAATTTGGAGGCCAAATTTGGCAAGCCCGGCTCCCTTTGGCCTTGAAATCTTTTTTTTCAAGATTTCAAGTAGCCCTCCATTGGAGATGGGTTTTACAATAAAATGGGCTACAGCCAAGGATTTGGCCTTAGTGCGTCGGAGGTTCAAACTATCACCCTCTCTATAGTTTAGATAAATATAGTGTAAATTATCCTACTTTTTATCAAAAAAGGATTAGTCATTATCAAAAATTAAAAATAACGATAATTATGATATAGGAAATTTGGTTAATACTTAATTAATGAAACCTTACAAAAAGCATCTTTTAAGGAAAATATACAATTACATTTTCGAAAAGTGTAAATGCAATTTTTGCACGTTACATTCCCTTAAAATTGCTTTCCGGCTAACCAGAGATGTTTATGTGTTATACATCTCCTTAAACACCCCCGACTTAATGCAACACTAGCCTTTTGCCACACGCGTATGCGTGTGACAATTGGCTCTTTTTATTTTATTTTAAAAAAAAATAATATATAATTTATGATTTTAAAAAAGTTCAAAAAATGATTTAAATTGTTTTTTTTTAAGTTGTTAAAGAGAGAGACATTTTTGGTATTATGAATGTTTTACCAAATTTGTCTTCTCCCTTTATATATATAGATAACAAAGAGAAGGCATCAAACTATAACCTTGTACTTTAAACTACTAATTTTACCATATTGAATAGAATTATATAAACAAACAACCTCAAGGTCCAACTTCTTTTATTCAAGATTCTTTTCTCCCTGTCATCGTGTCTCCTCCAATTAACATGTCAAAAGCATTAAATCTAATTGATTTGATCATATGAATACTGTTAGGGCCCAAAAATTTCACGTAAGGCCCAACAGGATTGAAAACCCAAATGTTACAAAATCATGCTAATTTTGATTATATTTTGGTATTTATAAGAAAATAAATAGTTCATCAAGCTTTTACACCAATTTTAATGACATGCCAAACAAGAAAATATATCACATCATGCCAAACACATTCCTTTAAACCCAACACCTACCAAGCTCACATGGACCTAAGACATGTGGTTTCATAGGGCTTGCTTGAGGGGTTGAGGTGTGGAAGGTTACGGAGGTCCACAAAGCCCATGGAAACTCTTCGATAATAGAAACTTTGGTCTACTTGGGAGCACCAAAGTCCAAGCCCAATTTGGAGTAATCCCACGTTGGGTAAGCAAATGAGATATTTTCCTACATCCTATTTTAGTCGTGCACTGTCATTTGTCTAACTCCACAACATCATATCCACCCAAGACATATATCTTCTTCTTTCTTGCACCAAGACATATGTTTCCTGTGAACCTATTCATGATGCAACTCATCTCACCCTTTTATCCATAGGTTACTAAGAAGATCTATTACACTCTTTTACCCTCCAAAAATAAGCAGTTTCTAGCCCCCCATTTTATATACTGGACATCAGTCGTTTGCAATACTTCTTCTTATCTGCTGGAAATAAACTATTTTCAGCACACCCTTCTACCCACTAGTAACAAGACAATGCCTTCACTTTCTATAAACTAGGCTCCATAACTTAGGCAAGGAGGGGCTCATTAGTGAATTCTTACTGCAAGCATCCAGCAAAGCTCCAAGCCGTTTCCTTAGTTCCAGAAATCTCCACCCTTCTCGTAGCGCCTGAAAACTCACTAAGTTGTTGCAATTCTAGTGGTAGCATCTCCATACTTTAAGACACCTTCCTCTAATTCTTTCCTTCTCATCTACTGTAAAAACACCAAATACACCAACCAAACCTTAAGTTCCTCATTTTTCTACACATGAACCCAACCACTATGGCCAACTCATTCACCACCAAAATCTCTTAGAAACTCTCACCCTAAACTTAAGCCTAATTAACACCAAATACAATCTCATTTGCTAAACTTGTGGATCTTTAGCTCCTACACTTCAAGCTTTCATGCCAAGCTTTTTTCAACAATAATTCGTTACCTCGATAGCCACTGGAAGAACTTCGACCATCGCCAGAACACTTCATCAGCGCCAGAAGCACTTTAACAGCCACCGGAAGAACTTCAACTATTGCGAGAAACACCTCAACAACCACTGGAAAAACTTTGACGACCGCGAGAAGCACTTCAACAACCGCCGGAAATACTTCATCAACACCGGAATCATTCAACATAACATCAAATCAAAAGCACTTACGAGCTGCTAGAAGAACAACAAAGCATTCCCTAGAACACGCTTCTCCTTCAGGATACTTTGGGCCTAGTTCTCGCTAACTCAGAAATGGGGCACAAAGGCTTCGTCAACCTATTTACAACACAAGCCCAATAAAGCCTTTGAACAAAAAACACCCCAACAAATACGGGATGCGCTACAATGCTTACAAGCATTCTATGCTTACATAAATTTAACCATTAACTGTTAAAGGAATCTAATCATTAATGGTTAAATTCGTGTAAGCATTCTAGTGGGATTCAACAAATATATATTTGTTTGACAGATGAATCTACAACTTTATGTAGGTGGCAACCAACTTGGCTTCTCACTTCCGCTCTTTGGTCAAAACAATTGACTTGGATCATATACTATTTAGTAAAGGTATGTTTGGTACTGCAAAAGCATATTCGATGGTCAAAAAAGTTTTTCCTTCCAACTATAATTTGACCTTATTCCCTAATAAACAAAATTGCTTTTTGTATTAGAAAAAAAATAACTTTTCAGCCATTCCTGAAAAAAACCTTCAGAAAAACCTTAAGAGCATCTTCGAGAGATAGTAATTGAATAGCAAAATTAGATTTGTTATGCAGGTAACAACCCAATTAGTAAATTGAAAAAATAGCAATTAACATTGTAAATATCCGAGCTCTACAATTTGTTTTATTCAAAAATATTTGTTTAGTAAAGAGTTTCAAAATAAAATTTGAACTCTACGAGATAAGATAAATTTAATATTTTAAAGTAAAAAATAAAACTTGAAGAATAAGTTGGAGTGACAAAATTTTAAAGTAGCATAAAAGTGTCATTTTCTAACTCATATGAGCAATGATATGAACAATATCGTCTCAAAAACACTACTCACAAAAGCACTTATGAGCAAACCACTTCACGTAGAAGCCTTCTGATACTTACAACAACCCAAATGCAGTAACTTTCCAAGCTTTTGGAGTACTAAATGGTCCTCTCTGAATTATCCATAGTGCTTGCCGGATCATACGGTAGCGTTTGAAGATATCATTTTCTCTATTTATTGTTGTAGTTGGACATTGACCACCTTATTTGCCCTATTCGGAGTGGCATGAAAATGCAGAGTAATGAAAATGTTTGTTTGCCAACAGGCCCAAATCTTCGATCAATAATAAAGGATTTAGTTTAATTGAACTTCGAACAGACTTTTTACGTTGCGGTTAAGTACACTTGCAGACAAATATATCACCATGTATTAACAACCATGTCGACCATACATTGACACCTGTAAGTTTGTAGCATCAACAATATGAACAATATCGACGCCATGTCCACATTTAAAAAATGTGGTTAACCACAACTTAGAAAAACTCTAAACGTTAAATAGGAGGTAGAAAGCCATAACCTAGACAACAAGAAATTGTCTGATGAACAATATCTTCAATTCCATGCTTGTAAATGAATCCCAAATCTGTTAGCTTCTTTGAAGAGATCTCGGAAGGTACTACATCATTTTCTTCCTCAATCACTCTGTACCTGCAAAATATGTACATAATATTATATATATAAAGGGACATCTCGTACATTTTTAGAAAGTGCATATAATTAGTAGTTAACTATTTGAGTTACAAACCCTGAGCAATACTAAAATATTTATTGAGTAGGAATAAGGAGCTCAGTCCACTAATCAACTCTTACTTTCACATATTAGTGACAATTGTTCATTTGGTCACTGAAAATTGGTCATTGAAGACTTTTTTTTTTCCTTGTTGAAAGATCTCTAGCAATGTACACACACACACAAACATATACAGCGATCCGATGAGGTTCTAAGTTGAGAACTTAACTTGAGAATCGAATTATTTAAATACTTCAATTTTTCTCTAAGCTCACCCATCGTTTAATATGATAGACTACTTAGTTTTTTGATTAATTGAGGGGAGATTTGAACTCGGAGATTCTTTTGACATGCATTAAGAAGAGAAGTACCACTGAACAGAGTATGCATCTTGAAAAGTCTATAACAGAAAAATGTACTATACCTCTTTGAATTTGAGCAAGGATATGCTTGAGCTAGGTAGTTAAGCAACTTAGTTATTCGACAACTTTGGGCAGCGCATATGTAATGACCTTCAGCTTTGGCATGATCCATTAAAAACATGTGGGCATTGCATATATCTTCAACATGAACTAAAGCAATTGATCCCATCCTTGCATTTACAGCAGATAATATGCCATATAGTTTAGAATCCCCTGCATAAAAGATCATATCCACAGCTTGGTTGTCCTTATGATATCCATACTTCTTATTTTGCGGAAAATCAATAATAGCTCGTTACATTCAATGCAACATGAAATGAACGGGTGAGATTTAAAGAAATAGATTTTATACTTTCATCTACCCATTAAAAAACTCGCCTAAGGCCATGGGGTTATTTAGAGCATAAAAATAAATTTAAAATATATTATATTGGAAAAGCTGACATAGTGTATTTGTATATTTCAATGATAAATTTTTCTCGTGCCGTCGAGATTCTTTAAGAAAAAAAGAAGACGATAGATATAGCAGAAGCACCTGTTGTTGGAGACAAAAGAACTTGAATGCTTGATGGAACTTTGGAAGTGAGAAAAGGGCCCCCAACAGTACTTGTTATGACTGATACAAGATTGATCCCATTCTCACTTGCAAATCTGAACGCCGCTTCCTCTGTGAGAATCTTCGAAAGCACATAAACCTGTCAATAAAAAAAGAAATGTTTTTCATGCACAATGAGATCTCCTTTGGTACGTCGAACTGTACTTGGAGTTTCCTCAGAGGTTTTTTTCTGAACTAGAGAGTTCTGTTTTTAGTTGGTTTGAGTGTCCCCAGCTCTCTGCCTTTGCTTCTAATATATAGAGAGCAAAACCAATGTGAAAGCAACCCAACTTGATGCACGCACATCAACCTAATTCCACTTGCACAAAGATAGATAACATTAATTAACTATCCACTTGCAGATACCCAAAATATCTTGGTGTAAGTTTGGCCTAATTTCACAATAACCCCCACATAATTCCATAATTTGGCTTTAGACCAAAATAGGGGTAAACATGACAATTTTGAGTGTAAGCAGTACTGACTGTTTCAATTGGATAGACTAATCTATGCGTCAGACAGTACGAACTATTTTGTAATTGTAAGAATCAAGCATGCGAGAGATAAGAGAGAAGGAGAGGAAACATTACCCATCCGTTTGCTTTTGCATTTAGAACTTGATCAACTGGAGTTTGGCAAGACTCATCAACAACAGCTCTTGCATTTCCGTTGCTGTCTTTGGCAGTGATAGTACTAATGGAAGAGGTGAGTACAACCCTTTTCACCGTTCCGGAATTCACACAGGATTGGAGGAGGTCTAAGGTTCCTTTGATTGCAGGCTCAATGATATTTGATTGAACATAACTCTCTAGAGATCAAAATATTAGATAGGAACTCATTAGGGCTATATGTACTAAGAGTGCATATGCGCTATTTTTGTCTAGTGAAAATGTAGCATGTACGCATTACCGATGTTTTCTTTGACAGTAACACTGAATTCCATTGATGCTGCAACATGAAATACGCCGTCACAGCCCTTCACGGCCTCGTCGAAGCTTCCTTCTTCTTGCAAATCAGCTCGGAACAATCTCAACCGATCAGTGCTTGTCCACAATGAGAATAGGTGCAAACACTTGGCTGTGCGATTTTAAGTGGAAACTCATCACCCTTATTGAAAAATTTATAGAGAGATAAATTTAGCATGCTTCTGAATTAAGGATATCTCAACCAGAATCTAGACCTGTAAATTGGGCCAGGTTGGCATAAACTTACATTCATGGTCTACCAATCAAAATGCCATACTTGATTTACTCTCAAACTCTTATTTGGAAGGGTTACCCCATATATTTTATAGTATGGAGCAGAAATTTCATTGATACACATGTATCTTGAGATAATTTAAAATGCATGTAATTATTATTTAACCTTGGTTGTCACATGACTTCGAGACAGTATATTCATGAATTTCCTAGCTAAAACAATCTTTGACTAAAAAAAACATTACCAATGTTAGAACCTGAAGTTAACTCAGACAGGATCCTTCTAGCTACTATATGCAAGTATTGATGCTCTGACCAAAAATTTATGCAAATTTTAGAAAGCTAATTCTCAACTGATAAAAAACTTGCATGAACCGAGTTAACTATCATTCTTTTGTCTGGGCCCACAATAGCAAATCCATTTCATGATATTCTCTCTCCAAACTCAGAATTCTTTCACCAGTTTTCATCTCTCTCTCTCTCATCTCCCTTTCTAGTTAAAGGATCAACCATAAAAAACACAAACAAAAATCTGAATAGAAAGAAAGCTATATTTTTCTGCTTCGATGAAAATTAAAACTTGAAATTAAAACCAATAAAAAGTGAGAGCTAATTGGTTAAGGAGATGTACAGACCAGGATCACGGACTGTGGCGTGAACCATGTTGCCTTTCTCCAGGAGTGTCTTCACCAACCAAGACCCTATAAAACCAGTTGCTCCGGTAACGCAGTAAGTTGCCATAGCTCCCTTTCTTTTGCTCTCCACCGCAGGCTGATATATATATATATATATATATATATATATATATATATATATATATAAACACACACACGTGTATTGAATTAATAGTCCGGTTCTTCTAAATCCTAATGATTAAGAAAATAGTCGTTACTTATTATTAGGTCTTAATTCAGTAGTATAAAAAAAAATTTTAATAAGCATCAATCGTTGAATTAAGATCTAACGATAAATTATCACTATTTTCTTAGTCTCTGAAGTCTAAAAAAACCGGACTCGTTAAATTAATCATAGTGTTGGCTGTTGTAATCACGTAGCTAATATAAAATTCATGTACCAAAAATAGTATAATAAGAAACCACTAGACAATCGACAAAGCATGTGATGCGATTATAATAAATCGTTTTTTTTTTTTTTTAATTTTGGAAAGCAAATATTTCCATGCCTGGTCTATCACGTATGGAAGTTACACTAATTACAAATGTACCATGCGATAGAGTGTGTTGTCAATGCATATGGTGCCAAATGTTAAATCATCCATGTGATTTGAGTTGTACACGCTTCCACATTCATACAATTGGGATCACATGCATACCCAAAAAGGAAAAGAAATGTATTTACTGTTTTCCATATTAGTTTTGTCCAATATATATGAGATCAAACTTCAATGGTACATATCATTTAATGATACGTACTGTTGAATAATTTAAAATTTATTTAGGACACACCACAAATTAATCTGGATCATTCAATAGTTGTACCATTGAATGGTATGTACCACCCAAAAATTTTCCATATATATGATGCAGAATTTGAGGACGCATCATATCATGAAGAATTTGAGAATATGCCACATGTGGAGTCTGATAATGTGTTCCAAGATAATGTTGAATTTAATGAGTTGCCTCCTGAAAGCATGGTATTATGTGATGATGTGCCTATTAATGTGCAATCTGACGAACCCAACTCTAAACTATCAGATGTTCACAAGGGTAAAAATATTGTACACGAATTAGACATTGCGGACCTGTGCAATTCAGATGGAGATATAGTTGTAGGCCAATTGTACGAGACTAAAGAGGATTTAAAAAAAAAGTTGGGTATTGATGCTATGCAGAACAATTATGAGTTCAAAGTGAAGAGATCAAGCAAAGAAAGGTTTGAAGTTGGTTGTGTCGGCAACGGATGCCAGTGGAAACTACGTGCTTCTAAATTACGACAATCATCATATTTCAAGGTCAGAAAATACGTTACTATGCACTCATGCTCATTGGACGTTATTAATCGCCATCATCGACAAGCAATAGTTCTATTATTGGTCAATGCATAAAGTCTAAGTACGAAGGTGTATCACGAGTACATAGACCACGGGACATCATAGAAGATATGCGGAAGGACATGGGTGTAAGTATAAGTTATGTGAAGGCTTGGAGAGCTAGGGAACATGCATTGGAGTTGGTTAGGGGATCTCCAGAGGAATCTTACGCATTACTTCCATCTTATTTTGCTGTGTTAGAAGCCAAAAATCCACGTACAATAACACATATTGAAACATACGAGAATAATTGTTTTTTGTACTCTTTCATGTCACTTGGACCTTGCATAAGAGGACTTCGAAGTGCTATTAGGCCGGTAATAGCGGTCGACGGGACATTTTTAAAGGGTAAATATCTTGGCACTCTATTTGTTGCCACATGCATGGATGACAATAACCAAATATACCCTCTAGCATTTGGAATTGGAGATTCAAAGAATGATGCATCATGGAATTGGTTTTTGACAAAATTACGAGGAGCAATTGGGGAAGTTGATGACTTAGTGTTCATTTCTGATAGACATTAACAACATTCGAAAGGCTCTCTCAACTGTTTTTCCCAATGCCCATCATGGTGCATGCATATTCCATATAAGTCAAAACCTTAGGCATAATTGTAAGCATGAGAGAGCACATAAACTGTATTTTACAGCTGCTAAGGCATATCGTGTTTCTGAATTTAATCGTCTTATGGCAGAAATGTATAAAGTCGATTCTGAGGTGGGTGACTATCTTAATTTGGCTGGATATGAAAAAAGTGGACGCGTGCGTACTTTGATGGAAAGCGGTACAACATCATGACAACAAATATTGCTGAATTTCTCAATGCAATCACCAGAGATGCTTGTAAACTACCTATCACCCATTCTCTTGAGTATTTAAGAATGAATATTCTTCAGAAGTGGTTTTATGAGCGTCGAACCGAAGCAACCAAATGAATACACATTTGACAGATTGGGCAAACAAGTTGGTGCGAGAAAATAACAAGCAAGGAGTATCATTGCATGTATTTTAGTTCATTCACTTACATAGAACTTATTTTAATTTGTCTATTTAATTTTGGCACATATTGTATCTTATCTTTTATCTCTTTTGTCTTTTGTTCAATTGTTTCGTTTGAGTAATATATATATGTGCATGTGAATATGCAGGTATCGCCCATTGCAGCTTACTCATTTCATGTATACGATGGATCTCGTATTGAAATTGTGAATTTAGAGGAAAAAAGTTGCACATGCCGACAATTTGATCTTGACCAATTACCTTGTTCACATGCTTGTGCTGCATGTAGACACCGGCAAATTTCATGTTATCCTATGTGTTCCCATTATTATACTACAAATTCTTTGGTCATTGTGTATGCATAAGCTATATGGCCAATTGGTGATCAGGCCGATTGGATAGTAACTGATGATGTGCGTGAAAGAATTGTCCTACCACCAATTACACAACGAAGATATGGTAGGCGCAAAGAAAAGAGGATCACATTGCGTGGAGAAGAAAAATCATCTCGAAAGTGTTCAAAATGTGGTTCAAATGGCCATTATAAACAAACTTGCAGGAATTCCGTTCCACTTCATCCTACTTTGTAGAACTCTTTTTAAACTTAGGGTGTAATGAATACATTTTTTTTTGGGATCATTTTATTGTTTATTTGGGTTGTACGTACAATCCTTTAAATTTGAGACTTTACTTAGGTAGTTTACTTTCTGCTATATGAATAGAGTATGTTGCCATTTTAATGTTTTGTGGGTACCATGCGAGAAAGGTTTCTTGATTATTTATTAAAAAATAAAATAGAGAGAAACCTTTGTTCTTCGTTTGCCAAAGAAAATTAAAAAAAAAAATATTAGTGAGAGCAACACTTGATTATAGCACAAGAAGTCTTTTAGTCAACAACTAATTATTCATATAAATTGAGGGTATTTAAGTCTATTTAAGTGGGGTTTTGGCTATATTTGAAATTTTGTATAAAAACTGACAATTTTAAAATTAAGGGCTAATTTCTGGCCATATTTGATAAATTCTCGTAAATATCACGCGTGTGAGAAATTAGATGGACTAGTCATGGAAGAAACTTATTTCTTCCAATCTCAATCCATCTTCTACTTTCAATCTAGCGAGTTATCCAATCCTACATAATCCTAAGCACCAAACATGGACAGTTCATGAAGAACAATCCCTAATGACAAAGCTGCGTTCCAAATGACCAAGTCTCGCGTGCTCAGTCTCAATGCATTCAAAAGATAACTTGCATGTTTTGGAGGAAGATCAACATCCTAATTTCTCATTGAACCAACACAAATAAACAAATTTATATTACTCAGTTGCATCTGCATCGTTCGAGAGGAACCAAATACAAGCTTACAAAATGATATTAATACATCCGGAGTTTCTAAGCTACAGCCGCGTTCAGGCAAGAATTGGATCCTTACGCAGCAGTGACGGCTTCTTCAATTTTCTTTTTTTCTTCCTTCAATTTCTTCCAGTTCTCGGCATTATCTATTATTTCACCAGTTTTGATGAGGTAGCGAACTCGTTGTCCATTTTCCAGAATTTTATGACCCACCCGACTTGCTACATTCTTTTCTTTTGAAAAAAGCATCACATTTGAGCTGTGTATAGCTCCTTCTACCTGGAATATGAAATTTAAAATGTTTATTTGTAATTAAATGAAACTAATAAGCAAGGAAACAAAAGAACTAATAAGTTGATGATTCCAAAGTTTACGAAAGAAAAAGAACCTTAAGAATCTGTCCTGGTTCGCCCTCTTCCCTGCTCTTCATATGCTTTGTCTTCAAGTTTATCTCTTTAACTATCACGGTGCTATTATGCTTAAAGATCTTTGTCACCTCTCCAGTTTTACCCTTGTCATGTCCAGATATGACTTTCACTGTGTCCCCTACCTTAACATGCATTTTGTGTAAAACTGGGAGGCTGTTTGGCTTGCATTCCTTCCGCTCCCATCGTTTGAGCTGCCAGAGGACAAAAAAAGCAATATTTCAGGAGATGAACAGCCCTAATACGCTACATCATAAGGATGCTAATTATGTAAACCGTCAAATCAAAATAAATTTGTCTTGGTTTAGCCAGAACAAAATCAAGATAAAAACCTCTCCACTCCATTCACGAATAAGTTGTAATCAAATGTCAGCAGAAAGCCTTTATAGCTGTTGTAAAACCAGGAAGCCAGGAATATCCCACTTATTGGTAAATGTCGGCAGAAATTATAAGTCAAATTACATACTAGAAGATTGCTTTCATATTATACAATTACAAACAAGCGGAAGCATTACTTTCTAGAAGCTAGTAAGTCAGCGATTCCACTATCCTCTTCTCTTTTCAATCCTATAAATCTTTCCTTTTTTGTCTATAGATGTATCGGATTTTGATTGTATATACAACAACAAAAATTATTTACAAAAAATAAGAAAAAATTATAGGTAGAGAAACTAGATAGGACTCATGATACTAACCTTCACTACAATGAGGCAAGGTTTTGCCGTTAACTTGGCCTGCGCACAAAACAAGCAGACAAATTGTTATGAAATGATTCTCTTTTTTACTCCCAGTGATCAGAATAATTCAAACTCAAACTACAATGTGAATGGCGTAAAAGCAGTTCTCATCACTTTGACAGGTTAAAATTTTGTTTCATTCAAATGACAAGGAAGAACCAAATATGAAACAAAACTGATGCAGAATTATGGGATCCCATTATATAACATGAGACATTCAGTAGAAAAACTTTATCAGATCCCATTTCCTGGAGGCGTTAACACAAAAACTCTGAAAAGAAATGAAATTATCCTAGCCAATGTGTGTCATAGTCAGTATGTAGGTTACAGAAAGCCTGCTCATGACCATGTAAACCGAAAGCTCAAAAGTTTACTCCAGCTAAACATTCACTTAATACAATTCAGTTTTATGCCAATGAAGTATAAAGCCTAAACATTATCATCCACTAATATAGAGCCACGTATAAACCCGAAAAACCCCAAACTTTGATTAGGGCATTACTGCATTGTCATTCTACGGTTGTGGGAATAGAATCCAGAAATTGTAGCAAAAGTTTCATAAAGAAACAAAGTAGTTAGGGCACTTATAAACTTATACACAACATTGTCATTCTTATGTAGTGGGATTAGCACACAGTAAGTGCAGCAAAAGCTTCATTGACGAACAAAATAATTAAACCACCTACTTCCAAATCTTATACACAACAAATTCGAAATAGTCTACCCGACCGCGAAAACCTCTTAATCAATTCCTGCATCTGTTTTTGTTCACTTCCAACAAAAATAACACAAGTTTACAATGCCTACTTACAAAATTTGGAACAGAGCATCCAACAATGTCAGAACCATAACCAGAGATGCAATTTCTTCAAATTGTACAGAAACCCATTAAAATTATCCATTTTCATTTCATTTCTCCTACTCTTAGAAACCCCATTTTTACAAATTAATAAAGGAATTCAATTTCACAAATTAAAGTAAAATCACATCAATTTGCAGAAACCACTGGAACAAAGAAGCAAGACCCACTTCAGTGTTGCAAGCAAAGAACTGAAATGCAGCAAAAAAATACCCAATACTTCCAATTTTCACCAATGAGTTGAAAGCAGCATATATATATATATATATATATATATATTTGGTATAATGATTCGAGGAGAAAAAGAAAGCGTACCGGGACAGGGTACAGAGTTGGGGGAAAGAGGCGTTGGCCGAGGAAGGAGTTAGAGGAGAGAGAAAGAGAGGTCATGGAGCTCTGAAGTGCAGCCATGGCTGCCATTTTCGTTGCTTGGCTCTGGATGTGACTGAGAAATGGATAATACAGAGAAGGAACCAGTAGCTTAAGAGAGAGAGGTAAATTTACAATATGGATTGGATTGGGATCAAACGACGACGTAGCTTGTCTTTTTACTTTAAAGATGGACTTTGAGGAGAGCTGACATATGCACGAGGTAAAGCCCAGCCCAAATTTTGGTATCTGGCACCCTCTCGTTTGGTGGGCTGGCCTATTCAGACAATTGTAATGAAATATAACTAGTGTCTTTGGTATTGTCCTAAGAAAATAACTTGGCTGCTGAAACTTCAGCAGCCACTCTTACTAAATACTCAATCTCGTATGGACACGTATTCAAATTTTGATTAAAAAAATTAAAAATTGGACACATATTCACACGGGATTGGGTATAAGGAGGAGTGGCTGCTGAATTTTCAGCAGCCAAGTCTTGTTCTTGTCATAATATTTCGTATTACCTTTTATTATTTTTTTAATTAATATCAACCGTTCGATTAAACATGAATCAATCATAGCCGTCCATCAATCGTAGTACTTGATGATGCGTAGCAAGGATTTTTCATAGTGTCTTGACTGGTGTTTGATGCTACTAAAACGACTGTGACTGGATTCGAAAACCTCGTTTGGTGCTTAAGATTGGATTTGAATAGATAACATTATATCTAAATTAATTTTAAAACATTTGAATGATTTTTCATTTTGGTGAAGTCCAATGTACGAAACGAGAATGATTTTGTGGACACCTAAAACTTATCTGGTGTCTATTATAATGGAAAATGATTTCTGCACTTTTTCTTTTCCTTCAGAAGAAAAAGAAAATCTAAAACAAAGAGAGAAGTGCATAAAGAGAAAACGGGAGTGTAGTATCATTTCCCTACAATGGCACAATCATTGGTGATGTTCCCAACCTTTTTTTTTTTGGTGGTGGAAGGGTTGCTTCCAATAAGACACAAATTGTAAATTATGCGAACACTGAAAATAATGAGAAATAAGTTCAAAAGGGGGTCAACTTTTTCCTTCATTTCCATTGTTAAGTAAGGTATATAAATCTGGAAATCTGTCATCTGAGCAAAACAGGGAGGAAGAAAGAGGAAAGGATATGTTACAGGGTCGAATGTTGAACCGAAAATCCTGTGTCACTCGACCAGAAATCTTAACTACTCGAAATCCGCTAGTTCTAGCCCAAAGACTGCACATGTATCAAAAAAGCAAAGTCCAAAAACCAAGAAATACGAAAGAAAAAATGAAAAAATGGGGAAGCCACCGTCTATACTTCATAGGTATCGGCTAGGCTGTCTACAGATTCCTCCCTGTGGTGTTCCGCCATTTGGATTCTGGTTTCTGGTTGGTTCACGTCAGTTGTGCCTTCATCTGTTACGGCTGACAAGGATTTCATGTGATTCCTGTTGTGCCTCATTTTGAGCATCCGCGATAGCACTTGTACGATGTCTCTCATGGAAGGCCGTTTTTTGGGGGCACGGTTGACGCATTTATATGCCAGAGCTGCCACTTCGTTGAGCTCTTGCACATGGAAACTCCCATTAAGACGCGAATCCACAATTTCTTCCCACCCAAGCTTCCCCTCTGTATTCATCGCTGCCTATTTTTCATACAGAATTATCATTAGACGTGCAAAGTAAACAGCTTTATTGGGATTCAAGTGGACAAATACTTCTGCAAACAAAGTAAATGATAGTCTTCCCTTTCATTTTTCTTCTAAGACTAGAGCCAAGCAAAAGTGCGAACAAATACACACACATCGTATACATTTTCATGTACTCTACTATGTTCCTAGGCCATCCATATTGTCACATGGTCAAATTACTTCAATCTTGGAATTCCCTATGCCCCGGTTTCCTGTTTCTTTTGGATAACCACTCTGTGTGAGCGTTCATGATACGTGTGCATATGCAGAGTGTGTGTGTGTGTGTGAGAGAGAGAGAGAGAGAGAGAGATCTTACAAGTTCAACATATTCCATCAAACCCTGTTGAGGATTTCTTGCCGCTAAGAGCTCAAAGAGCAAAACTCCGTAGCTGTAAACGTCACTTTTCTTGGTGAAATTCCTTGTAGATATATATTCAGGATCAAGATAACCAAAAGTTCCCCTGATATTAGCTGCATGTTTGTCCACCATTTCTTCTCTTGAAAGTCCAAAATCAGCAACCTGCTTGATCCAACATAAACCCTCTATAATATATTAATTGGCAGCCTAACCTTTCACTGTTATAAATACATTTATTACGCAAATACGTAATCCAAAATGCAAGAAATTTTTCCAAATTTGGAAAGCAAATCAAATATTTCCTTTCACGCAGCATGGTATTATTTCGTAATCTGCAGTTGGAAATAATAATTATAGAAAATTTGGAAGACATACCCTAGCTCTCATGGATTGGTCCAACAGAATGTTGGATGATTTAATATCACGGTGTATTACAGGAGGAACTGCCTGAAGTAAAAAAATAGAAATTAATAAATAAACATCTTCGGCATAAATAAAAACATGTGCAGGCATGCCCAGGGCACAGATACAATTCACTGTGTCATGCAGTGCGATTCACTTACTCCATCATGAAGATACTCCAAGCCCCTTGCTACGTCAAGAGCTATTAGAACCCTCAAATCCCAGCTCAATGGCTCATGCTTGTCACCTGCATAAAGAAAACCATGCTATTCTCGGTTAAATATCTTATATATCCATATCGAGTGAAGTTCATACTTACGAGATAAATCTAAAATATTACGTTAAAACAAACATATTTGAAGTTGATAGCCATCTTACTGTATAAATGAGAGGCCAAACTGCCTTTACTCATGTAGACATATATAAGCATATGTTGGCCTTTTTCTGCACAATATCCAATTAAATTCACGAGGTTTCGGTGATGCAACCTTCCCAATAGCTTAACCTGAAGGGGAAAGAAATAGAAAGAAGGTGAGGGACTATAGCAGATGAAACAATCTGGACTATATATTTTACTTAAAAAGGAAAACTATTACATGACATTAAGCATGTTTATGATTTTCCAAATTCTCCAACAACAAATCTCCTGAGAGTATCTGTAAGTGGATTAATTTTCTTAAATTTCACCAAGCTCCCAAACATTTAAACAGATTTCCCATAAATTTATACCGCTGATCAATAACTGCTGCTGGGGGCATAAAACTAGTAAATTATTAACCATCAAACAATCACTACCTCTGTCTGGAATTCTTTCTCCCCTTGCTTAGAATCAGTTGCAAGCACTTTAACAGCAACAGTCTCACCCGTTGACATCTGGGCTTTGTACACAGGACCAAATGCACCTTGCCCTATCAATGTTGTAAAGTTGTATGTTGCTTTCTGCAGATCCCTGCACGAACCCCATCAACAAAAAATTAATAAACCAAATGAGAAAGAAGATCGAGAACTTAAGTGTGCAAAATAAGCTGCATCTCCTTAAAAAGAGAATAATGTATTAATATTCATTGTGAATTCATCAAAAAATAAAACAAGGAGTACTAAGCAGGTAAGACTTGAGAAGAAAGACACCAAAAATTTCATGATGAAGCAGGCGGATTGTTTGCTAGTGTGTATCATCTTATGAGAATACAATATGGTGTGGATCTATCTAATCAAGTTTGCAATTATAGATGTATGGCATTTGGTATCTCACATAACAGTTGAAGCAAACCACAGTAAATATCTAGGCATTTAAAGCTTTTGTGATTGTGTTGTATCTGTATTTTACGTGCATATCAGATTACCATTCCTATGATAAGAATTCAAGCTATCCACCCTATTCTCATAGATTGATCATCTGACGTTCAAACATCTACGATAAGCATGCAGGCTTATTATTTAGCCATTACCAGTTAGTCTACACATAATATCATAGACATTCTAAACATAGAATGTTGCATATTTCCCATTAACATGATTGATACGTTTCCATACGAGTCAAGAAATGGTGCCTGCTTTCAAAAGCGTGATTCCAAGGTAATTTAGGATTTGTTCATGCAGAGTTTTGAATTAATCATCCTAAACATTCTCATCACATATAAAGAGAAAGGATATGATAAAAAGACATATCATCTAAGATTATAAATCAAGAAGTAAGGTACACGAGAGAAACAGGTTTTCTGGAAACATTACTTGTAAGAATACTCGGGAATTCCAGACATTGAGACCACATTATTCTTCTTAAATCCTTCAAGCCAGAAGGATTTACCATTCTGTCCAGATCTTACAGGTGAATCCGGACCAAGAGTCGAGTCTGACAATATAGTACAAGAGTCAGCACCATTAGCACGAATGGGAATAGTTGCCGCCCTCCGAGAACTGCTATTCCCTATCTGCAAGCGCCTCCTATGGTACCTAATGCAGAAGAATCCAGAAATTGCCAAAAGCACTCCAATCACTACCCCTATAGATAATCCAACAATAAGCACAGCTGGCTCGGCCTTCATCTCCTCAACTATACTTTACTGCCTATTCAATTATCCATCCCAGTGAAATACCTGCAAAATGCCAATCTGATATCAAGACTAAGCAGAAACAAAAGAAGGCGCCACTCGTTTGTAGCCTACTAAAATATCAACGTCATGAACTTCAAAGTTGTGAGGTCGATTTCGAAGAATTTGTTTGAAATTCATGGCCATCAAAAAAATCAAATAACAAACTCCAAATTGTTCAAAAAAAGAACAATCCAGTATACAATACTAGCTCCCATTTCCAATTTTGGGCAGGAAACTAGCATTGAATAAGCATTAACTAACTCAACTATTTATGAATTTAAAACCCTTGTAACAGTACTTAAAGCAAATAACAGTAGGTATTAATCTTTTATCTGAATTTTTTTTTCTGGGGCAGGGTGGAATAAAAACCCAACAGTTTTTTATCCAAATAAAAGCTTGGTTAAAGTGGGCACAGCAAAATTCAGCAGTCTAACTGTCTATGTTTAGCAAAAACTAGTGAAACACAATTACTTGATCTGCCTACCATTTAACCAAATCAAATTAAACTGAGATCCCATATGATACCAACAGATGCTACCAATGAAAATTCCCAGCTAATCCAAAATCTAAGAAATTGGGTCAGCCACAAACCCAATAATGCTCTGTTTGGTTGCTCAGAAAATAAGCAAAAGAAAGTACAGCATAATCATAAGAAAAAAAAAAACCATTTAGCCAAATGCAAGTATATGGGACCAAGTTAGAGTTGTTTCCACTTTTCTTTCCTTTCATTCAACTCAAACTAATTTTCTCGGCAACCAAACAGAGATTTAAGAGAAACCCACCAACAGATCATGACCAGGAAACCAAAAACAACAGAAATTAAACATTAAAAAATAAAAACAAAAACAAAAAGAAGAAATCAAACCATAGCATTCGACGTACAGCTTTGGATATTACCTGTATATGCGGAGAAACAGTTCCATGTTCTGTGGGAGTAGGGAAAACAAGTGAAAGTGAAACCAAATGGTTTGGGAGTTGAGAGAAATTCAAAGGGTGGGAATTACAGAAAAATATTATGATATATGAGATGATGAAGAAATAGTTGAAGAAAAACAAGTTGGTGTGAGAAAGTAAATGCAAATGAAGAAATAGTAATGAAAGCAAATGCAGAAACAAGGAAAGAGGGAATAGTATATGGTATGTTTCCCTTGCTTTTTAAATTCCGTGAGTCGCCGCTGGAAAATGTAAAAGAAACGCGCCTCCCTACTCCCTAAAATTTATGTACCAAATTACCAATATGCTCAACTTCATGGGATTTGGGGTTTTCTACAAAACAAAATAGGTAAAATACAACTTTGAATATTATGTTGTCGAGCTGTCAATTTAAACGGTAAATTCAATAGATTTCCTTTTAGAGGTATATTTTGTAGGTTGTCAACGCGAGTCATCAACGAGTTGGATTATGTTTGAATATGTTACTTAGGGTGTCAGTCCAAATCGTTAATGAGATATCAGAGTTGTACTGACAAGTAAGCGTTACTCTAATAAGGCTGAGAAAGGGGAGAATGTCTTGGGTAGGGCCACTCCACATGCAACTGACTTACAAAGGGTAAACCCGAGTGGGACTCATATACAGTAATCCTACTCACTTGTAAGTGTGTTGTTGCATGAAGCAACCCTACTCAAAATTTTCTCGACATAGGGTGGATTTTGAATATTTGGTTGGTGCATGGTTCAAGGAGTATTGATTTCATATGAAAATTGGGATCACTTTCCCCACAAAAACAATAGAATTCCAACCTATATTATTCTGAGTCTCATGGAATGCAGGAATGGTCCCAAGTGTAGCACATAAATTTGTGGGTCTGACCTTGTCACCTTGATAAGTAATATGAGGCTTTGTAGGTCTGCATTTGGTCGCCTAATAGAGGGCTAATTTAAAGGGATTTAGGGATTGGGATTAGATTGGGATTATGGTTGGTGACGTTGACTTCGTAGAGTTTATTTCATGTATATTATTGGTCTTGGACTTGGTACGAGTTCAAATTCTCCTCAAACCCTTTGATGTCATTTTTCAGGAAGTTGGTTTATATGGCATCAGAATTCAAGGTTTAATTGTCATTAGGCATGTAAATCATGGGTCTTTTTCTTTTTTTTTAAAAGAAGAATTGTAAGATTTTTGGCTAATGACTAGGTACAAAAGAAAGTCAAAGATCAATTTTTTGCTGCGAAAGCTACTGCTTCTCGAGATAATGTTGTGGCATATAGAGATATTTGATACCTATTAGTTTCTTTAAGTTTTTGTCATAATCATATTTTTTTTTATATAAATTTAATCAGCTTCATCTATTTTTTTTTAATCTGGCATAGGAGTGAGCTAGAGGACGACCTTCAAACACCCAAGCCTATCAAAATTTATTAGAAAAGAAAAAAGTACAACGAAAGGAACAAGTAGCTAAAACCTCGAAGAAAAAATACAAACAAGGTTATAAAAACCCTATATGAAACTATAGTTGGGCATGCCCAACCAGTCTCTATGATAAGAAATAAGAGTCGGAGGTGAATCCCACCAAGTAAAACTAGAGCTCATAGCACCATGATTTGCCAAAGCATCTACGACTTGATTATCTTCTCGAAAAATATGAGAAACTTTAAACGAGCTGGAGATGCTCCAAACAGTTGTGCCAATCCACCCGAAGTTGCCAAGGAACCAAATTAGGGGAGTGAAAGAAATGAATTAGCTTCATCTGTTGCTTCATCTATGATACTTTGGAGTATCGGATTCTCCAAACTTTTTAATAATTAGATATTTGATAAAAAAAACCACAAAAAATAAGATCGAACGATTTAAAATTTTGACACCAAAGAATTTTTGCACAAATGATAGCACGCATAAACAGTGGTCTCATCAAACTTTACTGAAATTTTCTAACTCGGTCAAAAGAATAAGAGTGTCACGCACCAAGATAATTTAATCTTTAGTATCCTCTAGTAACAAGTCTACAATAAGAACTAGTTGTTTCTATTAAACCGTGTCAGCCTATGTTTGCATATCGTCTAACATGTTGAAACTTCAGTTTCGGAAGGGATTCCAACGGGACTTCAACAAAAATGTCTTACTTGGAATGTTGAAACTTCAGTTTGGCTGAAAAAAAAAGTCACATGGAAGGTCTCTCCATAAAGATCACTTAAGAATAAGTAATTTTATGGAGGTGAAAAGAATTGGCTCGATACAAATCAAGATGGATGTGAAGACAGTTCCGCATCGAAGAAGTACAACAATAATTTAAGGTTTAAATATAGGTGTTCTACTTCTAATTGCATTGATGTCTTTTAAAATAAAACTTTACACCTGAGGTCCATTGGGCTTGATACCACCCATGGAATTGGACTAGGTAGTTAAGTGGGGATCAATATCAGTGTATGACGGCCTTAGTAGTAGACACTTACGAAGCCCATGACACAACAAGTAGTTCTCTCCATGAGCAATATTGGTCTACCTTATTTTGGTTTATCATAATTACTCCCAAATGAGGTAGTATCACTGTAATGTCTCAAAACAATAATACAAACGTCATGTGAGAATAAGCTTGTAGCTTAAGTGGTTAACTTGCACCCGAGGTCTTAAATTTGATTTTGTCATCCCCGCTATCACATACACATAGCATTGCGATATTGACATGAGATGTCACAATAGCCGCACTTGTTCCATGTCAGTCACTCCCTTTCAAATAGGGCCCGAGTACTACATTATAAATCATGTGGGGAGTTTTAATTTGACTTTTCAACTTTGGTCTAAAACAAAAGAAAATATATAATCAATATCTAATATTAAACATATCTTTTTAGCTAAAATTAAATTAGCATAAGTAATGACATATAGTATCCTTTGTTTTTAGACCATTATTTTAATGGAATAAAGTAATAAAGAAATAGTTCACAATTTCTGTATGAGATTTGTCAAAAAGAGGATTTTATTTACAGAGCATAGAAAATATAGATATGTTGGAAGAGAGCTTATAACTTAAATAGTTAAATTACATTTACACCTACACCCAAAGTCCCTCTTACCACAATTGTTGAATTCGAAAGAAAGAAGATATATAGATACAGTAATTTTAGAAAAACATACATTTATTTGATGAATAAGAAGGCATAAACTTGAAATTTATCAAGGATTTAGTCAACATAATCAATGTAATAGGAGTTTGAATTACATGTTTACCAATGTACTAAATGAAAAGCAAATATGCAGTAGAGTAATGACTGGTGGTCTCAGACTCGATCTCAGCTGTTTCTGTTGATGTGTTTAGAATATATGAAGTGGTTGTTGATCTTATAGCAGTTAATGGTTGTGAAATATAGAGATTGGTAACTTGGTAGTGAGCAACTGTCAACCAAACACACCTAATAGAATATGAAATTAAAGGAATAAATAATAATAGACAAATGACCTCAATGAAAATGACTTTACATTATCATCAGATTTGAGATTAAGTCACGTTATGATGAAATTAAAATACAGTAATTATATTTGTCTTAGACTCTCCTAATTGGTCTGCAATACTCACCTCATCATGCATCTATCTGTATATCAAGATGTGTGTGTGTGTGTGTATATAAAAAACTAAACAGTCTTGTAGGAGTGTGTATGTATAGTTTGACCTTTGAATGGCATGATGAACTAATTAATTATATTAAGATTTTTTTTGGGTAATTAAAATAATATTAACATTGATGTTGCCCTGGATGAGTAGTGTTTGTATTGTAAGATATTTAATTTCTCTTGTGATCATGATTTTTAGGATAAAATAATCAGATTTCATGATAGAAACTAGGGTTTTGGAGGTACTTCTAGCTGTCTTATCTTTGAAGATTATTTAGGATCTAGTAATGAAAATCTACTTACAGAGAGTAAGTTAAATTTGGAATATTGAGGTAAGTGGATACCATATGCTTAATTGCTTATATGTTATGTGTTTATGTTACATTTATAACTAAAACAACATGCATGAAGTTGAGGTTTTCTGACAATGTAAAAAGTAGTCTAACTCTTTATATAAAGTCTGTTAATTTTTTGACGTTAGACAACAATCCACATCCTTACAGTTACAATATCAAACACAAGTAAATTACCCAAAATCAAAAACATAATAACACAACTAGTCTATCATGTTTATCAATCACTTTTCTTATAGAGACGAGACTCGATTGCATATATATATATAAGCGAGCTACATTTTTAGACTTATGAGTATACGATATGAACATATGGTAGACGTCGCCTCATATAATCTGAAAACGTGGATAAAATCATACCTACTACTAGGCCATGCTTATTTATACGTCCAAATTTCATAGTGCGTACGTCTTGGTGTGGAGGTCACGACGGGCTGCTTAATGTGATCGATATAAATACAACCAACAAAGGATAAAACAATGCCAACTTGTACGTATTTATATACGAGAGGATACGATATATGTATTGTCTGAGACATGTAGGGCTGATTTAGTAAATTTATATATTATGAAAGTGATCAAACCAATATCAGAATGTTTGTTACGAAAACGATAATATCGAAGAATGCTTCAAAAAGAGACGCAGGATGCTCAAAGAAAGCACTTTTTTGGGTTAAAGGAAAGAAAAGGCAGACATAATTAAGAGCTGAGAGGGGCCAAATAATGTTTTGTAATGATGGTTTTGAAGTAATGATCAAATATTGGATCACCATAATCACTTTATTAACCCCCATATTATAATGATAGTAAAGCTAGATGAGAAGTTAATTATTAGCTAAACGGTCAAGTGAGCTCAAACAAAAGCTCAAAAAGGGAGGCCCCAGACCCAGTCCACAACGGAAAGTTTTCGAAAGGAGAATTTTTCACAATCAGAGTGATTTCTGCGTACTTTTTTTCTTCGCATTTTGCACTCTTTTTGACCCTTGATTTATTATGATTTGTTCAATCTAATCAGGAAGTAGAAAAGAAGTTGTGGAGCCAAAAATAATCTGGAAAATTGTGAAGCTGACACATGGATCAACATTCTTTATTGATGAGACTACCCTTATTAAATGGGGAATTTCACACGCGCTGCTCACTCATGAAGACTTCCTGTGCTGCTGACTACGACTCCCCAAGCTCCACTGCCAGCGGAGATAATTATAAAGAAATTAAGGAGGAATTAATTATTTAAATTCTCTCCCTTAGTTTCTCATATGAAGACTGGTTCCTTTATTCAAGGAATGCACATCCTATTTAATTAGGATTCTCCATGAATAATTCCAAGATATTATTTTATTAAATATATATTTGGCAATTATCTCTCCATCCATCTTACGAATAACATTTAGGGCTGGGAATTTTGTACACAAATACCGAAACCGTATCGAAAAAAACCGAACATAATACCGAAAATACCGATACCGAAATACACTGAATGGTTCGGTACCTGAAACCAAAAAAATACCGAAAGTTCAGTACGGGAATCGGGACCTTATTACCGCATATTCGGTAATACCAAACCGAACCGAAATATATATATATATATATATATAATATTTTAATTATATATATATATATCTATTAATTATTTCGTCAGTTTGAGATTGAATCCTTCCAAGTTTCCAACTCTATCGAAACACTTTCTCGACTCAACTTCGACTTCCGTTCTTCTTCTTCTTCTCTTCTCCTCCTCTCCGGCTGGCTCTCCGTGCTTCTACAAGAATTCTGCAGCTCTGCTCCATCGGTTTCTCTCTCAATTCTGCAGCAATTTGGTAAGTTCTATACTTGTAATTTCATATTAGGGTTTGGGTTTGCGGGATTTGGGGAATTTGGGAATAATTCTGTTTTTTAGGGTTTTCAATTTGGAGAAAGATGGTTTATATGGTTCTTCAGATTTTGTCTACGGTCTGCTTTTGAATTCTGATATTTTCATCTTGTCATGGCTAGAAGATTGATTTACTGTTAAATAATGGATGTGATCATTCTTTAAAACCCTCTCCCCTTGCTATTTCTTTATTATTTATTCATAAATCCTCTCTTATTTGCTCAGCAATTTAATCATATGAAAATTATTCGGGTGTCTGTGTGTTGCTTGTTGAAGTGAATAAGGGCTTTAATGATTGCAAAGCAGCCTGCTTGATTAAGAAATTATTGTCTTTCTGTCTTCATGGACTATTTGATTTGAATCGGTGGTCTTTCTTTTTCACTGGTCTATTTACAGATGTGTGGAAAGTTGGTAAAGTAGTACACTTAATCAATGCATCTTTTTTATTGTGTAGTTTTCTTAAGCTACTGATTAGTTGCTGGACGTTTGTGTTTTAAGTTATGAAAACACGATTCAAAACGTGAAGGATCGATGAAGCGTGTCCAGGATAAATTGTAGCTTGTGTTGTCCATCTGCCTTGGCGATTTCTTGTTATTGCGTCTCATGAAGCGTGCAATTTGTGTGTCTTTGCTGTCTGAAATCAGTAATGGTGAAGGATATGCTAGATTGATTCAGCAAGCTATTTAATTTAGATTCTTGTATAATGCAGAATTTGCATAACCGCTTTATAGTTTACCAACAGAAATTGTCTTTTGAGATCATGTCAATCAATCTTTAAGTTCTAGTTTAATTATCTTTGGTATGATCTCTGGTTAGAGTTCGTGAGTAAATTTCTGCTAAGCTTCATGTAATTCACCTCCCATAAATTACTCTAATTTCGCCTTAGTTTATAGTACAGTTGTGTTTACTTATAAAGATTATGTCTTGTACTCGAGTGTCTTTGAACCAGTTCCTGTCAAGTATTTACGACACAGTTATCTTTGCTAATCCGATGGGGCTCTAGCGCTGCTTGTCGAATATTTGGATAAGCATTACGATCTTGTTGAGCATATAGTTTAGAGAAGAATAGAGTATAAGTATTACGAATTGCTTGTTTTCTTATAATGGCTGTAGACGCTGAGTTCAGAAATATTGAGAATTTGGATTACTATGACCAATAAGTTGAATTGCATTCTGTTTTTGGGAATTTGGGTTGGGTTTGCTGTGTTGTTTGCTGTGTTTGCTGCAATGCTACATTGTGTTTGTTGTGTTTGCTGCAATGCTACAGCTGTGTTTGCTGTGTTTGCTGCAATGCTTTAGCTGTGTTTGTTGTGTTTGATGTGTTTGATGCAATGCTACATTGTGTTTGCTGCAATGCTACATTGTGTTTGCTGAATGGATTAGAGTCATTAGAATTTAGAGTTAATATGTGTGTATGTATGAATATGTGAATAGATTAGAATAATATGGGCCAAAAAATTGTCAAATTCTGTTGGGCTTATGTACATTTCGAGGAGGCCCATTACCGAAACCGAACCGAACTTTTCAGTATACTGAAATTTCAGTATACCGAAAAATTCGGTTCGGTTTTGGTATACAAAATTCCCTCCCTTAAAATTCGGTTTCGGTATTCGGTATTGAGGTTTCAGTTCGGTTCCTGAACCTAACCCAGCCCTAATAACATTCACTGGCCAATTGGAAGCCGACATATAGCGTAATCCTACACCCTATGGCCGGCCACCTCCTCCTATAAATACATCAATCTCCATCACATTTTGGTAAGCGTTTGCTACGCAATCAAGCCCTAAACTCTCTCTATTTTCAGAGAAACTAACTTAGGCATCGGAGATCCATTAGCCAAACCCCCCTCCACCTGTGTGGCACGCGTGGTCTTGGCCTTGGTCGAAGGTGTTTTATTGTTTTGCAGGTGCAGATTTGTAAGTCCTCAACCGGTGAAAATTTTCATCCACAAATTGGTGCTTTCATTGAGAGCGTTTGAGTCAAAATCTCTACGAACCTCTCGCAACATTTCTTGAAGTTTCCCTTTTCTATTCTCTCATACAATCATCGGCTTTTTAAGTACTTGGATTTGTTCTTGGAAAATATTGTGGGAAACTCTGAAACTACGACGAATAGAACATCCTACATTCAAGGGCATGGAAGAAATCGCAGAGTCAATGGAGGAACTATAGCTCCACTTTTCCGTTCTATAAGATTACATTTGGAGCAAATTGCACAACTTCCACCAAGTGAAACCCTAGGGCAGGAGGCCCACGAGAAGACACAAGCCACGCAGGCTCATGAGGCAGCAGCAACCCAGTAGCCAGTGTTGAGCTCCATTGGGTCGGTCTTCCTTTCAGCCTCCGCATGCCCAAGCACAAACCCAACGCTTCAGCAGCTCGACCTACTCCAGCAGCCCATGTCCCTACTCCAACCAGTCCAGCACCCCAGCCTGCTCTAGCGGCCCAACCCCATGACTCCAGACCGGTTCAATCGATATGGGCCCATATCCTCGAACTGGATATGGTTTCGACCGGTTTGACAGGCAAACCGAGGGTTGAACCGAGGGCAATTCCGTCTTGTTTTCAGGCGAATTTAGCCCAGCTAGCCCTGAACTTCGCTCCAACCGTCCTTTACACCTCCACTACCCATGGCGACATCAACCGTCCCAGTCCCTCTGTAACCAATGGTGATCCCAATATGGCTCGGCAAGTCGCAGACCTGACTAGTGCACTCGCACAGCAGACCACCCTCGTCAATCACCTCTTCCAACACATCGAGACGCAACAGGTAACAAATGATATGTCCCAAAGCATAAGGAGGGTCGACAATGAGGTTTCCTTCCAACGACGCCCTGATAAGCAACTGTTCAACCAGTCTCGAACCCAGCGTTCAAGCAGCTGCACTCTCGACTCAGCCTCCGAGGCAACATTCACTCCCGTCTTCATGAGCAAAGAGACGTTCACTTTAGGCTTGGTTGGCAAGAAAATGTGCACTCACGGTTGGGTCTGCTCTCAGAAACACATGTAGAGTCAGATCCTAGACATGGACACCATGCGCGACAAAAATCGTAGGAAATTCCTCCCAATGTTCAGCAAAGCAGGAGCGAGGAGATGAGGATCCTGAGAGGCATCCGAAGCACTACCAAAGCATGATGGTCCTCCACAGGAACAACGATGCATTAATGTGCAAGATCTTTGCGACAACTCTGCAAGGCGCCGCGCTAGACTGGTTTCACATTCTAGCGCCCCATACCATTTAGAGTTTTTACCAAAGAATACTCATCCTAACTTTCTAAAAGGAAGGACTCTAACCACCTCTTCAGCATGAGGAAAAGACCAAAGGAATCAATCTGTGACTAAGTGCGAAGATTAAAAGCGGAGAAGGCAAAAATAATCTGCTTCAACAACTCAACTGCCAAGGCCGCATTCCGACGAGGGCTCCATGTTGAGCACCTATTATGCGGTGAGCTAATCATGAGCAAGGAGATGACGTTAACACATTCCTATACATTGGCAGAGAAGCACGCGGAAGGATTCAGAGGCAGCTCAAAGGAAGCTAAACGAGAAGCAGTTGAAGTCCGACAAGAAGCAATGAGGGAAGAAGCGCAGAGACAGTTCCCCCGCAAAGCAAAGTGCAGCGCCCAAAACCAACACGAAGTTCTTGATCCCGATTTGCTAGATTTTCGTAAACTCCAGGACGAGCCTTGGTTCAAGCAGCCACCACCTTTGAAGGCAAGCGCGTTCAAGCTGGACCATTCAAAGTAGTACACACTCCACCGCGGAGAAGCTTACGAAGTAGGGCAAGTGCGACAAGTTCATGGATAAGCCAGCCACGAGGAAGGCCCATAACACGGAGACCGATGTCAAATCCCTTTCCAAGGTGATCCGTATCAACGACATCTTAGCCGAGTCTGAGCATTTGGGGACCACCAATAGTTCAAAGAAGCGGAAGATCCAGCAAGCTAGGTCAGTAGCACAAGTCCGAGTGACGCACAACGTGCCCGACCAGATCATTGGCTTCATTGAGTAGGACGCTGAGGGAGTTGACTTTTCCCACAACGACACCCCGGTAATCTTTGTCCAACTAGCTTAAGCAGTAGTGGACAAGATTATGGTGGACAACGACAGCGTAGTAAACATTCTTCAACTATCGGTACTTCAAGCAATGAGATTGGAAGACACGATTAAGTGCATAGCAGAGGTACTCACTGGATTCAACGGATACACCTCAATTGCCATAGGTACGATCATACTCGATGTCCTCATTCTTCCAATTGTCTATTCGCAGACTTTCATGATTATCGACTAACCTTCTCTCCATAATGGGATTCTGGGTCGACCTTAGCTCGTGAAAATTTGAGCAGTGACGTCTGAGGAGTACCAAAAAATCTGACTCTGCATCCCAGGAGGAGGAGTTGGACAGATCAAGTTCGACCAAGTCATGTCACGCCGCTGTGCTGTACAAATGCTAAAGGAGTTGAAGAAGAACGCTTCCAACGCTGTCTTAGCAGTTGAGGTAGTGAAGCAAGATTCTTCCTCCATCAAATAGAAATTACAAAATGTGGATCAAGAAGGTGGAGTTTAAAACTGACACCTCACCAAATGAGGCAGGATGGAATCCCGAAGAAGACGTTGAATACATCATTCTTGATCCCAATCAGCCAAAGAAAACGACGAAGATCGGCTCACGACTGAGCCCCGTGAGAATCGAGACGTATTTGCATGGTCACCTTCTGACATGCCCGGCATCAACCCCTCGATCGCCTACCACAAGCTGCACGTTGATCCCGTATCCAAACCCGTGATCCAAAAGAGGCGTCATTTCACCCCAGAACGGGTGGCCATCATCGAAGAGGAAATCAACAAGCTTCTAGCAGTCGAATTCATAAATGAGGTAACACACTACACATGGCTAGCCAACGTTATCTTAGCCAAGAAGAAAGAGAATGGCAGATGGCTAGCATGCATGGACTAGACCGACCTCAACAAGGCGTGCCCGAAAGACAACTATCCAGTCTCTAGAGTCAACCTGCTGGTAAATTCAACTTCATGAAATCAGCTACTCAGCTTTGTAGACACATACTCCGACTACAATCAACGGGAAGCAGCATACGACAAGCTCCACAGCTCGCAGTCCTGAAAAGACGAAGTAAACGCCCAAAACATGCAAACTAGGAATGTATACTTCTCTGCAAGATACTCAATTGGTTAGCATTCATGAAGGCTAGAAACTTCGCAACAAGCAAAAGCAAGCAAAAGCGTTCAAGTCACATTGAACGAAGAAGATTGAGCAAAATGGAAGAAGCAGTTTATTAAATTTCTAGCAAATTGATAAACATGCTCGAAGGCCAACAAAGCTAAACGAATGAGAAACAAAGTTCAGACAAATAAGAAAGAAAATTTTCTAAGTCCATAAAGCAGACAACTCATCAGCGGCATAGATTAGCTCAGGCTCCTCAACAGCCACCTCGCTTACTACAACTACTTCGCTCTCAGCTGCATCACCTTTCTCAGCTTCATCCTCAGCAGCTCCACCCATGGCTGCTAAGAAATCAAATTCTAGCAGATCTTTCGGAGAGATGCCAAAAGTCTTGAAGTCTTCTTTAGAAAAGACGAAATCAGGCAACCTACTTTTAACGTGATCAACCTACTTTTATAGAAATCAACTTGGGCTTGAACAAGATCACTCTCATGACTCTCCTGCTCACCTTACAACCACTCGTTCAACTTTATAAGATTTTCATTCACACCACGCAACTCATCAAAATTCTTCTGCACTTCTTCATCAGCGAGCAGCATAGACTGGAGTTCTTTGTTCTTAGACTCAACCTCAACAGCAGTCTTTCGCAGAAGATCAATCCCATTGACATGTTCAATGATCTTGCGATCTTTGGTGAAGCAGGTGGAATGAAGTTCGGAATTGATGCCCTCCAGACTTTGAATCTTTTGCAAGTTGAAGTCCATATCCTTCTGTGTAGCTTCCATCTCAGAACAAGCAGAGATCAGCTTGAGCTTAAAGTTTTTATTCTCTTTGACGACGGCTTCCAGCTCTTCAGAAGTGGGGGCAGGAAAGAGGGACCTCTTCAATTTCAACTCAGTGAGCTCAGCCTCCAAATTTGCAATCTTTTTTGCAGCAGAACAAGCTTTTGCAGCCTACATAGCTTCAGCCTTCTAGCATCATGAATCGCAATCTCGTCCAAGCGCATTGACTCAACGGACATAACAAGGTTCTTTTGCATAGTGGCAAGGAGCGAGTTTTTTTTTTTGGAGAATACTCGGACAAGACATCTACCCCAACTGCCTCCCCAACGCATTCAGCAAGCTTGGCACAGGCAGCCGGATTAGCAAGCACGTCAAAATCGAGCAGCTTGCAAATTTCACCGAGCCCTCGGAAGACGTGGCATCCGCCTCCCCACAATTGCCCACTGTGGCCGTCTCCTCTTTCCTTGCATTCAGTTCAAGCACAGCAGCAGCAGCAGGAGTAGTTTTCGACGTTTCTTTAGTTGCAGAATCCTCATTTGTGGTCGCTGAGACCTTTCCATTTTTCATGGCATTGAGTCTCTTAGAAGTCGATCTAACCATAGCCGCAGTCGAATGTCTCACCTTATCGCCAAGTCCAGACACTAGGGGCAGCATGGAACCTCTACGCTTAACCATCTTCTCAGATAAAGACTTAGCTCTCCTTGGAGTGACAGACTTGGCAGCTTAGGCATTCTTCCTTGTCCTTGACAACTTCAGCAACATCCTCCTTATTCTTTGAGGAAGAAAGCTCAATCACAAGCCTTACAGAAACAGCAGAGCTTTTGCGAGAAGAAACCCTCGACTTCTTCTCCACCGATGCTTCCCTAGCAGACGACGCATATCTCTTATTTCCACTTTCACGGGCAGCAGACTCATCTACAGTCACGGGACGAGCAAGCGCATCCTCCTTGATACGTCGAACTACATCTTTTGGAGGTAGCCCATCATTCTCCCTGCAAAGTGGACTCAGCAGCTAACATCATTCCAGAAATTGTGTTGGGATGCCCATTACAACATGCACCTTCTTCATGTTTGGACTATTCTTCGAAGTTGAACCAAATTCGGTTTCTATAAAGGAAATAAGACATTTACCAAGACCGAAGTCAAGACTAGTCATAATCAAATTTCAGGCAGAGTGGAGTTGGAGCAGTTCACTTACCATCGACAAACTCCAACGGGACGCGCACCTCACGAGAAGTGTCAAACTTCCACTCACCACTGATTTTTAGCATATCCTTAGGCCAATCATCATCCCCTTTGCTCACGGTGTCAAACAGCCTATGGCTCGTCCTCAGCTGCCCAACATTGAGAGATTGATGAATCTCATCATGGCTCAGCAGTAGTCCAACTGCCAGTTCACACTAGACGCCTTAGTGGCCTAGCTTCGCGGCTCGCAGCCATGCCGACCTCTACTGGCAGGCAACAAGCAGCTCTTGCTGCCATGTCGCCCATATGGGCTCCAACCCACTCATTCCAAGTTGCCCAGTGGCATCGAAGAATCCAAAAAATTGTATGAAGGAAACAAAAAATATATGCATGTGTGTAGGAGGCCAACCTCCCACATATGACAGGCCATAGCCCAGCTCAGCACCCCAACGCACTAGACCGCAGTTTAGCATGCTACTGTACCAGGCCTGAGCCTACTCTTCCTCTTCAGCGGCTTCAGCTTCACTAGCTGCCCATGCAACCTAACTCTGCGACTCTTAGTCGCGCCATCCAGACCTTGACTCCCCTGAGTCGAGCCCCCTCACCACGTGGACCCCCGTCCACTTGATCCTAGTTGCCCACAGTAGTAGCAGCAGAAAAAAATAAATAGTTTTCAAACTTTTTTCTTACCTTTGGTGCAACGAAGACGACGAATGATTCTCTAAAGGGGCAAGAAAAGAAGAAAATTGGGGGAGGAGTTACAAAATATCCTTCAATTTTCTATCTTTCTTGTGTGGAAATTCAAAGTACTTCTAGGTTTATTTAACCTTCTATTTATAGAGAAAAATCAAATCTTAGCTGCCTGTGGATTCCATCACCCTCCAGACTTTTGCTCCAAGACAAAGCTAAGCAGACAGGGAAAGTATTCTTGGCAGTCTCACTCAACTAAGGTTTTCTACACCTGCAACACTCTACAGTAGCACAACAAGTGTGGGGGCATTTGTGGAACTAAAAATAATACGAAAAATTGTGGAGCTGACATGTGGACAAACATTCTTTATTGACAAGACTACCCGCATTAAATGGCGAATTCCACACACGCTGCTCACTTATGAAGACTCCATGTACTGCTGACTATGACTCTCCAAGCTTCGCTACCCGCTCGCATCAGAGATAATTATGAGGAAATTAAGGAGGAATTAATTGTTAAATTCTCTCCCTTAGTTTCCCATATGAAGACTGATTCCTTTATTCAAGGAATGCACATCCTATTTAATTAGGATTCTCCAGGGATAATTCTAATATATTATTTTATTAAATATATCTTTGGCAATTATCTCTCCATCCATCATACGGATAACATTCACTAGCCAATTGGAAGCCGACCATGTGGCGTAACCCTACACCCCATGGCCGGCCACCTCCTCCTATAAAGCCCTAAACTCTCTTTATTTTCAGAGAAGCTAACTTAAGCATCGGAGATCCATTAGTCAAACCCCTAACGACGGTTTGGTTTACTTGAACTATTGCTATATATTGCTTCATAAATTTTCATTTCCTTTCAAACTGCCTCTAATTAGAAATGTAACATCAATTTGCATTCTTACGTAAATTAGCATGGATTGGCCCACTGATAAAGGGAGGTCACGAAATCGAAAGTAGTTCAATAAGTTCGAATTTTTACGCACACAAATCAACCAAACTCACCTAATATAGGTCGTTTGCAGATAATTTACATATTCATATTTTATTCTAAAGTGATTTGTCTAGATTAATGAATCGTATAAAGGGTTTCTCGTTAGGCAAAGAAACTGATCACTAACTTATGCATAAATTGAATTTTGGCATGAATAATCATTTATTTGATAGGTGTGATTTGAGGATGATCTTACCCCGTTTGGTGTCTAATGTTGAATGGGATCAGATAATGCATGAGATTCAATGTATATTAAATGAAAAAAATTGTTAATTTGAAGGTAGACGATATGAATTAAGCATAAACAAAACTTATTCATTCAATGCCACAAAAGTAGTAAGATTGAGAGAGATAAATTTCTTTCATCGCTAATTCACCTTTTATTTGAAAGTTGCATCATTTCGTCATTCAACACACATTGAATCTAATGATTTAACTAATTTATTTTAATCCTAGATACCAAATGAGGCCATTAAGTTTTAACATAAGGCCTTTAGTGTTACAACCCGTTCTGGGATTTATAGTATTTTATTTCTTGAATGTGTGAAATGACCAAAATGCCCCTAGTTGGGCAATAGTTGACTTTTGTTGGCCTTCGTGTCTTGACACGTACGACCTTTTCTCTTATCTTTTTCTTGTTGTGCTCATCGATACGAACGTTTGGACGTGAACAGAACAGAATTCGGAGTTGAAGTAAAGATTTTACTGAACGTTAAAGCTTGACGGCATTCTCATATTTTTCATGAGAATCGTATTTTTTTGTTTGGGTTTTGGGTCCCGTTGGACCCACTTTCTTCCCTCACCCTCTCACTGTCTCTCCTTTACTCTGATTCACTCCCTCTCTCTCTTCCGTTCCTTTCCTCGACCGATACCACACCACCCAACCACCACCATTAGAACCCTTTCCTCACCACAAACCCATGCCCGACCTCTATTTTGTGAAAATCGACCCCGAGGTCGTGATTCCAGGAACTCTGAGGAGGATGGCTTTTCCAAGCGAGTTTTCACCGTTTTCCAGCTAAGGTAAGCCTCACCACCACCACCACCACCACCATTCTCTTCCTCGTATTGAGTAGATGAGTTTTGACATATTGCATGCTTGATTTGGTTGTGAAATGGCTCAGATTGGCACGGGGAAGCTCTGCCATGTTTTCCAGCGAGTTGACCGTGGTCGGCTAGGAGATTCCGACCAAATGGATAGGAATCAACTCCATGAACCCAAATATGCCTTCAAGATCGACGACGAAGCAACGACGGAGGTGAGGCGACGATCGGAAGAATCTCGGTCAAAATCCTTACAATCCAGTGAGAGTTGTAGCAGGCTGACGTCAACGAACTCGATCTAAGTTGGTCATGACGTCAATAAGCTGGTTCAAACCCAGTCCAGACCAAAACTATTCTAAGGTATATTCCTTCTTCTAACTAACGACATTAACGGAATATTCTCTAACGCCGTTAGAATATTCTGTTAAAGTTAATGACATGCCGTTAATTTTAACGACGCGTGATGGCACGTGGCGGTGCGTGAGACCTCACGGCGGTGTGTGCGGTGGCGCACGGTTGCCCACGCGTTTTTATTTTTGGATACCGGAACTCTTAATTTGAGTTCCGTTTTCCGTATTCTTCGTAGTTTTCGATTAGTTTACTAAGTATGGTTGTTTTACTTTAAGAGTGACAACCCAAGGACTACGGAGAGCGTACAAGCAAAGGAATTATGACTACGGTCACTGTGAGTGGGCTTTTATTTCTAAATCTATATATTTACGTGTGATTGCGAAATGTGGATTTTAGACTTACATGGTTATCTTACTTGGTTTTGAAAATTCAAATGTTTTAGCGGGTTACCGGTCCTTTGACTTATATTATTTGTGAACACCGTTTTAGAATGTTTTACTACTCGCGTTACCCCATTTTGAGTTATGAGATCTGAGATATTACCCATGGCATGTTTTTATGTGTTTATACCCGCTCATTTAGGATTGCTTACACAGTGTTTAGTACTGTCTGGGACCAGGCCCAACTACACGTGTAAGTTCACATGCACGAATACGTTCACTTTGGATCCATTGTAGGTGCCAGAATGTTCTAGTTGTTTTTACTTCTAGAACTCGTTGTGATGCGCTTAGCGCCAGCTTCACGTGTATGTAGTACTTAAGCATAGATTAATACACTCAGTTTGTTCATGTCAAAATATCTCTGCATGAGCTCGTGTGTCTGCATTATCTAATGAGCATACCTTCTATGTTTATCTGTGATTTTGTGATTTACCTGCTTTCACTGATGCCATGGAACTTTGTGATACTTTTGGATTTCACTTGTTGATTTTCGCGTGTTGGTTTCTTCTAAAAGATTTTATATTGAAGTTTTATTGTTATCTACTCGTTTTGGAAAATAATTGACTTTTCACTTTTACATTGGTTTTCGTGCTTACTATGTAGTATGATTTTGAGATTATTACGAGTTTTTACAGCGAGGGGTTACTACATTCGGAAAGGTAAAGGTTTTAGAAAACTATTGTTTTTGCCCACTCACACTTTTCTTTTTTGCACCCCTCCAGGTTTTAGTAGGCTTTAGAGCTCTTGACGTCGGGACGCGGTGGCATTGTTACCTCTTCAGTGTAAGGACTATTCTTAGTAACTATAACTACCACCTTCGGGTGATTCACTTTAGTGTACTTTCTACTCTGTAAAGTTAGATGCTCTGGTATTTTTATTGGTTCACACACACTTCTGCGCACTCAATCTTTATTTTATTCAAACTTTCTTTTCTTACTTTAAATTACACTTCTTCCTTCAAATGGTTTTCGTCACCCTATGGGGTGGTCGGCCAGCACACCTCGATTTTTGGGTGTCCACCTGGACATCCGGGTCGGGGCGTGTCATTTAGCTCATGACAATTTTTTTTTTAAGGTAATAAGATTTATTAAGAAATCATAAAAAATGTACATAGGACATACATGCATGCCGAAGATAACCAAGAGGTCACACACGCCAAAAGAAACAACACGCAAATTCACAATTATAAACTCATCATGAATAAAATATAATTCATCAACCAGCACAGAGACCCATGTCTAACCAGCAAGAAAGATAACAACCTTGCAAGAGGTAGAACCACCGTAACAGAATCACGAGAAAAAGACTGCACCACCATTTGATGATCTTGCAATCATCATCAAAGAATCACTGTTATGAGTCACCTTCAACAACGTCGAGCTTCCTTCTCATAGTTTTTTGCCATGCGCACAAAAAAGAAAAATAAAAAACCAACCTAAACTCTAAACAATAGCCGCCGCTCGAAGATCTGAGTTTGATCCGTAAGCCAAAGATACCACAAAGACTCTCCTCGACAAAACGAGAGAATGACTACTACAACCGCGAAGACTCTTCTCACCACAACGAAATGGAGACCACAACCAAAAAAGAAACACGGAAAGGAAAAGAGGAAAAAGCCCAAGAGATTGCCACTGACCCCATGACCTATATATGGCTAGGGTCGACAACCGAGGTAGTTTTTTCTTTTGGTTTATCTCTCTAACAAATTTTCCAAATCCTATTCAAGCAACTCAAATATTCCAATGATATGCCCTTTTATATACAAAAACTACAACCAAGTACGCATGTACAGATTATTTGTATTGTAAAAAACACAGCACAAGTACTATCCAGACTATAGAGGTAGCAATTAGCAATGTATATTTTGCAACATTGTTATTTGACGACATTGCAAATTTTGCAGGAAATATTTCGTTATTGTGTGCCCTAATATATATAATATTGTGTAGAAGTGGAGCACAAATAAAGTGTCACTCCCCCAATAATAAACATGCTAATAAAACAGATCATGTTGAAGTATTGGTTTCTTTATTTTTATGCACCATTGAATGTGTGCTCACTTATATATTTAACTTGGAGGCAAAGATATGTATGTATCCATCCTATTAATTGTCGCATAAGATTGAAGCAAGCAAGCAAATGTCCTCTAGGCCGGGGTCCATGGGGCATGTGAGAAGCACATGTGGCTGCATGTGATTGTGTTCTCTTCACGTTCTCAATATATAATCTCATTCCATGTATGTATCGGATTAGGAGGATGATTATCTATCTCCAAACTAAAGTAAGCTTTCCAAACTAAAGTAAGCTTGGCACACAACAAATTACACCAAAAAAGTTTAAAGTGTTTTTGAGTTCAAAAAAATACTTGAAGTATTTTCTGGAAGAATGCTTCAAATGCTTTTTAATGGAGCACTTACATTTTTGTTAAAAAATTCAATATACTTCTAATAGAAGCAATTTTATTGGAAGTATTTTTAAATAAAAATATTTTATAAAGAAACAGTTTCAAACGAGCCCTTAGTATAAATCGGCCAATTGATTCCATATAGTCATCATGTGCTATATATATCCAGGATTAGATCATTATCTAGCTCCAAACTAAGTTTGTTTTGTTTTTCTTTTTTAATATGGGCGCTATTATGATTTTAAGATAGGTTAAAGAGGGGGAGTGTTTAAACTCAGACACAGTGAGTTGAAAAGAAAGACTCTATCCACTGAAGGAAGTTGATGTTTCACTTACAAAATCAATTGACAATATGAAGAGTAGGTCAAATTCTTGTCCCATCAATGTGAGATTTGACCACAACATCTACAAGAACAATTCATCACTCGCCAAACTAAGTGAGCTTGGCACAAAACACATTAGTATAAATGGGCTAACTGATTCCATATGGTCATCATGCTGTATCCAAAGTGCAAATATGCGAAAGCGCTATCAATACAAAAAAGCAAGAGTGTGCGTAAAGTGCTTTCTTGTATAGTCATGGCCCTTTTAGATTAAGTTGCACTTCTCCAAACTTTCAAAATTGAAATAATTTTAGCAAAGTTTTTTGGGTGTAGGTAGGATGTAGTGATTGAACTTATGATTGAATCGTGACAGCAGCCAAACCAAACTTGCTGGCTATAATTTCTTAGTTGAAAACCAAAGAACTTAAAACTTTAACAAGAGAGAAGAACGAAAATCAAGCTCTCATTTGTGACTAACTTGAAAGTAGATGCCATTGAATTGAAATTATGAACCCTGTATAGGCTGGCTATGTGGAAAGATGTGAAAACCGGTTTGCCTCCAGCAAAAGAGGGATAATATGAGGACAAATGCTACTGAATGTTTTTGTGTTGTGTTTGGACAAAGGATTTTTATCTATCAAGGAATTTAGCATACATTAGTAAGAAAAAAAAAACACTCCCAAACATTAGATATAAGGATTTCAAATGACTAGATGCAATTGACGTAAATAACTAATTAAAATGCTTCATTTGGAGATCCTTTTATATTAGTAGCTTGGTAATGCTCATGCAATACATTTTCAATTTCTCTATCCATTCGACCAAAACATCTCTTCGTGTTACGTAATTCAAAATCAATTGATAATAGAAGGGATGGACCCAATACCAATCAAACTATTAGATAAAAATTTAACTCCCCGACATGAAATTCACACTCTAAACAAAACTAGTTAGTCCTTCATAGCATCAATGCCATCACCAACTTAAGTCGCAGTTCTGCCAAAAAAAAAAAAACTTTGTGCATGATTTATAATTTTGGTTAACGTTATTGTTTGTCCTAGATTTTTAAATGCGGGCTTCAGATAGGGGTGAGTAACTTGGTCGGCCCTTTTGCCCAGTTAGATTTCTGTACGTGTTCAAATTTATTATGGGCCTAACGGAAAAATGCCATACAATAACCTAACAAGAGCTCCCCGTTTTCTTTTTGCCCAGCCGGAAATTACTCCCATGATTCTAATTTGAAGAGTCCGTCTTTACAAATGCGGAATTAGAAATTTTTACTCGGGTGGGCTAGTAGTAGAGTTCGCACAATGGGCGATTTCTATCACTTGAGATTTTCCGGATTGGAATGGATATCCAAGACAATATTCCGGCTTTGTGTCGCTAGTATTAGTGTATATGGCTCGATGATAGTTTTTTTTTTTATACAAAAAATATTAAGAGAGCGAGGAGTCAAATGAGTTTATGGCGTCAGGCATATAAGTGAATGCTTTTAATGACTTGAGTAACAAAACTCTTACTACTAATGTACCACGTAAGTATTAACATATTACTCGTTAGAAATATATGAGGTTTAATGTATGTTTTGGATATGAACAAGTGTTACATTAATACATTAGTTGGGACCTAAATTTTTGAGATTACACGAGACAAAAGTGAGTTCATCTTATATATTATATGATCGATGGGCTCTGCTGGCTCTAGCCTCAGCTATGTAGCGCTCGTGCCTTACACCCTTGATTGCAATATTATTCATATGACATATATCACAAATGTGATTAAAGATTTTGTTTGGATGTATTTATGAGGTATGTGATTAGAGAAAGTTGGTGACTTTAACACTCTTAAAAAATTATAGAATATTCGATTTGGAGTATTGAGGATTAAAACATGAGGGTCAAAATTGTTAGGGAAATTTGGTTCCAATGATTCTACAACATTCAAATGTTGAACTAACCATTTTCTAGAAAAATGAAGCATTTTAGCCGCTAAAATGTGTTACAAAACTAATTATTTCCTTGTTTAACATTTAACAAAAGCTGATACTTCAGGATATGGCCAAGTTTGAAATATGAAGGAAATTCTAGCACAATTAAGGTGGGAAATCAAAACTAAACATAAACAATTAAACACATAATCTCTGATTAACGGCTGACTGATTCATGGATTAAATCGAAACCTCATAAATCTTTTATTTTAGCATATAAACCTTGGGGCCTAAATGGAATAATTAATTAATATAGGACAATTCCATGTGTGGTTGAATTTCCTTAATATAGAAGGCAACAACATGAGCATCTTGAAAACCCTGGTCAAACCTCCATATATGTGCGTCCCCATAGGGGGTGTGAAGCGCATGTTTGACTTTTGAATTAGTCCTGTCGCACTCCTATAATATTACAAGGATGTCCCTTCACCGATCAATCTGGACCACACATCACATCAACTTTCATACACTGGTGACGTGGCATGCAAACAGAATTACAGATAGACAATTTCATCACGTGCGCGCGGATTTAATCCTTTATTCCTACAGGTGAGAAATGGGAACGCACCCTCCTGTTCTATAATTTTGTCTGGCTTTTCCGACTTTTCATTTCCCGTGTGACGCACAGAAAGATTGAGAAATTCTCAAGGTTGACCAAATTAATGTAAAGAATTGTAGATATTTCACGATATATATATATATATATATTTTCAATTTATGTGGAAATTGGAAAATACAATTTATATGTGCCGGACTTAGAACAGTTGGGAAGCACGTGAAAATTGGTCAGATTATCCAAGACCAAAGTTAGGAAGGAACAAATAAAGTGACTGGTATCTTGACGTGATTGAATATCTATGTCATTCAGATCGATGGCCCAATAGTGGATACAAAGACAAAAGGAAATTGGAATAAGGGTTGGGACATGGGGACACCAATGCATATGTTATGCACTGACTTGTGCTAATTAGTGTAACCTTCAATTTGTTACTATTTCTTGTTTAATTTGGGGAGTCTCTCTAAGTAAACCCTAATCCTAAATCTTAAACCTTAGATTATAGTCTGTAAAATAATTTTTCGATTAGTCTATCTTAATTATTAGCTATGGTTTATGATCATTCTTACTAATCACGAGCATTATGAATTTTTTGACCATTGGTTGTACATAATATGCAATAGATTTGATTCGACAACTTTTGACTGATACAGTAATCAGATAGGGATAAAAAAAAAGTTCTCGTATCACGTTCCACAACTAACGTGCTTCTTCTATATGAAAAAAAATTTAGTATCGCCGTCACGACATAATGTAGTGTTACAGTTCACTCATATTATGACACGTGTTTTATTTAACAATATGTACTTACCTACTTGAGCCTATATCTTGAAAGTATATATATAAACTCGACGATCACTTATATTATAACACATAAAATTGTAATACCATGTGAGTTACACTAAAAAGTTGTCATTCGATAATCTAATAATCCATGCATAGTTAATTCTAGCGTGATTAGTATGCGGATGACATGATGTTAATGTTAACTGTGGTCTTATTTCACAAGAATAGCAATAGTTGTGACACTTACTTTAACATCCTTAAAAAGTAACTTAGATATAGTAGTGTGAATGAGGATAGTACATAAAAATGTGAGGAAGTTGATGATGATTGTCCACAGTCATAAGCAAAAGCAAAAGCAAATCACTTGAGAACTAATGCTTATCTATCCTTTTGTGTACTAAAAGTGTTTTGGTTAACGTTCATGCATATGCTTTAATTAGCATAAGTATCAGATGCATGCAAATCTTTGCTTTTAATTAGTCCTTATAAGTAACCTTTTAATCCTTGATGACGCAAAAAGCAAAGTACTGTAAAGTTATCGTTCATCATTAGTTCTTGGTTGTTTACAAAAAAACAGAGATTAAATCAAAGGAAAGTGAAAGTAACATGAGATTAGAGTTTAATTTTATTGACGATCATGCCAAAAGGGTGGGAGTGTACGTGTTATTTGGCCATATGGAGAGCGTGACAGAATCCTAACGTGAATTTTAGGGTTTGGTTGAACAGGAACATATCTGCTCTTTTTTGGGCAATACATGATTGAAGATTTTAAGGATAAAGGCTTCGATGATTTGGGTGGTTATATTGAATGTGACCTTTCTCCTTGAAGTTCATTGTCTGTCGTACGTATCCACATGACCGCATCTATACCATAACAAAATATATGCATGCTATTGTTAATATGATTATTGATTAAACATGTTTCTCGTAATCCATCCGAGTTTCACTTTTACATAGAAAAATTACGATTTAGATTACAATCGAAGAACATAACACGTTACGTTAAATAGCTTGAGAAAATGCAAAATAAAAATTATTTATTTTCTGTCTAAGTAAGAGTCGCGACCTAGGCAGGTGCCTAAGTGAGTCTAGGCAGGTGTTTGGATGGGTATAGGCGCCCTTTCTTATTTTTTAAACGCCTATGATTAATCGTGACGGTGGCCAGCCTCCTGGCGTCTAGGCGAGGCCTAAACGGTGCTAGGTGGAGATTTTTAAAACACTGATATATATATATATATATATATATATGTGATAACTTAATCCACAATTATTATGCACATTTTCTTGGTATAAAATTCCAGCTTATATCATGGAAAAGAACAAAGCATGGATCATGTGTTCAAATAATAATATGGACGATACAATAGGAGGATGTCTATTACACCAACTACCAACATTTGAAACATGCATGCGCTAGCTTGTAAAAACGTCTGCAACTAAATTTGATTTATATTATCAGTGATGTTGTTACTTTAAATTACACTAAAACGAGAAAAAATTGAACTCAAACTGTATTAAATAGAAAAATAAAATTTTATTTAGCAGAAAAATCCACCCGTTTGGTTCCATAACACACATCGATACTATTATTTTAAGATATTTATATACACAAAATAAGAAGTCTAATATGAATAAACTTAACATTGCAACTAGGAAGCAGGTAAAATATAATGGAGGTAGGAGAACAAACGGGGGAAACGTGGGATAAAAGTTAGAACACTTGCTTTATGTTCTATTCACAAGAAAAGAAGTGCGTGCCGAGTCATGTCAAAGAGTCAAAAAGAGAAGCTTCAAATTTCCACGTGGCAATGTCTATGCTTCATTAGTGTCACTGCCGACGTGGGTTTCGCCTACATTGTATGAACACCATTAATTTCTATTTTAATTAATTAAGCTTTGCATAAAAATGCTCTCGGGGTGGCCTTTATTCGTCACGTTCAGGTCACGTGATCATCACAGGTCAAATACGGTATGGATTTACGTCCGTAGCGACGAATATTATAAAAATACGACAAGTAAGAAGTCAAAATTCAAAACAAGCTCAAACGTTCACTTAGGACTTCTACTTAGCCAATTCATGGACATTTTGGTCAATTCATACATTCAAAAAATAAAATACAATAAAAATGAAAGACGGATCGTCATATAAATTTTTGTCATGAAATATATTATAATAAATTAATATACATAAATGCCAGTACCGAAATGTATGTACCAAAATAGAATCCAAATCTTCTGCACCCAAAAGGAATGTAGCCTCTCTGTGACATCTCTAATTTTGTGACACATGTCCACTCACTTAATGCAGTGTTAACTCTTCTGTTATCTTCTAATTTTAACAAAAAAAAAAGAACAAAACCAAGCGTCTCTTCCTGTTCTTCCATGGCCGGCGACACAGTCCATCGCAAATGGGAATCGCATGGGTTCTTCCTGCTATTCCGTGGCTTTCACACGCTAAAATTCCCCTTCTTATCGTCTTCTTCAATTCCATCCCCAAATCCCTCTCTCCTCATTTTCTTCAATTACATCTCTCGTTTCAAATTTTGTTCATCTTTCAAAAAATTTCTCAATTCAATTGGGTTACAAAGCAATTCGGATCTCAAACTCAATAACCCATCTCTTGATTTGGCCCCAAAATCTCAGATTTCGAGTTTTTGATTCGAAATTTGACACGATTGTGGCTCCCAGAGCAACTTTTCACAAATGGGTAATCGCTGTGTGAGCCCACAGATGGCCGGGTTCATCGTTGAAGGACAAGAAGAACAAGAAGAACCCATATGCGATAGACTGCATTACCGGGCATGGAAATGGTGAACAGCAGTGAGAAGGCTGGGTAGAAAGGTTTAGGCGAGATGAACAGCGGTGAGAAGGAAGGCCAGAGCCGCTTGTAGAAACGAGAAAGTAGTAATTCTACTGCTGAGAGAAAAGAAGAATTGAGGCTTGTATAAAGTTGAGAGAAAAGAAGAATATAATTAGAGAACAGAAGCAACGTATTTACATTGATGCATTCCAGGATCACGTTGGATGAAGAAAGTCTTCTAACAGCCTCGGGCGCTCAACTGGTTGTGGCGAGATGAAAGTCTTCTAACAGAGGAAGTTAACACTGTTGCGTTGTTTTAAATTAGTGAACAGGTGTCGCGAAATTAGATTGGGTGCAAAAGATTTGGACTCACCAAAATGTATTATAGTGAATTAATTTAGTTGGCCTGAATTTGACTTCAGTTTGCGAATTCATTGCTTCGGGATGGAGAGCGATTGCGAATGAGAGTTTTGGTTATAAACGCTGAACGGAAGGGATGAACGTGAGGCTCACATGTATGCTACTAACAGAATAACAACAAAACCTTTAATTCTGGGTATGAATTCTAATAGACTTCACCACAGGGGCTTAAATTCGAATTTTTTTTACTACATGAGTTATCTTCCGATTACCTTATGACCACGGGGGATTTATCCGATTAGGCCTAAACTCAAAACAAAACATGTTGAGATATCTCTTGAACATTTTTATCTCTTATTCTTTTTTTGTAATATTGCGCGATGATGGAGCCCATCTACTTTCTTGATCATGCCTTAAAGATTAACTCTGCAAAAAAATCAATCAAATTAGATCGCTTAACCGTTTGATTAACATTGTAAACATTAATTTTAGTGTTTAAGTGAGAAACATGGTTAGTCTATTTATTAGATAACACAATTTTAGATTTAATTAATTTTTTGCATAGATAATATTTAAAAGGTGATCTAAAAGTAGACGGTCCGATCATCATGTAACATTACAGAATTGGAAGAAAAACCGAAAAGATAGAACGAGAAGGTTGCTAGCATTTCTCTTCTCGGCAATTAGCCACTCCCGATTGTCAAGCAAATATGGAATTTTATTGAAAGTGTCGACTTTAAACAATCTGATCTAAACCCTTATATACTAATTGATGACTCCGTATTAAGGCAATATGATCAATTTACCACTTGACTTGCAAAATTGGTATACACTCTAAAAAAGTTATCATGCACTTCAAAACATTAGATCAAATATAAACCATTTTTTTTCAACAAACATTATACCCATGAAAGACAATAAGTAAATTTCTTCAATGCTACGTAGCACTGAGTGGGACGAAAAATGTATGGCCGAGATTGAAAAAATCTAACAGTTATGCAAATAAAATCTAACGACTAAAATACCCGTACACTAAATGTTACTAACATTGAAGCAACACCTGACAATAATATCTTTCTTCTCCAAACTAATTTAAACCACTTGGGTTCCATAGCACTTCTGGATTTCCTCCTCCAATCCAGCCAAGATTTTGTTGTTCTCTTTGTGGAAAAGCAACACCGGTTTATATCCTAACTAGTTTACTCAATTTTTCTTGTCTCCTTTTGATGTACGTATGATCGAACATAATGATCTCGATCATTTGACAATAGTTGCCTAAAAGGATTAAGTTCAATTAATAAGGTTTTACTTTTTGAATTTATTAAGAGAAGAAAAGTCGGCAAGTTTGATAAATTTTTCTCAAGTCAAACTCATGTCCACCCGTTCAAGCTCAAACTTTGGTCTCAACCCACGATTCAAGCTAGAAAAAACAATAATTTTATATTTGGGCATGTTCTATTCAATTTAAAAATACCTCAATTGATCTTTTCAACGTATCCATACACCGTACTCTCATGTTGACCTTCACACTAGGCGATGCGACAGAACTCCAAATCCAAATTAAAGAATACCATACTTTTTTATTTCGAATTTTCCCGAAAATTCTATTATTATGATCTACCCCTTGCAGTTTCTACCATTAATAGTAGAAGAGATGTCACAAGATTTGTACATTTTTGGGTATCGTTCTTTAGAGATAATTTGTTTGGATATGACTATTCACTATATAAAACGCATTTTGAAAGAAGAAATAAATGACAACTTCCTTATTTTGTCCAAATTGAAGGTTGTTTATGAAGAAAAAATATCTTTATTAATCTTCACAAAAATAGTAGAATTAAAGGGATAACTTTTTTTCACAAGAAACCTTCAACTTGGACAAAATAAAAAAAATTTCATCCAATTCTTCACCATCTTCAATAGAGAATAGTCATATCCAAGCAAATCCTCTCTAACAAATGAGGCCTTGATGTATAAGAGATTCTCTCGCTCCGGTGATAATGTATACTAAATAAATAAAGAATTCAATATGCGGCCAACGATTAATACATAACATTTGCTAGCTGCAACATCAATTTGAATTGATAGTTTTTCAGTATGTTTTGAGAGTTTATAATAGAGCCGCGCATGCATGTCTAAATATAGATAGTATTACTATTACCGTCATATGGAAACATTTTAATTCGATCACAAGATAAAGTATTGCTTTTTGAAAACGACAAAAAACTCTGATGCATATTATACCATGTTATACACAAGAACATATCTGGCAAAACTATTCCCTTTTACCAACACGTCCGACGGTGTCTCACTTGCTGAGAAGAAGCGCGTATTGGCATTTCCCCCTGACTTTCAACCATCCCAAACGCCAATCTCACTTGCTGAGAAGAAGCGCGTATTGGCATTTCCCCCTGACTTTCAACCATCCCAAACGCCAAACCCAAATTATTAGAGAGAGAGAGAGAGAGAGAGAGAGAGAGAGAGAGAGAGCTAGGAATGTTCTGTTGTTCAAACACTGGAACGTGTGGTCGGCGGTAACACCTCACCCCTTTCCCTCCGTTTACAATAACCTCCTCACTTATGTAATTCAATAAATTCACAGATTATTGTTTACGTCACCGTTACTTCCGTACAAACTTGCCGTCAAAGCGTCAAACTCGCTCTCTCTCGGCTATATATAACATGGAAGCCTATTATCTACTTCTTTCGAAAACTCAGTGAATTCAGAGCTCCCACAACTCGACGAACACATTCTTTGACCAAACCAGAGCTTACCCACTACCAAAACTTGCTGTCTAAGCCAAAGACCGGGAAGACCCAGAAGAGAAAATACAGGTATTTGTTCATACAAATTAGCTTGCTCGTAGATGTGTACATGTTTGAATTGATTAGTTTAGGTATGATTTGTTTGGTAGCTGAGAAAGTTGAGGAGAAATGAAAGTTGGGTGGAATCTGATTTCTTTTGAATCTTTGTGTAGTTTGTTGATTTGGGGTTTTGGGGAAAAGGGGAAGTCTGAGCTTGTAGCTCGTATTGGGCTTCATTGATTGGAGGGTGTAGGTTGATTGGTGGCGCATAGAGTGAGGAAATCTTGGGGTTTTCTTATTTTCTTTTGTTTTCTATGACTTTCTCGGGAAACAAACAGAGGGTGAGTGGGTTTGGAGCGTTTTGTGATTTGAAGAGTTGGGTTTTGTAAAATCAGTTCATCTGGTTTTGGTTTAATGGCTTTTGAATATTGATTTTTGGTCCCAAATGGAAAATTACTCCTAATTTATTCACATGGAAGTTAAATTTTATAAATTGTACACCTTGACATAGTTTGTCAATCCTGAAACTATGTTCTCCTGGTGTCGGGTCAATTGATCTTCTTTTTTTCGATTGATGAGGCCGATTAGTCTCACCCTGTTTGAATCAATCTCCATTTGGTTATCCTTTGTTTGGTATCTGTTCGTGACTAACCAATCGATAGAAGGACTAGTGATGCTTTAGGAAAATTAGAGGCTTTCGCCTTCTTAGGGAGTCTTTTTGTCAAGGGGTAGGTGGTCGTGCTGCCATATGTTTTGAAAAACTGTCAAGAATTAGGAGGACTTGGAATTCTGAGTTGAGATCACTTGCTGAAGCAATATTCCATGCTATCGATCGAATAGGGCGGACCATTTCGTTGTTTCCTATGCTTCCAAAGGGTAGCTCAAGTACTCTGTGGGATGCAGATCCTCCTGAGTGGTTGCTTCCTGCTCTTTATTCTGGTTAATGTCCGTTTAAGATTTAAAACTTTTCTTGGTGTTTATTGATTCGATAAAACATTTAGGCGAGAAAGATTCTGGTTTGGTTATAATTTCTGCTTTTCAAGGTTCAGTTATCTGCAATTTTTTCCCTCAGAATCTCTAGTTAATGGGCCTTTTTCTGTATCAATATTGCAGCTTTATTCTGTTATCTTGAAAGTTCACAAAGGTTGCAAAGCTGCCAACAGTGTTTCTGGGAAAAGCACAAAGCTTGATCCTATTCTAGTTGATAAGTTATACAATCGGATTTTTCGTCACACGGAATAGCTGATGCCAATCTCATAGCATGGACCAGCATTTTGGATTTGGTGCGACTGGTGCAGGATTGTCATATACAGCTCCACTTCCCACTGTTCCGTCTTTGCCTAAAAGGTTACTTGGGTCGTTGAAATTTGATATAGGGAACTCACCAAATTCACCCTTTTCGACTCACTTTGATTCTGATACTACTACGACACTGAGCGACAGTCAGGAGCAGCACAGCTCCCCGGATAATCTCTCAGGAGCCACCCCCTCCTGTACCTCTTCATTTGAAACAAACAGTTACGTTCATCGGTTAAGCTTAAGCCCTTCTGTGGACTGTAGTCGAGACGGTCTGCAGGTCTATTCTGGTAGGACTTCTTCCTTAAAGGATGCAAATAGTAGCCAGAATATAAAACAAACTTTGCAGGAATTGGAGAGTGCTTTAATGGGGCCTGACGATGAGGAAGAAGAAGTCACCGCACCAAACACTTCTATTGGAGAAAGTAGCAGGCGGCAGACGCAGAGGTCCATGTCATGGATCCAGGAGCACCAGGGTTCCCACCCAGTTCAACGCCAGACGTCCTTTGTTTCTAGGCAAAGGCAGTTGGGTGAAATTCAGATTGAGAAACGTCATAAAGTGATAGATGAAGCATCTCTAAAGGGTTTGCCAGCAGGTAATCTGAAGGAATTGCTGATTGCATGTGCTGGAGCTCTCTCCCACAACGACATGGATAGTTTTGAAAAGTTGATTGAAAAGGCCAGAGGAGCTGTGTCTATCAGTGGAGAACCAATCCAGCGACTGGGAGCTTACTTGGTAGAAGGGCTGGTAGCAAGGAAGGAGGCATCGGGTGCCAATATTTACCATGCCCTTAGGTGTAGAGAGCCTGAGAGCAACGACTTGCTGTCCTACATGCAGATTCTGTATGAGATCTGCCCATACTTAAAGTTTGGTTACATGGCAGCCAACGGGGCCATTGCTGAGGCATGCAGAAAGGAGGACCGCATCCACATTATAGACTTCCAGATTGCTCAGGGAACTCAGTGGGTTACTCTCCTTCAAGCACTTGCAGCAAGACCCAGTGGGGCTCCCCATGTACGAATTACAGGTATCGATGATCCTGTTTCTAAACATGCCCGTGGTGATGGGTTGGAGGCAGTAGGGAGACGGTTGAAAGCCATCTCTGACAAATTTAACATCCCAGTTGAATTTCATGGAGTTCCAGTTTTTGCACCCGATGTCACACGGGACATGCTTGATGTCAGGCCCGGAGAGGCTCTTGCTGTGAATTTCCCTCTGCAGCTTCATCACACACCAGATGAGAGCGTTGATGAGAACAATCCGAGGGATGGGCTGCTGAGAACAGTGAGGTCTCTAAATCCAAAGGTAACCACTTTGGTGGAGCAAGAATCAAACACGAACACAACCCCTTTCTTCAATAGGTTTGTGGAAACTCTTGAATACTACTTGGCGATGTTCGAGTCTATTGACGTGACCCGGCCAAGGAACAGCAAGGAGAGAATCAATGTGGAGCAGCATTGCTTGGCAAGAGATATTGTGAATGTCATTGCTTGCGAGGGGAAGGAAAGGGTGGAACGCCACGAGCTCTTAAGCAAGTGGAAATCCAGGTTGACAATGGCAGGGTTTCGGCAATACCCGTTGAGCTCGTATGTAAACTCTGTCATTAGGAGTCTGCTGAGGTGTTACTCGGAGCATTATACACTGGTGGAGAAGGACGGCGCTATGCTCTTGGGATGGAAGGACAGGAACTTGGTATCAGCTTCTGCCTGGCATTGAGTATAGAAAATAAAGATACAGAGGTAGCAGTAGAATTTACCAGTTTGTATTTTTCTTTATATAGATTCATGATGCATGATAACACACAGCCCTATAGTTTCGTGCAATGACGCTGTTGATCACTGTTGTACTTAGGATGGTCGCCATTTGTATGCCGCTGCAGAAAGTGGTTCTCTCCCACCGAACGTGTTACCGCTGTGTCTACATATTCTCTTCATGTGTTCTTTTCTATCTTTGATAGAGTTGTATGTAATTATAATGCAGGGTTTGTTATTGTCACCATATCTTTTGCTTTTACTTGATCTTATTGTCTACATATTTTTTACGTTTTACAAAGTAGTTCTTTCACCCGAGTATTTTCCATGAAGCAATGACGAAAAACACAGTTGCTTCGTCGTTGCTTCATGTAAAACTAACAATCAATATTCAGTACCAGAAGCGACATGCCTTCTCTCTTTCTCAAACTGCAGAAGTAGAATCCGACATTGCACAACGTTACCACTTCAATTACTTGGTTGATTATACATGGCACATATATCTAATTGGAAGATAATGTTAATGCAATAATGCTATTTATACTTCATTTACTCACTACTTACTGCCCAACTCTCTAATATCGATGGCCCGTCAATGTATGTAGGATTCATATTTAGCTTAAACTGGTGAGGGATTTGAGGGGGAGGGGGGTCATTCTATCGGAGAGTTAGTCCTTTCTAATTGTTCTGAGTGGGAAGGACATAGCCTACTTATGTAGTTGATAACTGAATTCCAAGGTCTTGGCTCTTTCTAAACGCCTTAGGTGTGTTACAAAGTAAGATGCTACCTAGTAGCCCGATATCCAAGCTTTATGAGTAGTTCAACTCGCCTAATCCTTTAACTTATGGAAAGTATTTCTTGCAATAGGTTCTAAGGTTCGGGGAACCACCGGATGTAATCTAAGTTGCTTTATTTGAGGATAGTTTGTCTGTCTAATTGTAAAGTGGGTCTCTTTTTCCTTGAACTGGGCTGAAAACCCCATCAAGGTTTTTTCTAAGACCTGCTAAATTCCTTCTATCCTCTTCTCTTGTACTATTTGAATCGTTATTTGAATGAATATCGTATTTCACCTCAAAGAACTTATGATCAATAATACACTTTTTTAGTGTTCATGATAAGTTCAACATAGTTCTCAGCAGTAGCATATCCAGGAATCGAGGCTAGGAGGGGCCTTTAGGCTTAACCCTTAAACACAAAATATAAGGGAGGAAATTTAGAGGGTTTTTTTTGGGTATTGGCATGAGTAATTATTTTGATACAACGTTATTTTATAATAACGGGAGATTTGAGATAAGCTATACAATAACCATGTCATAATAATTTGGTATCAAACTCACCATCCACGAAAATTGAATTTAAGACCTTATACTTCCAAATGGAGTGCATAGATAATTATAAATTAAAGCGAACAAATCTTTAGAGTTTTCTTGAGATATTAGTATTGAAAAAATTATACCATAAGCATAAGATTAATTGTTAAAAACAGATGGTGGCAACACATTAATGCTATACATACGTTATTTCATAACAGAATTAGTTTTCTTTGGGCACAATGGCTCTTGCATGCAATTTGAATACGACATGTTATATGCTATGGTGGAGCTGCACAAGGGGCTGAGGCCTATCCTGCGTCCATGTGGCTCCGCCACTGGTTCTCAGTTCTTCAAATGTACAAAGGGCAATATTGTAAACCCCAAACCCTAGGCCTATTTGTTAATTGTTGCTTTGCTTGCTACTGATTTGTGAGCTAAGTACAGCCTTGACCTGCTGTTAGCTTTTGCAAGCTCGTGGCGACGGGTTTTTCAACGGCATTCATCCTCATCCTCTCTGGGTTTTGGCTATTGCGGGTAATGTTGGAGTTATTCTGAGAGATTCTGATAGAAGGCCATATACGTGCTGGAGCAGGAAAAATGGAGAAACCATTGCTCTCCTAGCTGAAGGCCATGCACTCCGATAGTTTGCGTTGCAGTACCTGAAGATGTGGTTTCAAGAAAATTATTGTCGAAGGGGATTCGAAAACTAGGGTCAGTTCGGTTTTAAGCTAAAACTGAAAACTGAACCGAAGTTAATGTTTGGTTCGGTTTTTAACTTTTAAATGGTAAAACCGAACTAATTCGTTAGGGCCATTTCGGTTCATTCTGATTTGGGTCTCTCTGTTTTTTTAACTTGAAAATTGGAGAAAGAATGAACAAAAAATAGCTGGATATTTTGGGCGAAAGATAATCCGATTTCAAGTTTCACAATTAAGAATCAATCCATAAAATTATAAATATACTACAACCGAGCCGGGATGGTACTGTTCCCGTGAACAGTGCTCGGTATTTTTGGGTTATATCGCGAGAAATCGCGATTTTTCTCTGTGATATTTCGAAATTTACCGTGTTAACAGTAGTTTTACTAAAATGCCCATCAACTCCTGCTGTCCCCAACTTTTTTTTGCTCATTGAACAGTAAGTTCCTATTTTATTACATACTAAGAGTTAAGTACTCAATGAACTACGAAAAAGATAATCCACAATTAAACATTACAATCATAAAATAAGTACTCCACTAAACAAATTGAAAAATCCTTAAAGCATGAAAGCTAATGCTATTAGAAATCAAACTTCAAATCTTCAACACTTCAATAGAAATCAAACTATTTCGAGCTCGAATGAGAGTTTGATTATGCTTAGGCCTAGGAGGTAACATAGCACCCTTGGTTGAATTTCCACTTGCCATTTCTACATACAAAGAGGAAAAGAAAAAAGAACATTCCTTCATTAAAAATCAAATAATTCATACAATAAATACAATTACCTTTTTTAGTTTCTTCACAAAACTCCATCTCCTCAACGGTTGGCTCATGATGTATGCAACATGGGTAGACCTAAGCCAACTTTGTGTGTATATTAAAGTCTCCACTATTTTTGAACTCAATGAACTATGGAATAGATCAATTATCCATCCACTTGTGCTAAAAGAGGATACCGAAGCTATTGTTGATAAAGGAATAGCTAGAATATTTCTTGTAACACGTGCCAAAAAAAACCTTAGATAACCCATTCACTCTCCACCAATTCAATATATCAATCTTTGCATATTCTTCCTCTTGAATAGCATCGGAAAGATACCTATCTAAATCATTGTGTATAACCCCGGCTTTCTTTGCTCCTCTTTTCACTTTTTTCTTTCAACTTCCTTTCTGATTCGGTCATGCTTGATGAAGAATTTCTATCAATTGACATTTGAGAACTACTACTAACACCACTCTCGCTTAGTTGTGGTTGTTGAGTAACGAAAGATAAATTGTGTTCATAAATCTTATAAAGATCACAATACAACTCTTTCACTGCATTTGTGTTACTTTCAACCCTTTCATCAACCTCACCATATATTATCTCAACATAATCAATATGCTTCTCCAATTTATGGCGAGGATCAAGCACAATTGCAACAAACAAATGTTGATTCACACTCTCCATTAAACCCCAATCCTTGTCATATTTTTTTTGCATAGGCTTCGAGTTAGTAGACAAAATAGAGCTTTTGGTTTCATGCAAGAGACCATAAATCTTAAACAAATCACTGAAAAAACTATGAATTGTTGGAGTATTAGAACAACATATTCTCAAAGTGACTTAAAAAACAAAGTCTCAAAAAGTGAGCAAACATCTCCGTCATTTCCCAATCATCGTTTCTAGGTGGCTTATCCCTTATCTTTTCATACTTATAATTAATAAAATATGAAACGTAATGTCCATCATCTTGTATGATTCTATCAAAAGACTTCCTAAACTTTTAAAGCGGCTTCCACCTAGCAGGGACATCCAAATTCACAAGTCCTCTACTTTATATTTTCATTTTCTCAACACACGTTTTAACGATTACTAACCTTGGAAAGGAAGATCTTGCATACTAACCAAATTATGAATGCTTTGTATGCACATATTCACATACATAGCCTAGTATTCACAATCAAATTGAGGATATCAGCAACACACCTCATATGCAAATTCTTCCCATCGTGCTTTGGCAGTTTCCACCCACTTATTTGTTTTATCGTCCTTCGAACCGGAATAATTTGAAGAAGCATTGTCAACCGTAATAGTTAACACCTTCTCTATACCTCACTTTACCAAACATTCCTCCAAAAGTTTAGCAATGGATTCTCCTTTATGATTTGGAATTACACGAAAGTTTAAAATCATTTTATGTAATATCCAATCATTATCAATAAAATGCGCCGTGAGAACCATGTAATTTATTTGTTGAATAGAAGTCCATGTATCCGTTGTTAGACAAACTCTATATGTCCACAAGTCTTTCTTCAATTTATCATTTTCAAAATAAAACAAGCCAACCACATCCTTAGCAGTTGTCTTATGACAAGTGTTCTAAAAATTGGCCTAGGTGCTAGGTTGTAGCCAGTGTTACAACCCGTCCCAAAATTTCTTGTAAAATTACCAAAATACCCCTAGTGCACAAATGTTGACTTGTGTTGACTTTTTCGAAACAACATGTGGAAATTATTTTCTTTACATATTCAAGTAGTACTCATCGATACGAACACGTGGACGTAAGCAGAACTCAATTTGGAGTTACAAGGAAGTTTTTACGGAACTTTTAAGTTTAGGGGCATTTTAGTAATTTTCACACCCGTGTGTTAATTAGGGTTTGGGGGATTTGACCTAGCTGCTCTGCAGCTATTTCTCCCTCTCTCCCTGATCTCTCTCTCTCTCTCTCCCCCTTCTCGGCCAAACTTGCAAAACGCACACCGAAACCCTAGAATTGGTTTAATTACAAAACCATCGAACCACCACACGAAACCATAGCCTTTACATTCGTCTCGTCATTCTCGACGAGACTGTGATTTCAGAATCCTCAAACTCGAACCAAATCGGCCAAACCGATACTGGAACGAAAACAACAAACTGTCCATCGAAGTTCCTTACAATTCCGGCCTAGGTAAGCTTCGAAACCATTCCCATTGGTTTTATCACATTGAGTAGGTTCAATTCCATATAAAAAACGTGAATTTTGGTGCAGTTTTGGAGTAGAACAGAATTAGGGTTTGTCCGACAATTCCCGGCCAATTTCAGGCCATCTCCGGCCATTTTTTGCAGCCCCAATTTGGTATGAAAATATTCTACTCTTCAATACCTGCATTTTGAATTATGGATTATTGAATTTGGCTAAGAAATGAAGAAGATATGAATTTTTGAAGTTTTGGACAATTCTGAAATTTTTTTCCAGATTCCGACGAACCAGACGGCGGCCGGCGGCGGCTCCAGCGACTGGCGAGTGGTTGAAGGAGATGGAATATTCCGTCACGGTAACGGAATATTCCTGACGGCGTCATCATATTCCGTAAAAAAAGGTATATTCTGTTAACTTTGACTGACGCCGTTGACTTTAACGATGATGACGTCAGCAGGCGAGTGAGTGACGTCAGCAGGCGTGTGCCAGTGTGTGGCGACACGTGCCAGCTCATGGAGGCGCGTGCTGGCGCGTGGCAGCTTCTCCCAGCGCGTGGCGGCATGTGGCGGCACGTCCGACGGTTTCCCGGCGCGTGGCAGCGAGTGCGGCGGCGCACGGCAGCGCTAGCGGCGGTGCACGGCGGCGGGAAGGTTTTCGGGTCCCGAAAATCATTTTTCGAGTCCGTTTTAATATTATTCCCTAATATTAAATAGGTAATCCTACGACTGGGCTCTCCAAGGAACGCAACACCGAGGAGGAATATACTCCCGAGTACTAGTGAGTGGACTTTTGCTTTAATAAATGATTTCTATGCTTTGCGATGATTACGGTTTTGATATGTTAAATGATTTTAAATGATTTTGAGGCATGAATATATATTTATATATATTATGAAATGGTTTTAGATTATGATTTCGATTATGCATAAATATATTGGTATTTAATATATGACTCCAATAAGTATACCTATTTATGCAAGGTTTGAATATTTGTGAAGTTATGACGTTGATGTTATTCTTTATATATCACACATGTTGTATATATGTATGTTTTCAAACATACCTGGTATGCTTTCACTACGTTGTAGTACCGTCTCACGGCCGTAGGACAAGTCTCACATGTTTGGGTCACACACACTGTACTCCAGGGGTATTGTCCGGTAAATACCTTAGTGCAAACTTGTCTTACATTTATGTTTATTTTTGGGGGAAGACCCCACAACGTAAGGACTCGGGTGTGACGCGCTTTTGCGCAAATGCTTACATGTGTGTGGTACTAGGAGTATAAATGGATTGATAACGTAAAGTGCTTGTATGGGGATTAGGATGAGGTTTCTCAACACGTACATGGCTGATTTCACATATACCCTGTGTTGGTTTTTCTTTATTATAAAGTATTGATATCTATTGTGGTACGACTTTTGGAAACATAAATGGTCCTTTACAGATTATACTTTGAGTTTTACTTTTGAGTTATACTTATAAAGTATGTTTTGACATATACTATGGTAGTATGATTTTACACTTATACTGTTTTTCAAACAGGGGATTATTATGTTGAAAAGAGAAAAGGATTTAGAAAACTTTGATTTTCGTCCACTCACACCTTTTGTTTTTGCGCCCCCTTCAGGACTTAGTGGCAGTGCATCTGGTGAAGTCGAGGCATCTGATTGGCAGCTCTGATTTCTTCCCGACATTGTAGGGATCTATCTTTCATTCATTTTCTTTAATAATATCCATCTCTAGTATGGATAGAAATTCTAAGAACTTGACTCTATGTTTTGTTTCCGTTGCCTTATATTAGTTATGCTCTGAACCTTGTGCATATTTGTAATAATTTCCGCAAACTATTTGACGGTTTAAATTGCATAAATTAAGTGTTGTCATGCATACAATGACTTCGTCACTTATGAGTGTCAAGCAGCACGCCCCAAACTTGGTGTCCACGTGGGTTTCAAGGGCGGGGTGTGTCAGCCAATCACTGGGACTAAGCCTTAATTAGGAAGAAAATCGAGAAAGCGATTATGAGAGTGTCTAGGCGGCGCTGGGCGGCCTAGGTGGGCGACTAGGCGTCTTAGGCAACCTGGGCATTTTAGTCCGATTGTATTATAATTCAAAATTCTTTTTTTTTCTTTTCTGTTTTTTCAAACTTGAGAAATGAGGATTTGAGAGCTGCAGATTTTGATTCTTAGTCCTCACAGTTTCAAAGAAGAATAAGGGAGAGTTTCTCTCTCTCTCCCATTCCCATCCCACGTGACCAACTACCCTCTCTCCCATTCCCACCCCACGTGATCAACTACCCTATTTTTTTTTTACAAAAAAAAAACTATTGTCCAATCAAGTTGTGCCAGCTGGCTTGCTACCTAACATGGGCCGAATGTGTATTTGGATTTAGTGTGGCGCCCTCCCAGCTTACCTTCTATGTGTTCCACTTAGCCAATGTTTTCCACTCCACGTCTTATTTCTTTTAAAATTCATTATAAAATCATACGAGCTTCGAAAAATATTTCGTAAAGTACAACGGACTCGTAATCACTTGAACTTTCATCTCATACCATCAAATTCACCAAAGTACTAAAAAATATTTATTGATATTTTTATATAATAAATTTAATTTAAAAAAAAATTGCCTAGGCCCCTAGGCACTAGACCTCTCCTAGCCACCCAACTACCTCCTAGCGATTTTTAGAACATTGTTTATGACTAGGAACTTTCAATATAGGACATGCTTTCATGCAAAAATGACGAAAGCCTTCGTCCTCCACAAAAGAAAAAGACAACTCGCTTAGAATTATCATCTCAACACAAGCCTTAATGATTTCCTCTTGAGAAATTCCTATAGCATCCATATTATCATATTTACTATAAGTAAAGACCTTTTGCTTTTTCTTCCACATGTTCTTATTGGTGGGGGTAGTCTCTACATTTTCAAGATGGGTCAACAAAGATGTTGTACTGTTTTTTCCTGGGTCAGCCAAATACTCTTTATTTTTGCAATATGAACACAATCTTAACAAATACTGTATTTTCATCGTATAAATTTTATAATTGGAACAGTTCAATTTCTTGATCGTCATTTAAAGATCATCCTTACAAAAAAAAATCATTCAAACAGGAGATCGTTTAGTCATCCAAATGTATCAAATAAAGATGATTCATTATGAATATGTTATTTGACTCACACCACCAATTTGTTCCATACATTTGGATGCATAAAAAATCTCAAATTCGAATTATTTTTGTAGAGATGATCTTCAAATGAAGATTGAAAAATTGAACGGTTCCGATTATAAGATTTATATTGTAAAGATATGTTATTTGCAAAATGATGAATATGTGTATTCTCTCATAGGGCCTATAAAGGGATGCAAGTATTATCCAATAAAATATATGAGAACTTTGAGCAAGAATGCATGGTTATTAGGTTTCATATCAAGAATCCATGGATGGCCACGCATAAGGAAAGTACAAGAGATGGAGAGGGAGAGAGGGGTACAATAAACAGACATATATAAATTGAAAGATTAAAAGTTTAAGCTACATAATGAGATAGTAGAGAAGAGATTCGGAAAGAAGCCGAACCACAAAAAATAATTAGTAGGGGTGGGTATGGTCCAGTTCGGTTTACCTCTCAAATCAAAATTGAAACCAGATTATTTTATCGGTTCAGTTCGATCCGGTTCTCTCTAAAAATATTAATACAAAACCGCACTGTTTGGTTTCACCAGTTTCCGGTTTGGTTTCACCAACCGAATTATATATTTTTTTTCTTCAAAGCTGCTGTTCAACACGAGATCAAATGTTATTTTCGCCCAAAAACAAAAAATTCAAGTATTTCGACCACACATTCAAACCACTAATCTGTGACTTGTAAGATGAGATAGTACCGGAGAAAGAAGAAAATAGAGAGCGTCAGAGAAAATGGTGTCGCCATGAAAATTCTGGGAAAGAGATCTGTGGGTGAAGTGAAGAGACAAACGAAGAAGAAGAAAATAAGAGAGAAATGGAGACAAAGAAAGAAGAAGACGGAAGAAGAAGAACAGAAGAGAGGAGAGTTTAATGGAGACGAAGGGAGAAGAAGACAACAAAACAAACAGAAAGAAAAAATGAAGATAACGGCGGAGGGAAGGAAGAGAGAGGTAGGTAGAGTCAATTAGGGTTCAAAGGTAATAATGGCCTGTACCAATGATATAGTTGGACTTTTAGGCTTTTAATGGGCTCTAACAATGGAAAAGGTTGAACTGGGCCTGGACTAAAGGGTTATTGGGCTACAATTTAATAAAAATAAATATATTAATTAACTACCGGTTTTGTTCGGCTGGTTTTCAATTTATAGAAACTGTGAACCAAACCGAATGAAACCGGTCTGATTCGATTTCGGTTTGATTTTTGATTTTTTTAGTTAACTCAGTTTTTTTACGGTTTTTTCCCTTCGGTTCGACGGTTTTTATGCCCACGCCTAATAATTGGGGTCTTTGAAATTTGAATATTAGGGTTATAATTATGAATTTGATCATTCCTTTCAAATACGTAGATAAGTCATCTACAATGATACCCATGGGTTTTGCTACGATTTTCAAGCATGCCATATTTTCTTCTCTGAATGTTACCTAGTGTTATTAATGCTAGATTTATGGTGAAATGTAATTGTATACCAAAGATGAAAAATTAATTTTTTACGATAAGTTTAAAGTGGATTATCAAATAGAATAAAAAAAATTACTATTTTTATTTTCTTGTACAATATTTACTTAGAATTTAGGTGCAAACATTTTACTTAGGTATATTTATTAGTTTTTATTTTATTGAATAAATGCTTTATTGGATAGCATAGAATAGTACAAAGGATAGGAAAATCTATTCAAAATCCAAATGTGAATATCAGAGAATAAAGATGCGTCTTGTTTAAAGACACGCTGCCTGATTAAACATCACAGGGCTTGAAACAAAAGCGTACAAAACCAGTGCAACTAAAAGCAAAATACATAGACTTCCTTAAATACAGCAAATTGAAAAAACGCTGGTGAAGTGGGTCTCGGTAAAAAACCTTCTCAAAGAAAACTTTTTGAGACAAAACTTCAAGATTGAAAAAAAATAGCGCCGCATGCTTCAAAATTAACAAATACCAACATTTACAATAGCCTTCGCCACTTTCATCACCGCCGCAATAGTGAGACCAAGCTACAACATCATCAAAGATAACTCCAAAACTCACTCATCTATAAAACCTACGCAAAGAGGAAACAAATTAATAAACAAAATAAATAAAATTTATAATGAAAACATAGTCCAAAGATTTAAAATATTCAAGATAAAACCCTGAAATGTTTAGAGAAATCAAATTGTCCAAAAAGAAAATCAAAAGCCAAAAAATAGTAAAATAAACGACATTAATTCAAGTAACCAATGATTTTCCAAAACTTTCCGACAAATCTTTAAGAGTAAACCAAGATCCACAACAATTCAAGCATTTTTCCAAAACAAACTACCCATAATTTGTTAAGATTTATGTTTAATTATTTATTTTCAATAAAAGTTGTTGCCTACAGCTAGTAGACTTATTTACCTAGTCTACATTAGTATCTCTAGTTTGTAGGAGTCATGGTTAGTCAGTTTGTTTTTCACGTTGTAGTCGTCAGATGTGGTTCCACAAAATCTGCAAAGTGGATGTTATGTTGCTTGCATAAGTAAACTTATTTTCCCTATTTAAGTTGTAATTTCCATTCAAGTTGAATCACTGAAGTTGAAGTATTCCAACCATTAATATTGTTCCAAAACTCCTTACCTCTTTAAATTTTGCAACAGCTGGGACTGATCGCTAAATAGATACAAATAGGTGAAAATTATCATAGCTCCGACCGGGGCTGATAAAAAGTCTCTAACTAGTAGTAGCGTTCCTTGTAGAAGCAAACATCCATGGCGACGGACAAAAAGGCAAAGAACTTTGCTCAACTGACCATATCCTGCTTCGATGGTTACTATGATCATTTGAGCATGTTGATAAGGATCTTCCTAAGATCCAAAAAGTATTGAGATCTTGTGGAGACGGAGTTCGAAGAGCCAACAAAAGGAGCAACTTCTAACACAACAACAACAAAAAAAGCTTGACAAACAGCGGCTGAAATGAAGGTGACGATTTACCTTTTTCAGTTCATTGATTGTGCAATTTTGGAGACCATTCTCCAAAAGGATACATTCAAAAGCATTTGGGAGTTGACGAAGAAGAAATACCAAGGCTTAGCAAGAGTGAAACGTGCACAGATTTAGGCGTTATGGAGAGATTTTGAGACTCTTCAAATGAAAAATAGAGATTCGGTCGCAGAGTATTTTGGAAAAGCAATGGCAATTGCTAACAAAATGCGAATTCATGGTGACAAGATTGCAGATGGTGTCATTGTTTAGAAAAGGCTCCAAAATTTGATTATGTTGTTTGCTCTATTAAGGAGTCAAATGATATTGATGAGATGTCGATTGATTATATGCAAAGCTTCTTGTTAGTTCATGAACAATGGATGAATCGTGGCACCTCAAATGAGCAAGCTTTGAAGGTGTCTACCTTTGGTGAGTCTTCCAATTCAAGAGGAAGGGGTTGTGGCAGAGATTGAGGAAAAGATAGAGGTAGATGAGGTCATGGCAACTGAGATGGAAGCTAGCAATGCTCAAGTTTCAAATATGATGATGACAACTCTCAAAGCAAAGGCAAGCGACGTGATGAGCCCTTCGACAAGTCAAAGGTCGAGTGTTATAGGTGTTATAAATTTGACCATTATTGCTCTGAATGCTACACCAAGTTGCCTAAAGACAAATAGTAAGGAGAGAAGTCAAACTTTGCAGAGAAAAATGGAGAAGGGACACTCTTGGCAGCCTTTCATGTCAAGAAGGAGCTTGAATTAGATGACTGGTTTGTAGACACGGGCTGCATCAATCATATGAGTGGTAGTAAGTCTTCTTTCTCATTTTTAAATGAAGACTTTCGTACTACTATAAGTTTTGGTGATATTTTTAATGAAGACTTTTGTACTACTATAAGTTTCGGTGATAGTTCTACTGTGATTGTGATGGGAAAATGTGATATTCAGATTAGAACCAAGAATGATTTTGTTGAAACCATCTCAAGTGTCTTTTATGTTTCTGATTTAAAGACTAATATGTTGAGTGCTAGTCACTTACAAGACAAAGGTTATGTTATAACAATTCAGAAAGGTGCATGTGAAATTTACGATACAAATAGAGGTTCAATTGCACTGGTTCAAATCTCACCAAACAAATTGTTTTCGCTGAAAATCAAGATTGTACAAGCTTGCTTGATGGCTAAGAAGAAAGATCCATCCTGGCTTTGGCATTACAGGTATGGGCACTTGAATTTTACAGGGTTGAGAACACTTCATTAGAAGCAAAATGGTGACGGGCCTTCCTATGATCACATCTCTTTCCAAAATTTGTGAAGATTGTGTTGTTAGCAAGCAACACCATGATCTGTTCCCAAAAGGAAAGGCGTGGTGAGCTCATAATCAGTTGGAGTTGGTGCATTTAGACATTTGAGGTCCCATCAACCCAATTTCAAACGGTAGAAAGAGATACTTTGTTTATTTTATCGATGACTTTAGTCGGAAAGTATGAGTGTATTTTTTGCAAGAAAAGTCAGAGGTTTTTAATGCATTGAAAAGCTTCAAGGCCCTAGTTGAGAATGAAACTGGAAGAACTATTAAGGTTCTTCGAATTGATCGTGGTAGAGAATATTGCTCAAAGGAGTTTGAAGTTTTTTGTGATGAGCAAGGCATCAAAAGGTAGTTCATAGCTGCATATACATCTCAGTAGACGGTGTATCAGAGAGGAAGAATAGAACCATCCTTAACATGGTTCAAAGCATGCTGGTCAAGGGGAAAGTTCCAAATAAGTTCTGGCTTGAAGCAATTTTATGGTCCATTCATGTTTTGAACAAAAGTCCTATTTTTTTTTCTATTAAAAACATGACTCCAGAGGAAGCCTGGAGTGGAAGGAAACCAGCAGTAGATCATTTCAAAGTATTTGGGTGCATAACATATGCACATATTTCATATGAGAAGAGGAAGAAACTTGATGACAAGGGTGAGAATGGCGTCTTCCTTAGGGTGAGTGTACACTCTAAAGCATACAAATTGTTCAATCCAATCACTCGAAAAGTCATTACCAGCCGTGATGTGGTGTTCAACAAGGAAAGAATGTGAGATTAGACTGAGAAATGCACTGGAGAACAACAAATTCTAGTTAACTTTAAAGCAGCAGAAGATAGGATTGCTGTGCAGCAGCCATCTTATGATGAAAATCTGCCAAATTCTTCTTAAGTTGTAGCAATAGATGAGCAGCCTCCAGACACCCAACGTTCAAGGAAAAGGCCAGCTTGGATGATTGACTATGTAAGTGGAGATGAATTATTTAAAGATGATGATATTACTACTCACTTTGACTTGTTTGCAAATTTTGATCCTATCACATTTATGGAAGCTGTCAAAGATGACAAATGGAAAAAGGCAATGGATGTTAAGATCAAATGACACACCCACCCTCGATACCCACGTGGATACCAAATGCGGGCGTGCTGGCCGACACTCGTAAGTGACGAAGCCATTAAATGCATGACAACACTTAGTGGAAACAAAATTAAAATACTTTTAAGTTTGCGGAAATCAATGTCAATATGCATATGGTTCAGAGCATACTAATTTTGAAACAGCAGAAACCAAATAATAAAATAAGTTCCTAGAATCTCTATCCATAACAGGGATGGATATTATTATAGAAACTGAAAAGAAAAGATAAATCCCTACATGGTCGGGATAGATGATCAGAGCTGCCACGCAGATGCCTCGACTTCGCCGGATGCACTATCACTATGTCCTGAAGGGGGCGCAAAAACAAAGGTGTGAGTGGACGAAAATAAAAGTTTTCGCAAAACCTTTCTCTTTTCAACATAATAACCCCCTGTTTGAAATCCGGTATATTTGCAAAATCATACTATCATAGTATGTATCAAAACGTACTTTATAAGTATAGCTGAAAACGTATATCAATATACAAAATCCGTAGATAGCAAATCATATTTCCAATAGTCCTTTCATCATATATACCAATAATATAAATATAGGAAAACCAACACAGGGTATATAAACAATCACCCATGTACGTGTTGAGGAACAGCCTCTCAATCCTCGTACAAGCACTTTACGTTATTCAATTAAATTGTACTCCTAGTACCACACACATGTAAGCACTTGCGCATTTGCGCATCACACCCGAGTCCTTACGTAGTGGGGCCTTTTCCCCAAAAACAAACATAAACGTAAGACAAGCTTGCACTAAGGTATTTACCGGACCATACCCCTGGAGTACAGTGCGTGTGACCCAAACATGTGAGACTTGTCCTATGGCCGTGAGACGGTACTACAACGTAGTGAAAGCATACCAAGTGTGTTTGAAAACATACATACATATATCAAGTGTAGAAGTGAGGAATATCATATACTTCATAATTTCCCAAATATTTAAACATTGCATAAAAAAATATTCTCATCGGAATCATATATCAAATACCAATATATATTTATGCATACCCAAAATCATAGTCTAAAACCATTTAATAATATAAACCATAAATATTCAAACCTTGTATAATCGAATATATTTATGGTTAGAAGTTATATATTGAATACCATCAAACTTATGCATAAACAAACATAATCGAAAATCATTTCACAATATATATATATATAGATGCCTTGAAATCACTTAAAACCATAGAAAATCATTTAATAAAACAAAAGTCCACTCACAGGTGATCGGGAGTGAAATCCCCCTCGGCGTTGCCCTCCTCGAAGTGTTGCGCCGAAGAATTACCTATTTAATATTAGGGGAAAAATTAGAACCTCCCTAATATAAATTAATATAGGCCCTATAGAAAAATATTCCAAAAATAATACTATTTTAGCGAAAACGAGCTCGAAAAATGATTTTTGGAGCCCGAAAACCCTACAGCTGCCGTCCACCGCCGCCGTACGCCGCCGCACGCGCCGGGAAACGGTCGGACGCGCCGCCACGTGCCGGGAGGTGGCCTCACGCGCCGGCCACGCGCTGGCACGCGCCGGCACGCGCTGGCACGTGTCGCCACGCGCTGGCGCGTGTTCCCACGCGCTGGCATGTGGCGCCACGCGCTGGCACGTGTCCCTACGCACGGTACGCGCCTGCTAACGTCAGCGCCGTTAAATTTAACGGAATATACCTTTCTGACGGAATATTCTAGCGCCGTCAGTAATATTCTGTTACCGTTGACGGAATATTCCTCTGTCTTCTTCCCCTCGCCGGTCGTCAGAGCCGCCACCGGCGCCACCGTCTGGTTCGCCGGAATTCTGGAAAATTTTCCGAAAATGTCCAAAACTTTAAAAATTCATATCTTCTTCTTTCTTTGGCCAAATTTAACGTGCCATATATCAGAATGAAGGTATTGACGAGTAGAATATTTTCATACTAATTTGGGGCCGGAAAAATGGCCGGAGATGGCCGGAAATTGGCTGGAAAGTTTCGGGAAACCCTAATTCCGTTCTCCTTCAAAACTGCACCAAATTCGACGTTCTTTATATCGATTTGAACCTACTCAATCCAATAAAACCAATGGTAATGGTTTCGAGGCTTACCTATGTCGGGATTGTACAGAAACTTGAATGACAGTTCGTCATTTTCGTTCCGGTGTCGGTTTGGACGATCGGGTTCGAGTTTGGAGATTCTAAAATCACAGCCTCGTCCAGAATGACGAGACGATCGAGATGGTATGGATTTTGGGCAACGGTTCGACGGTTTTGTGATTCGTCCAAAGGTTAGGGTTTCGGTGAGGTTTTTGGCTTAGAGAGAAAACTGGGAGAGAAAGAGAGATAGAGGGGGAGAACGTGCAGGAATGAGATAAGGGTGGTTTCGGTTCGGTAACCGAACCGAACTACCGATCCCGATTACCGAAACCGAAAGTTCGGGGAGGGGATTTCTAATACAGAAACCGAACCGAAATGTTCGGGATACCGAAATGTTCGGGATACCGAAAATTTCGGTTCGGTTTCGGTATTAGAAATCCTCGAAACCTCTTTGTAAAGGATCTGGAGGTAGAACTGGAACTGGTAAAACATTAGCTCTTAAGCGTCTGATTTCCAACACTTCAGTGTTGCAGTGAACCATTGGGAGTGATTTACTGATCTTCTCCCAAAGACTTGTATATCCACCTTTGAAACGGCGAATTTTTCCAGCCATGGAAGTTCGTGTGAACTCATGAATATAGGCATAAGGCATATCTTGAACAAACCCATAACCAGAAGCGGTGTATCCGTAAGCCACGGATTTGGGAACAGAACTAAATCCTTGACGTTCAAGATATACAGGAGTCAAGTCTGACGCATATTCACTCACAGCATGGACCCCAATTCGACCCGACTTTGCTGCCTTATCCTAGAAAAGGTAAAATGGAGATATCAATATTGCCGAGCGGAGAAATCAAGAAATAAAACAGGGTGTAAGATACTAGGTACCAACCTGGAGTTCTAACGTCAGTGAGATCACCGATACATAATCATCTGCAACTTTTATATCTTGATACTGCCCTGATTTGTCACTAAGCGCAAGCTTGTGGAAATCCATTTCTTCTAGTTCAGACCCAGTCTCCTTTGCCAAGTGAAAGATGACATGGGCGCTGTTTGCAGCAAGAACAACCACAAATTTGCAGAATTATTCCGAATTTCCCCAAATCCAGCAAACCCAAACCCTAATATGAAATTACTACAAGTTAGAACTTACCAAATTGTTGCAGAGCTGCAGAACTTCACACAATTGAGAGTCTGAGACAGAAACACAGAGAGCCAGCCGGAGAGAAGAGAAGAAGAAGAAGAACGGAAGTCGAGTGACTCGAGTCGGGAAACTGGGAAACTGGGAAGTGGGAAGTCGAGTGACTCAGTTGGATTCAATCTCAAACCAACGGTTGAGATTAAACAGAAAACCAATCCAACGGACGAAATAATTACTAGAGATATATATATATATATATATATAATTAAAATATATTATATATATATATTTCGGTTCGGTTCGGTATTACCGAATAAACGGTAATAAGCTCCCGAACCCCGTACCGAAATTTCGGTATTTTTTCGGTTTCGGGTACCGAACCATTCGGGGCCTTTCGGTTTCGGTATTTTCGGTATTAAGTTTGGTTTTTTCGGTACGGTTTCGGTATTTCGGTACAAAATTCCCAGCCCTAGAATGAGAGGAAGGTTTGGCTGCGCAGCAGCCAGCCAAAAACCCTAATCCCAACTTACGGGGTGGAAATTACTAAAATACCCCTACACTTTAAAGTTTCGTAAAAAGTTCGTTTCAACTCCAAATTGAGTTCCGCTTGCGACCACGCATTCGTATCGATGAGTACATCAAAAATATGTAAAGAAATAAATTTTTACAAGTCGTCCCGAAAAGTCAACAAAAGTCAACATTGACACTAGGGGTATATTGGTAATTTCACATAAATTTTGGGACGGGTTGTAACATCAAATCTATTGAGAAAAATGAAACATTTGAGCTGAGTGACATGCCTAAAAGACAAAAACCAATTGGTGTGAAATGAGTTTTTAAAACCAAGTTGACTGAGAAAGGAGAGAGAGACAAGCACAAGGCTCGTTTGGTAGCAAAGGGATACAAGCAAGAGTATAATGTTGATTATGAAGATGTTTTTGTTTCTGTAGCAAGGCAAGACACAATTTGATTGGTAATATCTTTAGCTGCTCAAAACTCTTGGCTTATTTTTCAACTAGATGTAAAATCTTCATTTTTACATGGTGAAATGCAAGAGCAAGTGTATGTAGATCAACCTCTAGGTTATGTGCAGCAAGGCAATGAGAAGAAAATTTATAGATTGAAGAAAGCACTATATGGGCTGAAACAAGCACCACGAGCTTGGTACAGTCGTATAAATGCTTACTTTTTAAAGCAAGGTTTTCAAAAGTGCCCTTATGAGCATATCTTATATGTTAAGGTTGGAGAAGGAGGTAAAATGCTTATATGTTGATGATCTGATCTACACAGGAAGTTGTAAGGCTATGTTTGATAATTTTAAAAAGTTCATGATGTCTGAGTTTGATATGACTGAAGGGAAATTCTATGATTAACCGAGTTCATTAAGCAACATCATTACATGCATTTAACAATTTAAAGGCTAAACATGCTTTCATACTTAAAACGAAACTTAACCCAAGAAATTAAAGCCTAGTGTATATGGTGAACCATTAACAAAACTCAAGCACAATTTGAGTTGTGAAATCTTTATACCTTTGAGATTCCTCTTGCCTAAGCAAAGGCTAATCACCCATGGAGAGGGCCTTCTATTCCTTGCTTGATGATGATGGATGAATCGGATTCTCCAAGTTCCCAAAGTAGGAACTTAAGTCTCCACACCCAAGGGAGAGCTCTCGATGAGAAGATGAGTGCCCTAGAGGAAGAGAGATTGCTAGCTATTTTCCCTCTTAGGGAGTCGTCTTGAGAGAAGAGAGAGCTTTCACTCTCTCAATTCTCCAAAAGAAAACCACTTAGTTGAAATGTTATCAAATTGGCATTATAACATCTCACAATGTAAAGGCAAACTTGTAATTAAACAAGCCCACTACATTGCTATCAATGGCCGGTCATGATGGGTTCTTTGGCCCTTTGGGCCTAACTATTAGTCATTAAGTTGTCATACAACTGTCACGGGGCTTGACGTTCAAGCCCTACGGGGCCTTGAGGCCCAAAACTAACCCGAGGTCTATAACGAACTTATTCGTTTTGATTAATTAACATATTAATTAATCTCTGCCATAAATAATTAAACCATTTAATTATTCTTACTCATCTCCATTGTTTCATCAAACTTCTACCTTACACGGTGTACGATCCATTAGGTTCCTTTTAGCGATGCTGCTGGAGGATTAGAACTCTTTCACCCATTCCGAATTGAAACATACTTTCAATTCTCCCTTAAGTGATTATACACCTATGTGTGGCATCCACAAACTATGAGTGACACCTAGCAGTATGTCATGGCTACCTGCTAATTCTAAGAGGTGGAGAACCTATTCGCTTAGGATTGCAATGCAATACGGTCCTTCTCTACTACAATACTCGACCACATTGTTTGGTTTGATAGTTTATTCATGTTCACTATCCAATGTGATTCCAATACTTATATGATTACATTGAATATGATTGAACGACTTCCTAAATCTTATTCATACTCGCGAGATTCTTAATCATATCTTAGAGTATTCTCCCTCAAACGGTTTGAAGGTTAGGCATCCCTTGTTGCGCATTCACTTGCCTCCATGGCTAAGTAGCTTAACCCTAACTATGCCGTGGACACCTCTGATGGGGTGACTTTGACATAATCAAAGATCAAGGACCTCACCACAAGACAACCGTGATGCCTCAGTCAAAGGACTAATTTGCATTATCCCAACTATGAGCTCCTCATGTACATGATCATGAAAAACTCATCGTTGATCTGTTCAAGAACTCATTCCATATTGAGCACCTACATGCTTATCTTGATGTCACTTACACCAATGACTCGAGACTAGCCACTCTCCCCGGTAAGATATAACATGTAACCGATCTTAACGGATCGTCAATGCCCAATTGACAATCCTATGATCAGAACGTTTAGGTTATGTCAATGAATGAGAATGGTCTCATGAACCTAACTTGTTTAGATTACATTCTCATAAGCACATATCCTGGACTTATTGTTTAAGCATTACAACATTTATATGTGAGACTACTTTAAACAATAATCTTTGCCCTTTATATCAAACTAAATTAGTTTAACATTTGAAATGTCCGTAGCATCATCATATGATTGATTTAGGGCACATTTCCAACAATCTCCCACTTGCACTAGAGCCAATCACCTTGGTCATCGCTGATGATGCCTCTTCGAATTCATTTACAAATGGCCGAAAGTAGTAGCCTAGGTAAAGGGATATCTATATGTGTTATCCACGTAGCAACCAGATTAACGATTTACCATTATACATGATTCTTAATCATGTGGTTAAGTCTCTCATTTGAGTTCGGATCTTGATGAGACTCGATTCCTTCGCTCGAGCTATCGCCCCCATTAGTGTCAAAGCTCATGACACTAAAGCACACTTTCTCTCGGTTGGGAAACCGAATAGAAAGTTCATAACTTTCCCATCCAAACAACAACGTTGTAAGCTTCTATATGGCGGTATATTTTTGCAAGCACGATGAAACACACTAAAGTCATTACTTTTAATGTTGACTTCCAAATATCTCTTTTTAGTCATAATAAAGAGATATTCAATGATGGATTAGATCCATAATCTAATACATTTACGCTTCCATTGTGTTATTTCTAACTTCTTCCTCATTTTTTTTTTGAGGAATCCATCCTTTAGTGTTTCTTAAATAATTTAAGGATTCACTTGATGCTTGCCATGGTTCCGATCCTCGGGCTTGCATTGATATCGTCTTGGTACCGTCTAGGTACAACTCATATCAACGTTTTTCATACAATATGAAATACATAAATCACCTTGTGCGTATGCATAAAGGATTCTATTTACTTGATTATTTATTTGGGAGTCAAAGGGTATGTTCCCTGGTATAGCAATCTCTTAGTCTTACTAGAGTTGTCCTTCCGTTTAGCTTATCATATGAGAAACTTCCTAGCATCTTTCGTCTATCATTAGGATTGATATAATCTAATTATATCATGAAATCTATCATTATAGATTTTTATTCCATGTTTATAGACTATGTCTCCTATATAAATTTGTTTAAAGTCATAACTTTAATGAAGAAGAATTCTTTCATTTCCAAAATTATATATCATATATATGTTCAAATTTAGAAATATGATTAACTCCCACTAATCTTTTGTAAGCCTTGTAGACAAAAGATTCATTTATATCTCTATGAGAAATCAAACGATTTGATTTTTCTCTCATAAAAATGCTTATAGTCTTTATTAGCTTGCTAAGATTCATGATGGATGAATCTCTACAACTTTACATGTCATGTGATTTCTAGTTTTATATATTATCAAGACAATCTTGATAATGGTTTCGGAAACCCATATTATGTCCAAACATTAAATCATCGTTAAGTTGTAGCTAACAACTTTCGAATTAATAGAAACCAAGACTACATCAAAGACATTTCTTCCAAGTCAACCAATCTCACTGTAGTCACCTCAAGCTACCAATTAGCTATGTAGGTTTCATTATTTCGAGTCAAATGGTATTATACCATTTCCTTGAGTATATGTCGATACACACTCAATGTATTCAAAAGGATTTTCATTCTATTTCTTTCGAATTAAGAGGTGTAACTCTCTATGACATAGTCATAAAGTTCAACCATTCAACCGAGACGGTTTACAAATCCTTTTGACTACTTTGGAGCTATTGGTGTTGGAATTAGGTTGTTATATTTGTTGATTATGATCTTGTCACCTAAAGAACTCATTCTTTGGAATTCCCGTTTCTCGCTCACTTGCTCTATTTTAGGCAAATCCTATTGTAGTATTATTAATGAACTACCCAACAAACAACATTTGTTAGTTGGTTAATGGTAGCGATATCCAAAACTAATTTAAGGATATCCTACAAGATTATTCTCAAACAATATTGCTTGTTAGCACACAACCCCAAATCTTAACATTCTTAAGACTTGTCTTTCTTTTCTCAAACTACATCCTATGAAGTCATGAAACTTTGGAAGATATTCTAATTGACAATCGTATTGTCTTAGAAGTATATATATATCTATATATATGGGTATTTTGATAATATCCAATCGAACCAAATCTTATTCGAGTTCGTTCCTAATGATATGAAACTATTATCTTATGATGCTAATTTTCCTGATATCTTTCAAGAAAAACTCTTTCTAAAGTGTTATACTTCCTTGACCAAATCTAAGGAGGTAAATACTTTAGACGCCTTACTCATCATCTTAATATTCTTGAATTCTTTTGAAACCTTTTACAAAGTATTCGACTTGTGTTTATTCAAAATACACGATAGTCCAACCGAGAGCGATCTTTCGTGAATGTCATATAATATGAGTAGTATTATGTTGTGGTCAAGTACCACTAAACACCCAAGTGAATTAACCTCAACAACTTTGTGATTCTTTATTCTTTCCAAAAGAATAAAGATTCGAACATTTCGCCTCTTATACAATTTTAACAAGAAGGCATTGGATCCGGATCTATCGATCCAAAGCATCCATCTATGACCAACCCGTATTTTATGTTTACAGAGGTGTCACAACTCAAGTTGGGATTAGTCACTACCTTGTAACCTTTTGGGTTTTAAGCATCAAGTTCCATTCTAAACAGTTAACATTACCACATTATCTCTACTATAGAGACAATCTATTAGGATTACATTAATCCAATCATTCATTAATAAAGAACAATGTTTTGTCAAACAAAATATTCATTCATCTCATTATTAATAGGTAAAGACAATCTTTACTTTAATTTGCAGTTCATATGAGGAAGTAAGCTCATTCCGTCGCAGATCTACACATTTGATTCACGTTCCGAATGTGAAGTACTTCTCTTCATTAATCTTCTACTTCTTATTTGCCAATACACTTTTACAACGATTGCAACACATAGTCACAAATAAAGAATCAAGCATTCAAGTAGAAGAATCAACCGTCTTTGAATTATTCAAGAACATTTACAAATACATTCGAAAGATGTGTTCTTGACACTTGCAAGTCATTACTGTACTCCTTCCAATGTCCATCCTTTCATAAAAGAAAGTTTGTTCCCTTGGAGTTAATATTGCCTTCTTCATATGACTTCTCCATTGACTACAAATAGTCATGGTCCCTAAACTCCCACTATCTCTTGAAACTTATTTCAATTGTGTTATACACATCAAACGCATTTTGAAGAGAGTGTTATTGTTCACTATATAGTTTACAATAAACTTAGTGAACCATTTGGATAGGGACTCAAAGGTGAAGTCCTTGCCATGCTTCCGTCTCCTTAATTGGTTTAACACTTTAACATTTAATCCAAATCATCATAAGTCCATCTTTACGACTATTTTTGTCAAACAACCATTATGTTCCAAACATAATGTCCAACTATCTAACATGTTCTTCCAATGATACGTTATCAAAAGGGAAGATTGTGAGAATGAGACTACTTAGGCACATATACAATCCATTCAAGACAATCTATGGGATTGTGGTACCAAGTCCGGAAACTAAGACCTTCGGCTTTTGTTTGTCAAGTTATGGATAGCGTTTGCAAATATATCGGTAAATAAATACATAACGAATATAAATTGATTGATTTTTAAGCCATTTGATCCGGCCTTTAAATCAAATAGCATCACCCACTATTTTAGCAAATTCCATATCCCTCATCGGAATTCGAGAGTTTCTGGAGGAAACTCTATAGGTACGAGGCTCATCATTACTAAGCCCTCCACCTCACAATGACATGATGTTGGCTAGCGACAATAATAATGAGAGAGTACACTACTTTTACATCCAATGTAAGTACCTATATACTTTGGCCTCTAGAGAATGATGCCTCACAATGACATGATGTTGGCACCATTGCACTTAGTAAGTCATTCCCACCATGCAAGTTCTAGTAGGGGTCCAAGAACAACCCCACAATGACATGATGTTGGCTATTCTTGCTGCCTACCTTCACAACATCAAGTATGCATAGGACTTCCGAGTATAAGCATGCACTTTGTAATTCCCCCATGATAGGGTGAAGTTTGCACAAGTCATAAACGGCTGAGCCTACTCACTGTGGAAGGCCACGAAAGAGTGTTCAAAGCACTCCCACGCTTTTACAACTTAATAATGATTTGAGGGTTTTTAGGTCTCATCACATATATATATTATCATTTTAATCAAATTAAACAATTTGGTCCTATTGCAACTATTGGTCCATTTGATTGATTTAGCAGTATATGATACTCCCACTAAGCTTTTAAAACGGTTTTTAAAGCAAGAGTATATGGTACTACTAACATAAGGTTTGCATTCGTTTAAGGACTATATAGTTGCCTTAGGCCTTAGGATGATTATGAACTTGATTTGATCCAACACAAGCCCAGTTGGATCAATGACTAGACAGCAGATTATTTGAATATACGCTTACCCACATTGCCGTGCTGTCTTATCGAGGCTAATAATCTCAACTACTCCAATTTCATGCATATCAAATAAAGCAAGAAAGGAGTACATAAAGTAAAGAAGAGCTATGCTCTTTACAACATTTGATCAAAATCAAATTACAACCAAAATCTAATCTTTACATTCCCATGGTTCAAACAATTTTGAAACGGTCTTCACATAGCCTAATTATCGTAGGCTTAGGTTCATAATCACCTCTTTAATTAATTAACACTTTAACTAATTAAACAAGAATGCAACATTTTCATTTGGTTTTTTGTATCCATAGAATTGATTTAAATGAGCTTAAATGAAATGAAAAATCCAATTTCATTTAAAGAGACAAAACAATTTTGTTCTCTCTCAATTTGGGCCAAAATGCAATAACCTCAACTATTGGGCCATTGCAAAATACAAACTTTTGGGGTCACTTTGTAAAACATAAAAGTCCAATACTCATGCTATTACAACTAGAACCCAAAAATTTCAACATTTTACAAAAATTTCATTAAAGGAACAAAACAATTTTGCCCTTTTAGTGATTTCGGGCCTAAACGCAAAACGCAAACTTCGGGTCAAAGTGCAAATACACAAAAGCATCAAAACTTTATGTACTGCATAAAGCTCCCAAAAGTACTCCCCATTATGGGAGTGGCCGGTTTTGGAAGGAAACAAAGAGAAGTGGGATTGTTAGTGGGAAGACAAGGTATGGTGTGAATAGTGGGGAGGTATATTTGTAAGTTTGATTGGTATGGGATTTGGGTGATTGGTATGGGCTGAAAATTCTTTCAATCACACAAATCAGCCAACAATCAAATAACAAACCAAACTTTTTGAAAACAACAAACATTTTGAATCAAAACACCAAAACCTTTTGTTCTTGCTAAGAACACAACAAGAACAATGAAGAACATCCATGAACATCCATAAGAACTCCATGAACATTTTTCATCCAAAACACCTAAAATAAGTCAAACATAAGGGAAATACTATATTACCATAATAGGCACTTAGGTTCAATGTCACATTAAAACCATTTTAACAATTCAAACAAGAACCCAAAATCCAACCTTGGATTTGGCCGAATTTCCCCAAAATTCATGGCACCAAATTTTAGTTCCAAAATTCATGCTCATATGAACTACACTACAACATTTGAGATGGCAAATTTTCCAACAAAATTTACATTCAAAACAAGCAAGAATAAATCTTGTAACAATTACAAATTTAAATCACAAACTATAATCATTAAAACTCAGTGCTGGATTCAATTAATCTAATAGACCTAGGCTCTGATACCACTTGAAGGGGAGATTTGCGGATTAACCGAGTTCATTAAGCAACATCATTAAGCATGCATTTAACAATTAAAGGCGGAAACATGCTTCTATGCACTTAAACTAAATCCTAACCCAAGAAATTCAAAGCCTAGTAGATATGGTGAACTATTAACAAAACTCAAGCACAATTTGAGTTGTGAAATCTATACCTTTTGTAGATTCCTCTTGCCTACAAAGGCTAATCACCCATGGAGAGGGCCTTCATTCCTGTTTGGATGATGATGGATGAATCGGATTCCTCCTGCTCCCAAAGTAGGGAACCTCTAAGTCTCCACACCAAGGAGAGCCTTGATGAGAGACGAGTGCCTCAGGAGGAAGAGAGATTGCTAGCTATTTTCCTTCTAGGGAGCCGGCCTCTTTGAGAAGAGAGAGCTTTCTACCTCTCTGTTCTCCAAAAGAAACCACTCTAGCTGAAATGTTATCACCTGGCATTATAACATCTCACAATGTAGTGGCAAACTTGTAATTAACAAAACAAGTCCACTACATTGCTAATAATGGCCGGCCATGATGGTTCTTGGGCCCTTTGGGCCTAATCTATTATTAGTCAATAAGTTGTCATACAACTTAAGTCACGGGGCTTGACGTTCAAGCCCACAAGCCTTGAGGCCCAAAACTGTAACCCGAGGTCTATAACGAACTTATTCGCTTGATTAATTAACATATTAATTAATCTCTGCCATAAATAATTAAACCATTTAATTATTCTTACCATCTCCATTGCTCATCAAACTCTACCTACACGGTACGATCCATTAGGTTCCTTTAGCTGCAGGCAAAGGGAGGATTAGAACTCTTTTCAATCTATTCCGAATTGAAACATAGTTTTCAATTCTCCCTTATGATTATAATAATCATAAGCATCCACAAAACCATGAGTGACAATTTGTGCGTATGTCATGGCTACCTGCCAATCGAAGAGGTGAGAACTGGTCTGGGGCTAGGATTGCAATGCACACGGTCCTTCTCTAATACAATACTCTGACCACATTGTTTGGTTTGATAGTTTATTCATGTCTACTATCCAATGATTCCAATACTTATATGATTACATTGAATATGATTTGGAACGACTTCCTAAATCTTATTCATACTCGCCGAGATTCTTAATCATATCTTAGAGTATTCTCCCCCAAACTATTTTTGAAGGTTGTGAGATCCCTTGTTGCGCATTCACTCTGCTCTCCATGGCTAAGTAGCTTAACCCCAACTACGCTCGTGATTCTCGACGGGGTGACTTTGACATAATCAAAGATCAAGGACCTCACCACAAGACAACTGCGGATGCCTCAGTCAAAGGACTACTTGCATTATCCCAACTATGAGTTCTCATGTGACATGATCATGAAAAACTCATCGTTGATCGTGTCTGAACTCATTCCATATTGAGCACCTACATGCTTATCTGATGTCACTTACACCAATGACTCAGACTAGCCACTCTCCCCGAGAGAAGATATAACATGTATCGATCTTAACGGACTGTCAATGCCCAATTGACAATCCTATGATCGAGAACGCTTAGGATATGTCAATGAATGAGAATGGTCTCATGAACCTAACTTGTTTAGATTACATTCTCAAGCACATATTCCTTGACTTATTGTTTAAGCATATAACATTTATATGAGACTACTTTAAACAATAATCTTTGCCCTTTATATCAAAACTAAATTAGTTTAACATTTGAAATGTCCGTAAAGTATCATATCATACTGATTTAGGCACATTTCCAACAACATGACTGATTAGGGTTGTTGCATTACTTTCTTGGCATAGAAGTAGTACAATCAGCTGCTGGAAATTTTGTTTGTCGAAAAAAATATGTCCAGGAAGTTTTGGAGAGGTTTCATATGTAGAGTAGCAATCCAGTTGGAACACCAACTGAAACAGGATTGAAGCTGAGTAGAGATCCTAATGGCGAGAGAGTTGACAACACTTATTTCAAACAAATTGTTGGAAGTCTGATGTATTTGACTTCAATAAGGCCTGTCATCATGCATGCAATGAGTTTGATAAGTTGTTATATAGAGAATCCAACAGAGATGCATCTCAGGGCAGCCAAGAGAATCTTTTGTTATTTGAAGGGCACGATTGATTTTGGGATCCAAGAAGGAAAGCCAAGTTTCTTTGATTTTACTAGCACTGATTATGCAAGTGATATTGACGATCTTAAAAGCACTTATGGTAATGTGTTTTTGATGAGTTCAAGTGTTGTTTTGTGGTCATCAAAGAAGCAGCAAATTGTGACTTTATGCACTACTGAAGCTGAGTTTGTTGCAGCTGCTTCATGTCAAGCTATTTGGTTGAGAAAAATGCTTGGAGTTCTTGGTCATCAGCATCAAGGTCCAACAACGATCTATTGTGACAATGTTTTTGCAATTAAGTTTTCGAAGAATCCAGTTACGCATGGGAGAAGCAAACATATTGATGTGAGATATCATTTCTTGCGTGACCTGTGCAAAGATGGCGTGATTAAGTTGAAGTTCTGTAAAAGTGAAGACCAAGCTGATGATATCTTGACAAAACCTCTCAAAGAATTAGTGTTCGTTAAGCTGACGTTGAATCCTAAACTGTTTTCTGCAGAAATCAGTTTAAGGGAGAGTGTTAAGATTTATGTTTAATTATTTATTTTCAATAAAAGTTGTTGCCTATAGCTAGTAAACTTGTTTACCTAGTCTACATGAGTATCCCTAGTTTGTAGGAGTCATGGTTAGTCAATTTGTTTTTCACGTTGGAGTCGTGGGATGTGGTTCCGAAAATTTGCAAAGTGGACGTTATGTTGTTTACAAAAGTAAACTTAGTTTCCCTATTTAAGTTGTAATTTCCATTCAAGTTGAATCCATGAAGTTGAAGTATCCCATCCATTAATATTGTTCCAAAGCTCCTTACCTCCTTAAATTTTCCAACATAATTATGGGGACCATTAATCTGCCCATCAAAAACTAACACTTGATCACAGTTTGAAGGCAAAGCATAACACATGAGACTATAGAAGAAAGTTAAGGAATTATCAGTTTGCCTCAGAGAATACAGTTCAAATAAATTTATCCAGTAAAATACTTATCTTGAACTAGGGCTGGGTTCGGTTCGGTAACCGAACCAAATACCGATACTGAAATTTCGGGGAGAAAATTTCCAATACCGAAACCGAACCGAAATGGACAAAAGTACTACTCAAAACCAAACAACAGAAAGCGCATTCGTTTCACCGATGAAAACATGAAACAATGAGATAAATTTACCAATTGAGAAAATATAAACAGAATTAGGAAGATTCAAGTAATCATACATCTTCTTTCAGACGTCGACTTGCTTCTCCTTCTTCTCATACTCTTGCCTGGTCTTCTTCTTCTCCGCCTCGACGAGCTGCAACTTCTCAATGTTGAATTCCTACAAAAACAACAACACAAGCACTCCCAAATAAACACTTGAATTATGCGTATACACACACAGAAAATTGATTGCCAATGAATTGGATCGAGTTTAAGATCGAAATTAGGGTTTTAGAAATGTAAGAATTAGGGGAAAATGCGGGAGTTGTAGGAGAATTGGGAGACGTACTTCCTCGGCAGATACGGAGATCTCGTTGGCCTTCTCCTTAGCTTCTTGGCGGATGAACCTCACCATCTGCTGGATCTGCTTGGAGACATCTGCGTCGTTCATCTTTGCTGATCGGTGGATCTGCTTGGAAACTGTAAGGCTGAGAGAGTAACCGGTTTTATATACGCATCATCAATCAATCAGAGTATATATACGCATTATCAATTTGGTTCGGTTCGGTATTACCGAATACACGGTAATATCGTCCCGAACCCCGTATCGAAATTTCGGTATTTTTTCGGTATTGGGGACCGAACCAGTTGGGGTATTTCGGTATTCCGTTCGGTTTTGGTATTTCGGTACAAAATTCCCAGCCCTATCTTGAACGGTTAGCCACTCATTGTCATGTATTAGTTGGTAATCATCGCCACAATCGTTACTGATGTTTCCAATGTGTTGCCGCTTTAAACACTATCTTTCAAAATTTTGTAGTCGTGATTCGTGAATACTGCAATTGTGATTGTAATACACTGCAAAAACGAAAACAAAAACAGGAGTAGCAATCGAAAAGAAAATTGTAAGACAAGGAAAAGAAAACCAACAGCATTAAAACTTTCGACAGTACACTTGTGAAGGAATTTGTACGAATATAAGAACTCTGCCCTTAAGGGAGAAAATAATGAAGCCATCAATGGGAAAGTGATAATTTCTATTACATATTGGGCCGCATAATAAAATTTGTGCAAAACGGTTTTAAGTAGTAACAAACAAAACCGAAAGAGGGAAAAGGTCAGGAGTGAAAATCCGATCCGAGAACACCGAAAACCAATCAGTTGAAATACAATCAAATGCAATCAGTTGTTGTAAGACTCCGACTTTAGGATTTTCATAATCAGGGTGATAAAACCAAAAACATGGTTCTCTTTTTTTTCCTGTGTAAATATAAATTTACGTAGGATTTGGCTAATTTCCTGGACTTGTATTTGTGTCCATGTTTTTTGTAATTGGGCTTAGTTTTAGGTTAATTATCTTTGGGCACAAGGAATATTTAGATTGAGCAGATCAATGAGTTGACAAAAACTACTAGGTAAATTGCATATGCATATCATAGGAAAAAATATTTTTGTGATTGAGTTTGATTAGAAAGTTTTTCAATAAAATCAATAAGAAAAAATAGGATTGAAATTTGATATTAATCTTCTTTTTAAAAACGATTTTTTTATTTCAGATTTCACATTAAAAACGATTTTTTTATTTCTTTCTTTCTTTGAACATGATTTCCTAGCTATAAAAACAAAGCTTGAATAACTTTGTTTTTCACTTTTGCAAAAACTAATTTGAGAGATTATTTTGTGAGAGGCAAAAGTGAGTCTATGAGAATTAGATTTACAAAGCAACTTTGTGAAACTTTTTATTTCTAGTTTGCATATTCATAATTTCATACTAGAAGCTGTGTGCAATAGAGGTTATGTGCTAGTAAGCTTGTTCGTGAGGATCTTCAATTTAAAAGAGTTCAAGCAAGGACTGCGTAGAGCAAGACAAAAGTATTGGGCAGATTCTTGTGTAGGTATATCTTTTTTAGTCTTGTAATAGTCCATTCCTTAGTGGATTTCCAGAGTTTTTTCTCAGTTGGGTTTTTTCCTCGTACCAGTGGGTACAAAATTCTTATGTTCATTATTTCCGCTGCAAAATTATTATCAGTTTGTTTCAGAATTGAAATTCTTGTTCAGTCATGTTTTGTGTATTTGTTTATTTTCGTGAGGTACGCTTTCAATTGGCACCAGAGCAGGTCTCTTAGCTCTTAGAGAGATCTTAGAGATTTTCTTCATGATGGAACGACCGTATGGGAGTTATGGGTCCTCGTCAAGAAATCTTCAAAGTCAAATTTCAGAATTGGTAAAAGAAGTTAGAAGACTGTCAACTTTGATGCAACCTGGAACAACAAAGCAGAGATGGATGTGGAAGAGAAATGAACAAGCTAGAACAAGAGAATGTACATTTCAAGAAAATCCATTAATAAATATATCATCTCTTGAACAGTAAGACTACTGTCACCACTGCATCTCATTGTGTGATTATCGTTTTACTATTAAAAAAATAAAAAAATAAATGTTTGTTTTTGTTCTTCTTTTTTACATGACAGTATTCAAATTGCATTTCAATCCTCTCTCGTCTGGGATGTTAATTTTTTTTATTTAATGTTTTCTTGTTAGGGTATTTGACTCTCTTGCAATTGTTTGTTCTTGCATGATCTTAGATTGACATATTTCATTCCAACATGTTTTACAACTGTGGCCATGCTTCCTATGACACTTGGACCAATTGTGTGTGTGTGTGTGTGTCAAAAATGAACATAAAAAAATATAAAATAAAATAAAATAAAAGGGCAGAATTTTTCAAGATGACTTCATATGGAAAAAGCTACCTGTAAATCCTAGTGCAAGGCACATAATGAAGATATGCAAATGTCTAACCGTTGTGAAAATGGATAGCACCGGGTTGGAGTGTATAGCTACCATTGAAAGAAGGTGTCCACTGTCCAAATGTTCAAATTTAAATTTTGCAAGTTAACTATTCTAGGAAGCAAGGCTACATGATTTACAATTGTGGCTCTCATTAGTCAAACAATCATGCTCTTCATGGTTGTAAACTCTTCTGTGTTGGCTCACACTACACACATTTCAATTTTCTCTAATCTAAGCACTTTGCTCTTTGTCTTGACCATTCAACTAATGTTTATTCACTATTAAAAAACAGGACATCCATGACACCCAATTAAAATTTTTAATGACATCTTTTTAAATAAACGCCATTATATAACATTGATGACATTGTTTGGTAGAGGCGGGCCTAAATAAAAAAGAGGGAGTGAAAATCCTCGCGCGGGACACCTAAAAATGAAAATGAAATCGATATCTCCGGAAAAGAAAAACATAGGTGCTCACTCTCTGATTTTTCTTCATCGTATCCCTTCATCCAGCCTTTCTCTACCTTTCTCAATTGATCAGTCACAAAGGAGTTGCTGTCCAGGTCTCAACAAGAACAGTTTAGGCTTATTAGTCCCCCCCTAACTAGGTGTAAGTTCTTTTTTGTAATCAATGAACTTACATTATATTGTGAAGCTTTAGCTTATGTCTGAAAAAATATTCCACAAAATTATTAATTATGTATTGTGACTGACTTTCCTTTTTAAATTGTCTAGATTACATGGATCCTAAAGAGCACCATGATGAGAATGCTACATCAGACGATGCTAACCAATATTATGGGAAAAGAAAACCAAGAGGGGCATCTCAGTTATCAAAATTAGTCCAATGTACAACTAGTAAGGATCGAATGGAAGTTTAGTATAACAATAGGGGACAACCTTGTGGAGTTGCTGGAGTACAGTTAGCGAGTTACATTGGCATAGTGGTTCGTTGTACGGTTCCAATTACACATGAAACTTGGAAGGATGTACCAATAGAGTTAAAGAAAAAAATATGGGACATGGTTAAGGTATTTAAACTTTTTAGTCTTTTTATTGTTCTTTTGTCACTATTTTTCTTTTTCTCAACTACAGAAATTATGCTGAACAGTTGGTTGCCCTCCCACCCTCACATAAAACTTTCTTTATAATTTGTAGAGAGCATTCATTGTGGATGTAAATAGCAGGAGAAAGGTTATGAGCAGTGCTGATAAGTTGTGGCGAACATTTAAGAGTGATCTTACATGCAAATACATATTACCTTTTAGAGATCAACCACAAGTCCTGATTGCTCCACCTGAAATTTATGATTTCATTCGTCAGCATCATTGGGATGAATTTGTGGAGAACCGGTTAAGTGAGAAACATTTGGTGCGTAAAAAGAAATTCTTTGTGCATGTGATAGTACTTAGCTTGTTTATGTTATTAGTAAAATACTAATTATTGGGATGCATTTGATAGAAAATTCACCAAGAACAATCAAGAAGGCGACACATGCACAAGTATAATCGACTTTCTAGAAAAGGCTATACGAGAATGGAATAGGAGTTAGTACGTCATCATGTTTTATCATTTCTTCATTACCCAACTTTAAATATATGTTCTAATTTCAGAAATTTTGTCCAAACAGAAGCAAAGATCTGGAGTTACTACTGACATTGATCGATCAGTTTTATGGAAGTTGGGACGCGTCGATAAAGAGGGAAATTATTGAAATGACATGGTTAAAGAACGTGCAGAGAAAATGGTAAGTTAGTTTATATGAATGCTTGCAGCATTATTCTTAATTATTATACTCAATAGTAATATTTTCTCAATAATTATAAGATGAAATCACTAAAGGTATTGAAGACGGGACTATATCAACTTCTGGTAGCAATGATATATTGACAATGGCTTTGGAGACACCTGAATATCCGGGTCGTGTGAGAGCAGGTGGATGCCATGTAGGCCATAAGATATACTTCAATACTCCAAGATCAAATCCTCACGCAATTCAACAACAACTAATCCAGAATCAGTTGGAGCAGCAAAACTTACACATACATGCATTACATGAGAAACTATCTATCTTTACCTCGTTGTTACAATCTGAACAATTAGGCACGCTGCAAGAGTTATTACTAGCTAATCGTTTGTCTGAGAAAGCTAGTTGCACAATGAATAAGGAGAATGATGACACATCAAAGGAGGGGATATCTAAAGCTATGACTAAGAAGGCTAATGGCAAAATACCTGACGGGAAAAGAAAAAGAAAGGTGGAAGATACGGAGAATGCCTTTGAGGACCCAAAAGCTAACAATAAGGTACACAAATAGTCATTGTATTTGATTGTTGTTTTCTTCATTATTGCTATATATAATTGATTTTCATACAAATTGTTTATGTAGGTTCAAAAAGGAGATAAGGAGTTAATATCCAAGGTGAATGTCAAACAACAAGCTATCAAACCTGTTAATTCCATGCAGAAAATAACAGATTTCAAGAAGGTACACAATCATTGTATTTGTTGTTTGTTTCTTAATTATTGCTATATATAATTGAATGTCATACAAATCTCTTATGGCAGGTTAAAAAAGGAGATGAGGAGATAATGCATAAGGTGAATGTCAAACAAATCATGAACATTATTCATTGGTTTTCAATTTAATAATTTTCTTAGTAAAACAGGGCGCTATGGAGGAAAACTCTAAAGTGGAAATCAAGCAAAGTGTTGACAAGTTTGCTACAACAATAGGAAAAAAAATGGTCCTAAGCAGGTAAATATGGTATTAAGTTTTTGTTTACTTTGTGATGATGACAACAGTTATTGACTGTGGTTACAATTGATGTTTTGGGTTTAGGGCAATTGGGACTCACGTAGCGTGGCCTCGACATCTTGTGCAAATGACTAATGATGAGGTAAAAATTAAATTGATTTGTTTGTAACTTCATATATAAATTGATGTTGTATTCATTTGTAATTGTCATCTAGCCCTCAAAACCTGCAAAGATGCCAAATACACAGCCAAAAGCACAAGCATCTTCAGAACAACCTTTGGCTGTACGTTTGCTTTCGCTTCTAGCAAAAACTATGGAAGATGATATAACCATGGGCGAAGCTACGTAGGAGCGAACCCACGCGACCGCCCTTCTGCTCGTCGGAAAACAAAGGCAGAGCGACGCCTTGAACCCCTCTGGTTCGATCAGAAACTGGGAAGGAAGGAGCGACCTCGTGGCGAGCTGCGCAGCTCGGGCGGGCGGGCGGCTGCCTCCGTGAGAAGAGCCTCACGGCTTCACCGCCATGACCACTGGAAGCGGCTGAACCCACATCTCTGAAACTCTCTGCGTGCTGGTGCTGTCATCAAAATCCAAAATGGAACGACGTCGTGTTTATTTTATCTGTTTGTTGTATCATGTATATCTATCTCCAAACGGCATGCCTTATACTTAAATCTTGTTTTTTTTTTGGTGACAAGAGAATAGTTCAAACTTTATTTTTTTGTATGCCCTCAAACTTGAAACCACCACGGAATGGTTTAGTGGTTGGCCCGTATTCCACACGATTCGTTCTGAGTTCGATTTTTGAAATGTTTCTGTGAGTCTTCTCGGCTCTCGGAAAGATGGACTGCCGTGACTTGGCCACCAACTAATCCCCTTTCAAAAAACAAATTGAACTTAATGTCACTTTTTTCCTCAAACAAAAATATTGCCACTTTACACCTTAAAATTCGATTTTCGTCTCACATTGCCAAGATTCTGTTTTGCCCAAATAGCCCTGTTCTCTTTTGAAAAAGACCTACTTTTTAGTTGAGAAATGCACATTTTAATCCATCCAATTATGAGTGACATATTTTACCATACATATATAAGAATCAAAATCATTTATTTTCTTAATCTTAATCTTTGAAGAAGAATCGATCGAAATGCCTATTAATTATTTGGTATTTATTCTATTGAATGATCAGTCTCTATATGGGATTTATTTGTTTTTCTTGTTAGATCAAATTCCTACACTTCACAAATTCACAATGTTGCACATGCTGTTTTCATGACATGATAATAAGCCTATTATGCGACGTTTTCATGACATGAAACCTCGCCGACAACAATTGTAATTTGTTTGTATTAATTAATTATGGAAGACATTACCATATAAAAAGATTTAGTTGTTGCCATTTTTCTTTAACCTTGCATTCTTTTAAGTTCGCCCCTCCCCCCGAGAAATCCTGGCTTCGCCACTGGATATAACCATTCCTATCCCAATGGAATATGATGTATTTGGGAATAAGTACAACACATTTCTTAGCAAAGATGACATCACTCAATTTTGTTCGATGTCTGAAATATCGACTGTTTGCATTTCAATCTATATCAGGTTTGACACATTTTCAAAAAACATATTACATTGTCTATTACCTTCCACCTGCAAGTCTCAATTATTATGTACTTGTTGTCATGCTTCTTTGTTAGGCACCTTTGGTCAACATTGAAAATGAACAATATGAAAGAGTTATATGGATTTATAGATCCCGGTCGAATCTCTCAAAATGCTGGAAAGGATGAACAAAAGGCAGCAACACTGTCACTTAGATTAGAAAAGTCTGTTAAAGGACAAATAGTATTTGCTCCTTACAATACAGGGTTCGATATCTTTCGTTTTAATACCATTAAGTTTTTACTAATAATTAGGTAATCATTAAAAATGGAACAATAATTATGCATTAATTTACCTGTTGTAGGAGGCATTGGGTGCTAGCTGCCATTGACCTTTACAATGATTTAGTGTATTATATGGACTCTCTCAATTGGATTGACATCGATGCTGGAATGAAGGAAGTTGTTGAACTGTAAGTACTTTGCATATATGTACTGTTTCATGGTTATAATTATTAGATCAAGTGATCTTTATTTATATCATGTACTATATATGCAGAGCTTTTAAGATGTTTAAAGCTCAAAAGGGAATCTGGAGTAGGAAAAGTATCAATTGGAATGTAGTGAAGGTTAGATACTTCATGTCACTTTAAAATGATTGACTGCTGTAACCATTTTATTATGATTTCAAACAATGAAATGCTATCTTTTATTACTTTGTTAATTTAGTGCCCTCGTCAAGACGGAATTGTGGAATGCGGATATTTTGTCATGAGGTTTATGAAGGAAATCATTGATGATCCGAATCGCTCAATCATAAGCACGGTAACTGATATATTATTGGATTGTTTTAGAATTTTAGTACATCAAATTGATTGTCGTTCTCTAGCAATAGGGTTATAGATATCATGTAGATGGGCTATTTAACTCTTATTGGGTGGTCTTGTTATCGATTATCAATAAGTTGCCCTGGGTTTGCTGAGCATGAAGTTTGAAACATTGCTAAACTGAGGATGCTGTTATTTATTTGATTATTTATGAATCAAGAAAACTTAGTTATCTGTTAAGGCTTATTATTATTAACACATTGGAATATGGTGCTCAGTGACATGTTCAATTTTATTGGTGATTTTATGTAGTTCAAAGAAAGAGAAACATATAGTCAAGAAGAAATTGATGCAGTTCGAGTAGAATGGGCTGAGCATATTGATGAGTTTCTCCCGGATCAAGATGACTAACCTCTCAGTTACGGCATCATTATACCACTCATGCATGTATTTTGTGTCTTAAGTTCGTTTGTAGGACAAGCATTGCACTACTACTGTTATATATTAGTTTGTATACAAAACATGTCCTATGACTATTTGAGTTCCAAATTAAGACAACTCCTTTTGGATTTTGGTGACTGAAAAAGTTGCGTAGTATGAACTTATATATATATATATATTAAGCTTTGATGATTGGTTTTGAATTTAGAATCCTTAAGAGGGAGCCAATTAAAATGCTGTTATAAATGATTACATTCATAATTATGACATTATTTTGGTGTCATTTCTCATTAACAATGATGCTTATTTTGATATTTATGACGCTTGTTTCATGTTATTAAATTTGCTCAATAACGTATTTGTAGACAAATGAATGACCAAATTTCACGTTCATGACGCTTCCGATGCGTCATATACTTTTGCTTATGACGCTTATTATGTGTCATTGTATTTAAACAATGACATTGCTCATTCGTTTCCCTCAGACCAATTTTATTTCTTTTCATTTTGCCTATGGTCATCTCATTGCATGGTTCCTTCGTTTCCTCGACCAATTTATTTCTTTTCATTTTGCCTATGGTCATCTCATTGCATGGTTCCTTATTCCTGACATTAGCTAAACTGTTCAAAAGCTTGAGTACTCACATTAGTTGATTTTTCTTGATTCAACTATTGCATGTATTTGATTGTTGTCTTGGTATGGAACTGTGTTTGTGGTTTGCTAATAGATATGAATGTTTTTAATAATTCTTGTGCAAATGTGCAGAGGTGTCAAGTCATAAGTGATGCTCATACTACTTTGGATCTCCTTGACAAAAAGGTGGAGAAAACCATGCTTTGATTGAGGGGGAGTTTTGGGAAGAACTCCTACATTTGCAAGTGCTCTCATTGAAGTTGTTATATTGAAGGGGAGTACTTGTGTTTGTGATTACTCTAACAACTATATGCCATTTGAATTTACTTGTGCAGATTCCAAATCTTGGATAGTTTAAGATTGGGTGGTTTTTCTTTTTGTTGGGCTTTTGTCTAGGAAGGGGAGATTGTAAATGTAAATTTATGTAGGATTTGGCTAATTTTCCAGACTTGTATTTGTGTCTATGTTTCTTGTAATTGGGCTTAGTTTTAGGTCAATTATCTTTGAGCACAAGGAATATTTAGATTGAGCAGATCAAAGAGTTGGCAAAGACTACAAGGTAGATTGCATTTGCATATCATATTAGGAAAATATATTTTTGTGATTAGTTTGATTAAGAAGTTTTTCAATAAAATCAATAAGAAAAATATGATTGAAATTTGATATCAATTTTTTTTCCAGATCTCACGTTAAAAACGATTTTCTTATTTCTTTCTTTCTTTGAACGTGATTTTATGGCTACAAAAACAAAGCTTGAATAACTTTGTTTTTCACTTTTGCAAAAACTAATTTGAGAGAGTATTTTGAGAGAGGCAAAAGTGAGTTTATGAGAATTAGATTTATAAAACAACTTTGTAAAGTTTTTTATTTCTAGTTTGCATATTCATATTTTCATACTAAAAGCTGTGTGCAACGGAGGCTATGTGCTGATAAGCTTGTTCGTGAGGATATTCAATTTAAAAGAGTTCAAGTAAGGACCGTGTAGAGCAAGACAAAAGTATTGGGTAGATTCTTGTGTATGTTTATCTTTTTGAGTCTTGTAATAGTCCATTCCTTATTGGATTTCCAAATTTTTTTTCCAGTTCAATTTTTTCCTTGTACAAGTGGGTACAAAAATTTTGTGTTCGATATTTCCACTGCAAGATTATTATCAGTCTATTTTAAGATTGAAATCCATGTTCAATCTTGTTTCATGTATATGTTTATTTTCCTGAGGCACGTTTTTAACCTCTAAACACAATCTCTCATGAAGGGGAAAGGATTACTGCCGTGTGTTGTGTGGGTTGCTGCGATACGTGGAGGAGGCAGACGGTGGGGTGGTTAGGCAACAAAGCAAACCTTTTTTTCTTAGTCTAAGTATATTAGTTCAGGTACCTTAGTCTAAAGTGTACTAGTGCTTTAGGTACAAAAAATGCGTAGGTACATTAGTTTAGGTATATTATCCTATATGTTTAGGTGCAAAAAAATGTATGGAGGCATAGTTGATGTTGAAGTATGTTGGTTCAATTTGAAACGAGGCGCAATGGTAGTTAACAACAACCTAATTAAAAGAATAAAAAATCGTCATAAATGACATGGAATATTAAGGAATCAATAACAAATGTAAAAGAAAAATAATATAGGAAAATAGTCTAATTTTTGGATAAGATAAAATTTTGATTAACCTGCTATAAGATTAAGAATTTAATTTAGTCCTTTGACTATATTTACACGTCAGCATGCATATTCCATGTCATTTTTACTTTTTTTTTCCATTAATTTTATGGTTTTTTTTTTCTCTCAGTTCTATCCAGGTGAACAATTACTTGGGTAAATTATATTTTGCATCCTCAAGTTTGGGTGCAATTGCAATATCATACATCATCTTTAAAACATTGCAAAGTTATACATCAACTTGTGTTTTAGTTGCAATTTCATACATCTGTTAGTCAAACTGTCAATTTGACCGTTAAATGATGGTGTGGCAACTGCGGATCCCACTAATTTGCTGATGTGGCTGTCACAAATATACCATATAAGAAAAAAAATTAAAAATATAATTCTTTTACAAATTTTAATTTAAGAAAAAAAACTTTTTTATTCTATTTTTTTTTTCCCGTAGTTGCCATATAATCATTTAACGGTCAAATTGACGGATGAGCTAACGGATTTATGAAATTGCAACTAAAATACAAGTTGGTGTATGAAATTGCAATGTTCTAAAAATAATGTATGGAGTTACAATTGAATCCAAACTTGAAAATTATGTAAGTTATTCATAATTTAAAAAAAAACCAATAAAAAACACATAAAATTTTTGAAATGGTTGGGACAAAAAAGAAATGATAAACCATCACGCAGATCCCACGACAACCTGCCAACTTGCTCACAGCACACACCACACGCGGATCCAACTGTCATCTTTCTCTCTCTCTATTCTTCTCTCCTCTTTCACCTGTGGTCAACTCTCTCTGTCTCTCTTTCTCTCTTTCCTCAGCACATGCGCCCACCTAAGCAGCCTTTTTCTGTTGAAAGCTTTTTTCTTTTTTGTTTGCACTTGGATGAGGGGAAATGGGAAGACTTTATAACCTTTTTCTTCTTCCAATGTCAAAATATTACTAAAATAATGTTTTATAAATTGAGCTTCTCAAGAATCAAGATTTTGTTGGCTGTGGATCGGGCTTATAGATTTGAAGCAATTTTTTTAAAGTGATTAGTTTTTTTTTTCGGGTATTTTATATGTTATAATATAAATGAAAAAATATGAAAAAATATATTATTTTATTATTTAAAAAAACAGTGATATTATTTCGAGAAACGATGACACTATTAAGAAACAATATTTCTCCTACGCGTCAATTCTTTTATTTTTTTTAATATATTAAATTACTACCACATTACTCACTGAAAAGCACAACAGTGAAAGCGGCACCCCAGTGATTCGGCTGGGAGGTACCGAACGGTATAGACCCAGCTTCGGCTGAAGCCTACCGAATGGTGTGACCCAGCTTCGGCTGGCGTCTACCTTCGGCAAACGCCTACCGAATCTACTCATCCTTCTTCAGTTGGAGAGTCCTGAATAGTGGTAGAATCAAGGTCTACCAAGGGGTTGGCATCACGACCAAACACGTGATCCCTTGGCAACTCAGACCCAAAACTTCATGAATAAGGGACAGTATTCCCGAACCTCAACAGTGCAAAATCTACTTCCGTTTTGATGGAATAGATCATTGGTTATGCACTTATTTATGCCCCTACCAATGTTGTTGAGGAGTACCATTCCCGTAGTCAATCTGTGTTACTAAATTTGCTTCACCTACATGGAAGGCCATGTTGGCCGAACCCCCTATCTTTTGGTTTAAAGTTTTGAACAATTTTTCATTTTTGTTTGGATGATTGTTTGGTGTTTGTTTTAGTTATGGATATTATTATGGAGATTGTCCTCGAATATGAGTTAATTGAATCATGTTTCTTATACATGTGACCGAATTCAATTAACATGTGATAAGGTGTAAATGTGGGGAAGTTACTTGTCTAGATGAATGTGCTACTATGCACACTAACTTCATACCTAAATCACCCCTTTAGCAACGAATTCAGGTCTACCTAACCTGATTAAGGGCATTGACATTGCTCCTCGTTGTATTAATGGTACTGAATTACCATTAAGAGGCCTTATATTCTTCATTCCAGAAGAAGGTCATTGAGTTTTAAGGATATTTCAGAGAACAATGATCATGAAAACCACTGTAGAAAATAGAGTGAAGTATCTTTGCATCACCTCTAAAATATGAAGCCTGAAGCTATGTTTTGGGGCTAATGGGCTGCCTCCCAACTAGGACATGCCACATATAGGCCGGCATGGAGTCGGGTGATTCGAGCAGTTTACTTGCTTTGGCATGACCGTTTGGGACATTCAAGTCGAAACACGATGCAACGTGTTATACAACTCATCACCTTACTTGGAGTAAGGATTTTTGTGCCTACAAGCACACTTCGCCAAGCCTGCTTGTTGAGAAATTGGATTTTTATATCATCCCTAGCAAAGCTACTACATAACCCTATTTTCACAGTGGATCAAAGGGAATAATGTGGACTAATTCAACCAAAATGCGGATCATATAAATATGGTTTTTGGTTGATCGACACAATGGTCACATGTTTGTCCACACACATTCCTGCTAAACTCTTGGCCAATTTCTTACTTAAAGGCTCATCACCCTAATTATCCTATAAAGTCTAGAAGACTGGATAATGCTGGAGAGTTTATGTCGAAGAGTTTTCGATAAGTAGTGCATGTCTTTTGGGTTTGAAATTGAACATTGAATTCCCCATGTTCAAACCCCAAATAGCCTCGTAGAAGCGATCATAAAGTGCATGATCAATTGATCGCCCGGACCTTGGTGAACGCACCAAGCATTCGGTTTCTGCCTAAGGCTATGCAATCTTGTATGCAGCCATGTTGGTCCGCCTGAGGCCCATTGCTACCTGATACTTTTTAGCATTATAGTTGGTTATTGGGTACGAACCTAATGTTTCATATTTCCGCATTTTGGGTATGCACTTTATGCCATATTGCGCCGCCGCAATGTACCAATATGGGCCCTCAAAGAAGGATGTGAATCTTTGTCGATTGTGATTCTCCTTCGAATTAGCTCTTTAGAGCCCTTGCATGCGATCTCATTACCTCCAGTTTACGGATTGTCAGTTCAATGAGACAGTCTTCCCGCCGTTAGAGGGAGATAAGAACGTCAACGTTCCTGAAGAACGGTGCGAATTATCGTGGACGTTCCCACTATGTCTCATCTCGATCCTCGTATTCTAGATTCCAGAGTGTTGCTCCAGACGCTTTCTCTGATCCAGCTAAAGTGATGAGATCACATAGACCAGCTGCAAACATGCCTACAAGGATAGACATATGTAATGAACCTTGTGTCAACATCCCTGAAGGGTGTGCAGCCCCTAAAGGACAGTTGGCCACCCCTATTGGACAATCTGGTATATCGGCGGCTAGCCAATCAATCTGTTCTCGGCCTGAAGCTCGAAAGATCACTCGATTCGAAGGATTCACCTCCCTAGAAGTGGAAAAACATGGCACAAAATAAATCCCTTCCTTTTTCACTATCTCAACCATTCCACCTCATGAAATTAATCCGGATTATCCTAAGACTTGAAGTTCTTGGCCCATTATGCATGCATGGATGAGTTATGGAATTGGAATGAGATTATCATATATTCACGTATATGGTAGCTACCTGAAATAGTGAAAAACGACGACATCGAACTGTGTTCTGTTGATGAATGTCGACGTAGAACCAATTGGTCAAACTGGAAACAAGCAATCCAGGTCAAACTTGATTCACTTGCGAAACGTAAAGTGTTTGGGCTTGTAGTTTCTACACTTCCACATGTGAAGCCCGTTGGCTACAAGTGGGTTTTCGTAAGGAAGCGTAATGAGAAGAATCAAATAGTGCGATATAAGGCACGCCTTGTGGCGCAAGGTTTCTCTCAACGCCCTAGGATTGATTACGAGGAGACTTATTTCCCTCGTAATGGACGTCATAACATTCCACTACCTTATCAGTTTAGTAGTTTTCCTAAAAACTGAATATGCAGCTTATGAACGTGGTTGTAACGTATCTATAGGGATCATGATACGTAAATATACATGGAAGTTTTTTAAGGACTTTCATAGACTGATTCAAATAGTTCTAGACCACAGAACACCCTCTCTATTGAATTGAGGCGTTCACTTTACAGATTGGAACAATCCGAGCGGATGTGGTATACCCGTTTAAGTGAATATTTGATCAGTTAGGGATATGTGAATAAACTATGCCCCTGCGTGTACAAAACCAAATTTGCTAGAGTTGCAGTCTATATCGATGACTTAACTCTCACTTAGACTTTGGAAAAGCTTGAAAAAACTGCCTCGCACCTGAAGTCGGAATTTGAGATGAAAGATCTTGGGAAAACTCGTTTCCGTCTCGACCTGAAGTTTCGAGCAAAGTTCAAATGGTATTCTAGTCCACCAGTCGAACTACACCCAGAAGGTGTTGCCTTTGAGTACACCCATGACCGTTCATAAGCTAGATGCAAATGAGATCCTTGAAAAGGTTGTGGAACTTGAAGTTCTATATCTAAGTTCAATTAGCGCTTTATTGTACTTAGCTCATTGCATTAGGCATGACATCTTCTTCGTTGTTGATCTTTTGGTAAGATACAACACTGCGCCTACACACTACCACCAAATAGGTGTTAAAGATGTTTTTCTGTTACTACGGATTTGGGCTTATTCTATCCATACGCATTTCAGAATTAACCACAACCCCTTGGTTATCGGAATGATGCCTACCTTGTGGGATACGTTGACACAAACTATCCATCTGTTCCGCACAAGGCACGTTTTCAAATGGATTCTGTCTTTACCTTTAGGAACACCGCAATATCTTGGAAGTTAACCAAATAGACCTTAATTGCGACGTCTTTGAGCTCATCGCCATACACGGCCACCCATGTACATGGGAGCATATTCGAAGCACTTGTAATTCTTCATCCTTCGTTGAGTCCCAACGCAATCTATGAAGACAACGCTGCATGTATCGACCAAACCATAACATGATACATCTACATCACATCAACATGAGCATCAGAAAATTGAAGTCAAGCAGATCCGATCCGAAGACAACCTTGCCGACCTCTTCACGAAGTCATTGCCGAAGAAGCTTGTTTGAGAATTTGGTATGTGCAAATTTTCTCATTTGCAACGCTTGTAGTTCTCAAGGGAGTTTCGTCGAACTCAAGGGGAATATCCTGAAGTATACTCATTTGACCTTAATGTACTCTTTTTCCCTATGATCAGGATCATTTTTCCCATTGGGTTTTTGTTACCTGACTTGGTTTTAACTAGGCACCCATCCTGGGCTGGTCATACCCTTGTGTGTTTTCTTACTACTTGCGCCTTGAAGATGTTAAGTATCGACATTGCATTAACTCACTTTTCTCCTTAGACTATGTGTTTTGTCCTGTCTTGGGTTTTACCATAGCCAGGTTTTGTGAGATTTTTTATTTTTTATATGCAAGTTCCCTATATGAGACTCGAGTGTTCTCTATCGTGCCTACGAGACGACTTCATCAACTATCTCTACATCATCTTGAAGATCTGATGCGATATCTACTTGAATATTTGCACACTCAAGGGGGAGTGTTGTGGATAATATTAAACATGTGATAAATGTGATTGTGTAAATCCTAGGTAGATATAGATTGGGATATTCAGAATCTCCTAAAGTTACATTCATATTATAATTGTACTTGTTTCACTATAAATAAAGGCACTTGACATGAGGAATATGTACCACAATTCCTCAAACCCTTCTCTCGTTCTCTCTATTTTTCTCTTTGCCGCACCCTTCAATAAAATAGGCCACAACAAAATCAATAATTTCTCGACTCTAAAACCATGAAATTTGAATATTTTCTTTTAAGTTATATCTCTAAAACCATGTAATTGGTATTCAGCTCTTAATCAATTTAAAAAATTGATAAATCAAATAAAAAATAAAAAGAAGAGACGGCAGTGGAGAGAAAAAGAAGGAAATATCAAATATAAGTTGGGTCAAACTTCAATGGTACGTACCATTGAATGATACGTACTGTTGAATGGTTTCAGATTCATTTGGGGCCTACTGCAAATTAATCTGGACCATTCAATGGCCGTACCATTGAATGGTACGTACCACTGAAGATTTTTCCATATAAGCTAGGGTTTTTGGGGATATTTGGGCTTGAAATTGGACTCACCTATTGGAATTGGGCTTATTAAAATAAATATCCAACATAAATAAATTTAAAAAAAAAAAAAGTTCATTTTTTAAAAATGAAATGATAAGAAAAAGAGGGAAATTTCAACCAATTTGGGAGGGAAAATCGGAAAGAGAAGGAGGGAAAGGATCAGACCATGTAATCAATGCCTTAAAGGTCATTTCATCAAACATATGGTGCGAAATGACATATTTACCCTCTTAATTGACGGAGAGATAACGGAATTGGGACGGAAGTATCACAAAGTCTTGTTTTTTGTGGGTCTCTGGGCATCTCTCGTGGATCGATTTTAAAGTTCTGCATCAATCAATACCGGTGAGTGAAAGTTCAGTGGCCCATGGGTGATAAAAACTCATTTAGATTGAGGAGAGATAACGGAATTGGGACGGAAGTATCACAAAGTCTTGTTTTTATAAGTCTGGGCATCTTTGTGATCGGTTTTAAAGTTCAGGCATCAATCAGTCTGGTGAGTGAAAGTTCAGGGCCCGTGGGTGATAAAAACCCGACTTTTTAATATAGGGCGTCTGGGAATTGAAGTATTTATGGATAAGCTATAGTAGAACCTCTTTAAATTATTACTCGATGAATTAATAATATTTTTAAAGTAATAAAATTATTCTGTCCCAAATATTATAAGATAATACATTTCAAATATTTCTTTTGTATTTTATAAGTCCCAAATATTTATAAGTTAATAATTAGTTAAAAAGTGCATAAATTGACTATGAGGTTTTCTCAAAATATGAGATTGTGTTGGGTTAGATTCAATGTTTTCATTCTAAAAAATTATTTTCGAATTAAATTATCAGACGCATTCTCAAAACATAAAAATGCAAAATCCTATTTGTTGTTTTCGTTTTACAAAATAGTTCTTCAAAAATCATTTTGTAAAATGTTACTGGACATGCCCTTATTGTTTATGGTATCTTTAGTTCTAAAATATCAAAAATGGCTTCCTATCTTTAATTAGTTCTAACTTCTAACCCAGCACATTCTCATATTTTGAGAAAACCTCATAGTCAATTTATGCACTTTTTAACTAATTATTAACTTATAAATATTTGGGACTTATAAAATACAAAAGAAATATTTGAAATGTATTATCTTATAATATTTGGGACAAAATAATTTTATTTAATTCAAAAATAATTTTTTAGAATAAAAACATTAAAAATACATCTAATAGCAATATCTAAAATATCAATATATATATATATATATATATATATATATATAATTATATATAGAATTTTTATCGCAAATGGTCTGTACTAGTTTGACCACAATTCCATGCATGTCTACCCAAGAAGAGTTGAAGCCCAACAAATCACTTCCTAGAAAATATAAGCCACCCAAGAAATCACGTCCTAGAAAATTTTTCCTCACCAACACCTTTGAAAGCTCCAATTTTGTACAGGCAATTGATTCCTACAAAAGGGTTAAATCATTTTTTATAAAGTTCCACTCAAGGTAAAAGCAGATGACATCTGCTCTCCCACAAGATTTTGATTCTCGACGACGGTATTTGGCGAACCAGAGCGGGTCGGATGAGGGCACGTCGAGGAGAGCTAGAGCGAGTTAGGTTTTGTTGACTCAGAGGAAACCCAGTGCGAAATTGCTGGTTGGATCGGTGAGGAGTGGTTGGAAGTTTGGGATTGAAATGGTGCCATACCCAAAAGAAGACGATGACGTCATCCTTTTTTTTTCTTTTTTTGGTTTTTCTAGTTTTTGTTTCAAGTTTATTAGTTTTAGTTCTAAATCTTGGAAAAAATCTTGGATGGTACGTACTATTCAATGTTATTGAATGGTTACAGATTAATTTGCAGTGGATTCCAAATGAATCTTAAACCATTCAACAGACGTACCATTCAATGATACGTACCATTCAAGTTTGACCTCCAAATCTTTAATAGTTTTTTTTATGATAATCCACGTGCCTCGTTACGATTGGATAGATGAGACATGCTCATGTGCCACATCAGCACACTAACAGAAAATTTGACGGAATTAGACGGCAGGGACTACATTGATGTGCTCGATCAAATCTCAAGGATGACATTGATTGATTTTGAAAGTGATGGACCAAAATGATGACTTTGATCAATCTTCAGAACTATTTGCGATAAAAACCCTTATATGTATGTACAAATTCGTTTTTGGTAGCAATGGTGGCTGGACTGTTGACAATAGAAGTGTCAATAGTGGTGAGATATAATTGATGGCAATAGCGGGGTACGGGGCAATGGTGGAGGGAGTAGTGGTTGTGGCATCGACTGTGAGAGTGGCAGAGCATTGTTGAGTTAACAATGGTTGTGAGGGATGATTGAAAAAATGGTGGTTGATGGGAGGTGGCAGGGATGATGGTGGCGGATATGGTGGAGGTGGTGATGACCATTGTGAGGGTAATGGGGTGGAGAATGTGGTGATAGTGGTGGTGTCGGTGAACGTAGTGGTGAGACAGTGAAGGTGGTGATGACCATTGTAACGGAGGTGATGACAATGGATAATATGGTGGTGGTGGCAGCAGAGGTGCAAGTGGTGGTGGTCATGGTGGGACAGTGGCGATGTTGAGACAATAGAGGTGGTGGTGGCCATGGTGGTGAGGGTGATGGCAGTGGTGGAGAATGTTGTGGTGGTGGTGGTGATGGTGATGGTACTAGTGGCATACATGATTTTATTTATTTTTATTAAAACTCTAACTTTATTCTATAACGCATCTTTTATTTTCTATTATTTTGAAAACTGTTCATAAAAAACAGAGAAAACATCAATTTGATGTTCTACAAAACTTAGGCTAAATATTGTTTTCTGCGTTTTTCGTTTTCTGAGTATATTTTCATAAAACAGACTACCAAACGCATTCAATGAACTCTACTTGGTTAAATATAGAGATAGTATTTTGAATCTTAACTTGGTCACTTGATGTGATAAATCGAATTCATCGAACTTTGATAAGTGAATAATATATAGTACATGTTTACTGTTAAGCTAAAAAAACTAAAATTATCTTTTATAAAAATAAAATGTATAGGTAAGACTCGAGACTAGTACCATTAGCTTTGTCTCGTTGAGCAGGTTCAAATCGAAATAAAATACGTGATGTTTGGTGCCGTTTTGAGACAGATCGGAGATGGTGTTTTTTCGAGCCTTTTCGGCTAATTACAAGCTATTTCCGGTCACTTTTTCAACCGTAATTAGTACGAATGTATTCCTCTCTTCATTACCTTCATTTTGATATAAAAATCGTGAAATTTGGTTGAGTTTTGACTTAGTTACAAATCTCTGAAATTTCGGGAATTTTCCTGCGAGTTTTCCAGAATCCGGTGTGATAGACGGCGGCTGGCGGCGGCTCCGGCGAAAGGAAGGAGACGGAGGAATATTCTGTAATGGTGACAGAATATTTTCTGACAGCATCAGCATATTCCTTTAGATCCAAGGTATATTCCTTTATTTGACTAATGGCGTTAACAAAATATTCTCTAATGCCATTAGAATATTTCGTTAAATATTTGGCATTTTTCGTTAAAGTTAACGACACACCGTTAACTTTAACGGAGTGAGGATGCGTGTGACCTCATGGCAATGTGTACGGTGGCCCACGGTGGGGCTTACTGCAGACACAATTTCGGACAACGGGAATCATTTTTCGAGTCCGTTTTTCCTATAAACAATAGTACTTTAAACCTCAACTAGTTAGGGGGTTATTTTAATTTGAGAAAGATTTTAATTTATTTCTTACTAATATTTAGGTCAACATTCGTCTAGACGCTTTGAGGAGCACGACACCCAGGAGGATTACACTCTCGAGTATCTATGAGTGGACATTGTTTTACAGATGGTTTTATCCTAGTATATATGTGAATACATATATAGATATGAATGGTTTTTGAATTGTTGATTTGATCATACCTATACATATTTTATATTTAAGATACGAATTTCTTACTTGGGTATGATCATGCATTTTACACTGATGAATTTATAGGTTTTCACACACTTGGTATGCTTTCAATACGTTTTAGTACTGTCTCACGGCCGTAGGACAAGTTTCACATGTATGGATCACACGCACTATACTCCAGGGGTATTATCCAGTAAATACCTTAGTGAAATCTTGTCTTTACATTTGTGTTTATTATTGGGGAAGGTCCCTTAACGTAAGGACTTGGGTGTGACGCTCTTATCGCGCAAGAGCTTACATGTTTGTGGTACTAGGAATACAAAGTGGATTATAACGTAAAGAGCTTGTACATGTTGGAGAGAGGTCCCTCAGCATGTACATAGGTTATTGCTGATACACCTTGTGATATTATTATTATATATCTTTTGAGATAGCTTGGAAAAATGATTTATCTTGCGATAATTCTGATTTTGTGATTTACCTTGAATTTATCTCTTACAATGAAATATTCTAGATTTATGTTTCTATGTACTGGTTTCCAAACAAGGGGTTACTATATTTGAAAAGAGAAAAGAGCTTTAGAAAAATTTTCTTTTTCATCCACTCACACTTTCCTGTTTTTACGCCCCCTTCAGGACCTAGTAGCGGTGCATCCAATGACGTTGAGGCATAGTGTGGCAGCTCTGATTCCCTCCCGAAAATGTAGGGAGTTTATCTTTTATTCTATAATAATATTCATCCCTATTATGGATAGAAATTCTAGGAGCTTGACTCTATTACTTATTTATGTTGCCTTACATTAGTTACGCTCTAAACCTTGTGCATATTTATAATAAGTTTTGAAAAACCTTTGGCAGTTCATTTGATAAATACATTAGACTTTTTCTAAGTTTAAATTATGTAATTTAAGTGTTGTCGTGCATAAAATGGCTACGTCACTTCCAAGTGTCTGCCGGCAAGTTCCGAACTTAGTGTCCAAGTGGGTATCGAGGGCGGGATATGTCACTTTTCTTGTGTGTGTAGGTTTTCATCAAATCCACAATCGACAAAAATTTGCGCCCACAAACCGGTGCTTTATTTGAGAGTTATTTAAAAACACTCACGATTGTTCATCTAATTGAGTGAAAGCAAAACCCTAAACACAAAACTTTCTTCCCTAGTTTCATCTTCGATCCAAGAATGGTGGAAACACGATGATCGTCATGTAGGAACACCGAAGCAGCAACACCATCGCCAACTTCAGCAAGCTGGGAAGTAACTTGCAACAGGCAATCAACCACAAAGGCATGCTGCAAGTGTGCACTCCCGCTTGGGTCCTAGGACTGACGTTCATTCTAGGATAGGTCCGCAGACCAGCGAAAACTCCCAACCCATATTGGGAGGAAGCATCTTTTCCCGCCTAGAGAATTCTAGGAGTGTTCATTTTAAATTGGGCCCTCAAGGTAGTATACATTCAAGGGTCGAGCTCTGCAAAATGCCACCAAGACACCACCAGTAGACCGGGCACGAAGAGCCACCACAAGACAACGGCTCAGAAGCAAACTCAACCAATTTCTTGAACGTCCATGAAGAGAGATAACCATTACTTGACGAAGTCGTCTAGACACCACCTCAAAGGCACCCATGAAGAGTATCAGGCCAACTAGTTGAGCTTGCACCACTTTGTGTCGACGATATACTTCGGGTTGTCGATGAACGTCTTTGTGACCTCTGATCGGTGAGCAACGACGAGGACAACCTACGTAAAGAAGTCAAGCATATGAATGCCACCCCGTTCTCTGACGAAATTGAATAGACACCGCCTACATTCACATTGTTCAAAGGAGACTCAGACCCGGAGCGACACCTCAAGTACTACCGAAGCGTCATGATTCTCTACAAAAGGACTGACGCACTAATGTGCAAGGTGTTCGCAATGACGTTGTAGGGAGCTGGACAAGATTGGATGGAAAATTTGGATGGAACTCTGCCAGAAGAAACGATTTCATTGTTGTCGTCGTCGTCATCCTCGACAGTCTTTAGAGGTCTGCTGTCGACGGGCTTGGTTGTTGTCGAAATTATCGTTGTTGCTAACCTTTGTCCGCCGAGATTTATTTTGACTTCTCGGCCATGTATGAAGTTATCAGATAGAACAGCAGCAGGGGAATCCTGTGCCGAATCTTCTGCAGACGTTACAGCTGTCTAACTCGCCGGTGGTTTAACTATGTTGGTTTTCCTCTTAGCTAAAGCACGTGTATCAATGGTCATAAAACATCACAGTTTTAATATTATTTGTCCTATCAAGCATGCCAAAATGTTGACCTTAAATATTACACAGCCTACGTGGCGCGTATGTTGAAGTAAATAAGAGCTAATTACGTTCTTCGGGGGTGTGAGTGCTGATGCGGGCGCGCCAATTCATCGTCGAGCTCTGCTAGGCGAATAACTTGAATGTAGTGATGTGGTGGAATGTGTTGCTAACTTCTGAATCAAGTGATTGCGGCCGAGGAAGGAACACTCTCGGCCTTAAGTCCTAAAAACTGAAGGCAAGGTTATGCAAATCACTATAAAGTTTTGGGTCTTGTACACCAGGTTCGGCAGCCTTAACTATATTGGTGAAAATATAGGTTCCCCGAAGCAATATCAAACTGAATGGCAAAGATACTCAAAGGAGATGAGTGTCTTAACTGTAAAAGTGGTTCGGTCATCTACATGCCGAACTCTAAATGTGACCTGAGAGTAACCAATCATAAAACACCTCACTTCGCTGAGAAAGCTAATGAAGTGACCTCATTCGGCAAGAGAATCAAAGTCTCCTCGCCAACTATGACTTGAGATAAATATCCAGTCACAGAAGAAAGAATCCATGTCTATCCAGTCGTCGAGACTTCTTAAGTAAGCTGACTCTACAGCCCCGTCTATCCAGTCGGTCGTTGTCCGTCGGCTGCCAACCTAAACTCGTCTGTCCAGTCGAAATTTGTGTCGCATAATATCATGAAAAATAGATACAATTTTTTGGCTACTACTAGCTTTTGTTCTGTCTGGCGATTCCTTTAAATAAATATGTTTTATGTCCTGGTTAGCAATCAGTTTTCACAAAAGGGTGTGAAAGGTTTCGCGTAGAACGTTGGTTTATGAGTTGAGTTGAAGGTCATTTTCTCGTTGCCAATACTTTTAAATTTATAGTGCTTGCTTCACAAACCATGACCTAACTGAAACTCTCTCACCACCTAATCTCGTCCATCTTCGACTTGAACTAGGATTCTGAACTTGGACTGATTTTGCATTCTGTTCAAATCTCATCCAAAACCAACCCCAATCCTCATAGAGTTCTGACCATTCACGGTAAGCACTCGAAGCGTTAATCTGAAAACCAATCATGATCCTTGAAGAATCACTCATCCAAATGCCATCATGATCCTTCAAACAATCCCAATTCGACCAGGACTTAAATATTGTGTCAACTTGGTTTCACTCAAATAGTCCTTATTCACCTAGAACTTGGCCACTCTATCATTCAATCTATCACTGGGCCGAGATCCACGATGTTCTCCTTTCTGAGCCGACTCCTATCAATTCAGCCCAATCCAAGATTTCAGGCCCAAACAGGAACGCTTGATATTATTGTGACCGAGAGCATGAGAGACAAACTTAGACTAAAATAATTACAATCGAAAACATGTACTAGTCTAAGACATTATAGACTCAGGTGTTTTGTTAGGAATTGTCAATTTTACACTAACAGCTTTGTATTTAAAAACATTTCTCATACGCATGTGTATAAATAGGTCAAAGCTAGAATGCAACTGACATATCAAAAACTATTTTAATGATAATCCACATAATCTAACCACCACGGGGTGCCCTAGTGATTAGGGGGAATTTCATGCACGTATTTCACACGGCTTGTCCTGAGTTCGATTTCTAGGGCTGGAGAATCACACGATGGTGGCCAGGAAGAGGTTGAAATGCCTCTATGATTCTTCTCGGCCCCCAAAAGGATGAACTGCCGTGACTTAACTACTAGCTGGTCTCTTTTTTAAAGTAAAAATAAAATAAAATAATAATCCACATAACCTACCCCAATTAATTTCCATGGAGTTGGGTCCCTTTAATGATATTTTTGAGTGGAATGTTATTTTATTTTGTTATTTTCCGAGCATGGATACTGAATCTAGGAGATCTTTACTTTCCTCTCAAAGTCTCAATACAATATGTGATTTATCCGATTTATCTTTTAGATGATTTTTTAGCACGAGCTTACCAGTCTACACATATGCACGTTCACAAACACACATGTAACATATGTTATTATTTTTCTTAATTTCCCCTCCTTACAGATTTTTCTAGGAAGTTATGAGCTTTGAAGCATATTTCCTCCATGACTAATAGTAACCCAGCAATAGGGCATGAAAGGTCTAGGATGGTAATAATCTTAACCTAGAGGGGGGAGGGGGGTGAATAAAGTTCCAACTTAATTCAATTGTCAATTTCGATTTTCAATTTAAATTCAACATCCACATTACATCCAAACTATCCTACACATATGCAATTAAAACGATAAATAAATGTGCACAATGTGATGGTATTTTTAACGAGGCAAAAACCCACCACCGGAAAAATCCTCGGCTCCTGCCGTGACAATCACTAAGAGAAATGAGTACAGAAAGACTCTGGCTAAAACTCATCAACTGTGACACGCATACTTAGCAGGCGCTTTGTCTCCGCGCTTGCTACTCGATCTCTCTTCGCCTTTCGCAGTGGGAAGTGGCACGACACTAACGCGGACGCCAATCACCTTCGCCTCGAACTTTGCAAGATACTAACGCGATCATGCAGAATGTATGAAATGAAATGCTTCTTGAAAATCAACCAATTACGAAAATTACAAGGCACATTCTCATAATTGATTTCTAGTTGATGCAATAAATGAAAATCAGCAATAAAGATTAATCTTTTAAAACCATGAATGAAAACTGATTTTTGTTCCAAAATAATTATATCAACCCAAAACAAAAGACCTTTGTTAAAGCATGCAATACATGAGGAAAAACAAGATTAGATGATTGTCATTATTTTCTCTCCAAAACCTCACACATGCATTTGTTTTTCTCTAAAACCAAAACAGCCAAGAAAAGCCACACACCCTAAAAAAGCAATTTCATGATTGCCGTGCAAAACAAACCCAAAAACACAAACTCTATCTATTGAAAGGTCTCGGGGATGGTACACCCAATCCTAGAGGGGGTGAATAGGTTCCAACTTAATTCAATTGTCAATTTCTGATTTTCAATTTAAATTCAACATCCACATTACATCCAAACTATCCTACACATATGCAATTAAAACGATAAATAAAAATGTGCACACAGGATGTAGGATTTAACGAGGCAAAACTCCACCACCGGAAAAATCCCCTGCTCCCAAGCCAGACAATCACTAAGAGAAATGAGTACGTAAAGACTCTGCTGTAAAACTCATCAACTAGACACGCATACTAGTAGGCAGTTTTGTCTCCGCGCTTGCTACTCGATCTCTCTTCGCCGAGTGGAAGTGGCACGACACAAACGCACGTCAATCACCTTCGCCGAACTTTGCAAAGATACTAACGCGATCATGCAAAATGCTGAAATGAAATGATTTTGAAAATCAACCAATTACGAAAATTACAAGGCACATTTTCATAATTGATTTCTAGTTGATGCACAATGAAAAATCAACAATAAAGATTAATCTTTTAAAACCATGAATGAAAACTGGATTTTTGTTCCAAAAATAATTATATCAACCCAAAACAAAAAGATTCCTTTGTTAAAGCATGCAATACATGAGGAAAATAAGATTAGATGATTGTCATTATTTTTCCAAAACCTCACACATGCATTTGTTTCTTAAAACCAAAACAGCCCAAGAAAAGCCACACACCCCAAAAAAAAAGACTCTTATGATTGCCGTGCAAAACAAGCCCAAAAAACACAAACTCTATCTATTGAAAGGTCTAGGATGGTAATAATCTAACCTAGAGGGGGAGGTGGAATAGGTTCCAACTTAATTCACCTTGTCAATTTCGATTTTCAATTTAAATTAACATCCACATTACATCCAAACTATGCTACACATATGCAATTAAACGATAAATAAAATGTGCAATACGTGATGGGTGATTTAACGAGGCAAAACCCACCACTCTGAAAATCCCTGCCTCAAGCCACAGACAATCACTAAGAGAAATGAGTACAGAAAGACTTACAAAACTCATCAACTAGACACGCATACTAGTAGGTGCTTTGTCTCCGCGCTTTGCTACTCGATCTCTTCGCCCTTCGAGTGGAAGTGGCACGACACTAATGCGGACGTCAATCACCTTCGCCGAACTTTGCAAGATACTAACGCGATCATGCGTAATGTATGAAATGAAATGATTTTTGAAATCAACCAATTACGAAAATTACAAGCACATTTTCATAATTGATTTCTAGTTGATGCACAATGAAAATCAGCAATAAAGATTAATCTTTTAAAACCATGAATGAAAACCGATTTTTGTTCCAAAAATAATTATATCAACTCAAAACAAAAAAAGACCTTTGTTAAAGCATGCAATACATGAGGAAAAATAAGATTAGATGATTGTCATTATTTTTCCAAACTCACACATGCATTTGTTTTCAAAACCAAAACAACAAAAGCCACGCACCCCAAAAAGCACTCTATGATTGCCGTGCAAAACAAACCCAAAATGCCACAAACTCTATCTATTGAAAGGTCTAGGATGGTAATAATCTAACCTAGAGGGGGTGAATAGGTTCCAACTTAATTCAATTGTCAATTTCATTTTCAATTTAAATTCACATCCACATTACATCCAAACTATCCTACACATGCAATTAAACGATAACAAATGTGCACACAAGATGTAGGATTTAACGAGGCAAACCCACCACCGGGGAAAACTGGCTCCCAAGTCAGACAATCACTAAGAGAAATGAGTACAGTAAAGACTTACAAAAACTCATCAACCAGACACGCATACTAGCAGTGCTTTTGTCTCCGCGCTTTGCTACTCGATCTCTCTTCAGCTCCGGAAAGTGGAAGTGGCACGACACTAACGCTGACGTCAATCACCTTCGCCGAACTTTGCAAGATACTAACGCGATCATGCAGAATGGAGTGAAATGAAATGATTTTGAAAATCAACCACACGAAATTACAAGGCACATTTTCATAATTGATTTCTAGTTGATGCACAATGAAAATCGTAGAATAAAGATTAATCTTTTAAAACCATGAATGAAAACTGATTTTTGTTCCAAAATAATTATATCAACGCAAACAAAAAGACCTTGTTAAAGCATGCAATACATGAGGAAAAAACAAGATTAGATGATTGTCATTATTCTTTCCAAAACTCACACATGCATTTGTTTTTCTCTAAAACCAAAACAGCCAAGAAAAGCCATTGAATCCCAAAAAGCACTCTATGATTGCCGTGCAAACAAACCCAAAAAAACACAAACTCTATCTATTGAAAGGTCTAGGATGGTAATCTCCAACCTAGAGGGGGGTGAATAGGTTCCAACTTAATTCAATTGTCAATTTCGATTTTCAATTTAAATTCAACATCCACATTACATCCAAACTATCCTACACACATATGCAATTAAACGATAAATAAAATGTGCACACAAAGATGTAGTGGATTTAACGAGGCAAAAACCCACCACTGAAAATCCCTGCCCTGCCGACAATCACTAAGAGAAATGAGTATGAAGACTACAAAACTCATCAACTAGACACGATACTCTGCAGGCGCTTTGTCTCCGCGCTTGCTACTCGATCTCTCTTCGCCCGAGTGGAAGGCACGACACAAACGCGGACGTCAATCACCTTCGCTCGAACTTGCAAGATACTAACGCGATCACGTAATGTATGAAATGAAATGATTTTTTGAAAATCAACCAATTACGAAAATTACAAGGCACATTTTCATAATTGATTTAGTTGATGCACAAATGAAAATCACAATAAAGATTAATCTTTTAAAACCATGAATGAAAACTGATTTTTGTTCCAAAATAATTATATCAACCCAAAACAAAAAGACCTTTGTTAAAGCATGCAATACATGAGGAAAAAATAAGATTAGATGATTGTCATTATTTTTCCAAAACCTCACACATGCATTTGTTTTTCTCTAAAAACCAAAACAGCCAAGAAAAGCCACACACCCCAAAAAGCACTCTATGATTGCCGTGCAAAACAAACCCAAAAAAACACAAACTCTATCTGATGCTAGAGTTTTGTTTTTCACAAAAAACAAAAAAATATATCAGGATAAGCATGCAAAACAATTAGGATAAAAACATAGGCTTTTTCAATGTGATAAGATAAAGCTTATAAAACAAGTAACAAGATAAGTGCAAGTGATAACTATTAAAAGCAAATAAGATATAATGCGTTAGTGACTTATCATGTTAGCCAAAAGCAAAAATAAACCCAATAAACACAGCAGCCCACGCAAAAAACATTTTGGTTTATTTAAAAATAAGTCTATAATCAAATCAAACCAAAAACTAATATTAATTAAAAAGAGACCTAATCTATATGAGTGCACATGCATGGTGAGCTTACCCGAATGAATGTCTCTGAAATATTTGATATTCTTGTGATCGAGAGCGCGAGAGCGCGAGAGACAAACTTAGACTTAAATAATTACGACTGAAAAACATGCACTAGTCAACGATATTACAGACTCAGGCGTTTTGCTAGGAATTGCCAATATGACACTAACAGGGCATGGGCAATAAACGTCGGGGCTATATGCCGAAATATATGTTGTGAGTGGCTTGCAATCGAAGTGTTTGGAATAGGATTTTGGGAGGTGCTTTGGCCAGTAGCTAACAGACCAGTTGAAATGGTGCTTCATATTCTGCGGATTTTGTCCTATTTAGTCTACGATTTTGTTTCATGTTTGGTTTCCAGTTTTAAGCTAAAGCTTATCTTTCATAAACATAATTTTGTAGGTTTAGTTTATGTAACGCAAGAACATGAGACACTTTGAGAGGTATGAGTGGGTGAGAGAGATACTGAGTCGAAGATTTGAGGGCATGAACGTTTCTTATAAAGCTAAAAGAGTTTGGCCAAACCACAAAAAATCTTCGTGTTCTTTTGTGTGCGCGTTTTACGTTTACTTGATGTTTCTTTGCTGTTTGGTTGTTTGTATGACTTATCAAAGTCTATAGAAAACAAGATCATGTGACGTGTTCGTACAACAAACTATTGCTAGTGTAAAGTTGGCTCGATACAAGCCAAAAGAGATATGAAGAGAAGTCTCACCACGTCGGAGGAGTACAACAATAATTTAAGTTTAAAAATAAGTGGTCAACTTTTTTTTTTAATTTAAAAACTCCACACTTGAGGTTAATTAGGCTTAATACGACTTTGGGTGTTGAGCTTATGTGGTTAAGCTGGAAAACTATCGATGGATGCATGGTTTGATTTAATGGTGAACAATTGCCAACCCCGTGACACAAAAATTAGTATCAGAGCCTGGTTTGGCTTAACCGCACAAACTCTAGTTGGAAGAGACACAATCAAGAAGACTCAAATACCTAATGGTAACTCAAACAAATTCCTGAAGGACCGACGGAAAAAAATAAATATAAAAAGTGGAGGGGGGCTCAAGGAAACCTAGTTTAGCCTCGCTAGGTGTAGCAAAGGCTCCTGACTAGACTCAAGAATCCTTATGGGAGAAGGTTGAGTTGCAGGTGTATAGCAAGGGCTCCTAACAGGCTCAATTGATAGAATGTGTGGTTAACTAACATTATATGCGTAGTTAACTAACATTATATGCGTAGTCATCTACTAGACTTTCTTTATCTCGGATAGGTTTTTGAAAAATTAGCTGGAATGATGAATTTACAAATATCAAAACTAAGTTTAATCAAGATTTTGTATATTTGGAATAGGCCAATTGACGACTGAATTGTTGCTGCCTTAACCTAGGTTAAAAATCAAATATCCACGCCTAAATTACTTATTCAAGCAATTGTCTGCAAGCTAATTAATTAAGGACAAACGTTTTAACTGCAAATATCAATGAGATTCATTTGTAGCTAGTCCATTCCCATATAAGTATGTATGTATACCATCAGACATGCGCCTTTTGGGATCCAGAACTCTTAAATAATTCTTCAGCACAAAACATGCTTCCACTGTCAGTGTCTTGAATGGGTCCATTTTGTATTGGATTCACCTTGTTATTGACTGTCAATAGTTGTATAGATCATGTTAGAAGATTGTGTAGATTGTGTTGAAGATCGCGTTACTTTATTTTATTTTTATAAGGAAACTTCTTAATTGATATTAATCAACTGTTACATCATATCATTGATATATGAAAAAAAAAGGTTACATCATATATGAGGAACTGAGAGAGCCACGATTGTTGCATGTATTTTTATTCTTTTTAAAAAGAAAACTAGCTGGTGGGTAAGCCATGACAATCCACTTTTTCAGAAGTCGAAAAAACTTACAAATTAAATAATCTGATATGCCCCACGATTGTTTCATGTATTAAGATGATTAAATAATCCGATATGCCCCATGATTGCCCAAGAGTGTTATAATGGCGCATGTTTTTATTTTTTATAAGGGAAATAATTTTCACACTTTATTTTTTTTTATTTTATCACACTCTTGTTCATAGGATCCCGAGTCTCCGCATTTAGTCTTTTCGCATTTACGTTCATTTCGCTAAATCTCCATCACTATAATAATTCAACGTCACATCACCTTTACTTAATTTTAGTTATAATTACAATTAAGTTTAGGAACTGTTATTGGCACTCCAAAAATCTTATTATGCACTCCTCACAAGCGTATTTTTCTTTCTAAATATAGAAAGTTTGGAGTACAAAATGAGAATTTTGGAGTGGCAACAACAATTCTCTTAAGTTTTAGTTTTTATAAAAAGAAAATAAGTTTTCTGTCGTTTGTTAACTCTCTTTGTCCCCGTCAGTTAACGCGTCCTTCTTTCTTTTCCTATTCACATCTTCCTTCTATTCTCTTGCATAGGTGGCTGCCTCCTTCTGCGTCCAATATGGTTTTGTAATATTTTTGCGGAATCTGCATCAATTAAAGTTGTTTAGGCTTCCGATATTTTTCGTTGAGATGGAATCATATGATAAGTTTTCGGAGTATGAAGAGCCCTCTGCCTCCAATTTGGTTTTGTAATATTTTTGCGGCACCTTTTGATTTAAATCTAGAATCATCTATTGCATCAATTAGAGCTGGTTGGGCTTCTGATATATTTCGTTGAGATGGAATCATATGAAAAATTTGTAGAGTATGACAAGAATGAGAGACGTGCAAAAAGATGAGGAGTCTTAAACCCTAACGGCAAAAAGAGTTAACAAACGTTAGGAATTTATTGTAACATTCCGTAAAAAGTTTGTTATAAAATAATTTCCGGGGAGGATATTTTGGACACGTGAGTGATTATTTTGTACACGGGATCATGTAATTTTACTGTTTTGGTGGGTGCACAATACCCCCAAAACCCAAAATATCTCTTTTTCCTCTCTTCTTCCCAGTCACTTTTTCCTTATTTCCTCATTTCTCTTTTTTCTCTTTTCTTTCTCTCTCTCTCTCTCTCTCTCATATTTGCCGTTTGTGCACAGTGCACGTCGACGAAAACCCGTCGAACCGAAGCGAACTAAAATCACCACCATCTTCGTCTCGACGCCCTGGACTCAACGGTGCAAACTGTTCGTCCAAACTCCCGATTGTTGGATAGAAAAAGCACACTGAATGACCAGACCTTCCTGGCTATTTTCTGCCATTCTAGACCGATGTAAGGTTTCTAACTACCACCATTGGTTTCCTCTCGTTGAGTAGATGAATTTTCATATGTCGTTTGCTTGATTTGGTTGAGTTTTGACGTAGATTGACAAAGCTACAGTAGCCGCAGCCTTTCGAGGCAAATACAGACCATTTCCCAAGCTTGTACGGCCAAACCAAAGGTACACCGTAATTCTACTCCTCTCTAGCTTCATTTTGGTATAAAAAAACATGAAATTTGGCCAAGAAATGGAGAAGTTATGGAGATTTGAAAATTCTTCAAAACCTGGCCAAAATACCTGCGACGGCGATGGCGACGACTGGAGCTAGTTGCAGCGGCGATCGGCTTGAACGCAGTCCAGACTGGCCGGTGACGTCAGCAGTAACGTCAGCGATGGCGTCAGCAACCGGTCTAAACTGAGAATATTCCTTTTAATGCCTTTAGGAATATTCCGTTATATTTAACTGAGATGCTGAAATATTCCATTAGATCTAACGCCGTCATTTGATTGGCTCGTTGACCCAGTGCGTGGGCTGTGAGTGAGCCACAAGTGGGTTGTGCGTGAGCCGCGCGTGGGGGCGCGTGGGACAATATTTTCGACTTCCATCGACGCGAGGTGACTCGTGACAACGTGTACTACCTAGGGGCAGTATGTATGAGCCGTGTTGAGAAAACAAGGGATAAGGGTCGTTAATTAGTTTAATTAGTAACCTTTATGAGTTTAATCATTATTATAGTGATAACTCATATAGGTGAAACTTGTCCAAAAGACTACCGGGGCTACCCAGGACAGAGGGGCTATGACCCAGCTACTTACAGGTGAGAGAGTGGGTTTTTGTTTTGATAAATATATTATTATGTATGGTTTTCATTGCTTTCTTTAAATTGTTAGCATGGCTCATATCGTATACGATTGTTGGAGGTAGAACATTCGTATTATATTTGCCATACATATTTCTATACTGTTGTTCATCAGTAGATGTATAACACACTGGGTATCAGTACTCAATCCTATGGCTAGGACTAGCCTTGACGTTTGGAGATGTCATTCCCAGTACTGCTACTCAACTTTGGATCCATTGTAGGTACTAGCCTGTTCTAGGTTGCACTAAGTAACTCGAACTTGTGTGACGCACTTTGTACACAGCAATTAGCGTTAGACTCACGTCATTGTAGTACTCATCGTATTTCTAATATACCTAGCATGTTCCTCGTAGCTTATCTACTTGAGCTTGTGTGTTTACATATGGATGAGCAGTTAGTTTGATTTTTGAGGAGTACTCGCCTTACTATTATAGTATTTTAAGGATTGTACCAAGGAGTATGACGTATTTTCAAAAACTATACATGTTTTTTAGCGAGGGGATAGTATGCTCTATAAAACAAACGTTTTATCAAACTTTGCTTTTTGACCCACTCATCTTTTTATGTTTTGCGCCCCTCCAGGACTTAGTTGCGGATTCGATTTCTAGTTAGATGGTGGGCTTGCTTTAGCTGTAGTTGGTGGTTCTGACAGTTTCTCCGAACTATGTAGGATTTGCTCCTACTTTTAGTTAATTTCTACTTATCCATCCTCACGAGGATGTGAATGTTTTATTCTCATGCACTATTTACTATGGTCTGACTGTTATGCACCTGTAATGATGGGTTTTACCCATCACCGCACTCTTACTTCCGCTTCCAACTCTAAATCTATTCACTTTTTCACATATACATGCATAATTGGCTTTCATCAATTAACACGTGTCGGCCAGCACTTCCCGACACCTAGCGTGTCAGGGTCGGGATGTGTCAGATTGGTATCAGAGCATAAGTTTTAGGCACTCATGCATTTGTCACTGTGTGATATTTGCACTAATATTTCTTGATTTTGTGATGTCAGAACTATGCCACCTCGCTGAGCACCTCGTACCCAAGCACTAGCAGATGTGCCTGTTGCACCACCCTTCGATTTCGCACAGTTTGATGCTGCTTTTGCTAATGCCTTTTAGACGAATTGGCGTCCTCCTCCTTCTCAGCAGAAAAATGTCTTGGAGATTGCTTCCAATCTTCAAGTAAAGTCATTCTTAGGTCGAGAAACCTCGGAGGCGACGGAATCTTGGCTGAAACATGTTGAGAAGACCTTCCGAGCCATGGAGCGGCAGGGAAACTTTCCGACAGAACAATGGGTCTCGACTACTACGTGGTTTCTATACAGTGAAGCTAGTTCTTGGTGGGCTTATGAAGTGACCCTAATTCAACCAAACTTGCAGGAAGACTGGACGACTTTTATGGATCACTTCGAGGCGAAGTACTTACCTCAAGAGTATTGGGCCAAGAAGCGAGACAACTTCTTCGATCTGAGACAGAAGAGCATGTCAGTAACCGAGTACCACCGGAAGTTCACTGACCTCTCTCGCTACTGCCCAGTCGTTGCTTTAGTTCAGAAATGGTGCCTGTAAGAAGCTTCGTATTGCAGCATCCTTATATTCATGCACTACTTACCAGGAGTTTTATGAGGCTTTACTCTGTGTCGAGGATTCAGAGAATACCCCCGACAGTGGTAGTGATGGTGATAATGGAAATGTTGGTCAGAGAAAGAACGACAACAACATGGGATGTTCGAGATTCGGGCTGAAAAAGAATCAGTCCTTTAAGAAAAGTGGTTACAACTCTGGCGGATCATCCAGTGGAGGCTCTAACCCCAGCACACCTCGAGGAGGTAAATCCACTGTTGGTTCCTGTTTTCAAACTTAGAGCAGTTCAAGGGGCTCTAACACTACTCATTGTCGTATGGGTAACAACTATCATTATGAAGAGTGCAAGCAGATGAATCGAGGATGTTTTACTTGTGGTCAGGTGGGCCACAGAGCCAGTAATTGTCCTCAGAGGCAACAGAATCAGTAGGCAAGTATGGTTCCCGAACAATAGATGCCACCGTTCAGATCAGGCCAGTTCCAGCAGCCATCGTCTGGCGGCGCTGTACATTATCAGGGTGATGTGTCTCAGTACTCTGGAGACACTTACCAGTTCCCTATGGGCATTCCTCAGTTCACGCCAAACATTCCTCAATTCCAGGGAGGCTATACTCAGTTTCCCCAGAACTTTCCGCAGTTTCAGGGAGGTTACCCTCCGTATCAGTATGGTGGTTCGCAGTGGTATGGAGGCGGTCAGTATCAGACCAATGAGGCAACTTCTAGTGGTGGTGGAATATGCAAACAAACCGGTCGAGGAAACTAGGGACGTGGCAAATAGGGTAGGAGTAACCAGGTATCCAGAGGTCGTACAGGACAGCAGACACAGGGCCAAGTCACTAACATCACTGCCCAGGATGCTCAGACTAATCCTGATCTTGTCATGGGTACGTTGAACATTCTTAGTCACTTTGCTAGAGCTCTAAATTGATCCAGATGCTTCTCATTCAGTCATATCCCTTCAATTTGCTCAAACCACTCAACCATACTCTACTCCTCTCGAGTATGATTTGGGTATTGTTATGCCTAGAGGCGAAGTCTGTTATGTTCAGTGTGAGTATCAAGGATGTCCTGTCCTTATTAGTGGAGAGGATATGCCAGCTAATCTGATTCCTTTTGACATCAAAGACTTTGATGTTATCTTAGGAATAGATTGGCTACATCAAAATGAAGCATGGTGGATTGTCGTCGCAGGGTTGTCATTTTTCAGAGACCTGGCAGGCCTGTTGTGACTTTCACCGGCGAACGCAGTGGTCTAAGACATGGACTCATCTCCGCCATAAAGGCGAAACGAATGTTAAGGAAAGGTTGTTAAGGAAATGTTGTGGTGAACGACGAGAATCCGGCACGAGTCAAAGACGTGCATGTTGTTAACCAGTTTTCTGATGTATTTCCTGATGATCTACCTAGACTACCTCCGGATCGTGAAGTGGAGTTCACCATCGATTTTCTTCCAGGTACCAATCCTATTTCTTTTACACCCCACCGCATGGCTCCTGCGGAGTTAAAAGAATTAAAGTTGCAGTTGCAAGAGTTAGTGGACAAAGGTTTCATCCAACCTAGCACCTCTCCTTAGGGAGCTCCAGTCTTATTTGTGAAAAAGAATGATGGAAGTTTGAGACTTTGCATCGACTACAGGCAGCTTAATCGGGTGACGATTAAAAACCGTTATCCTCTACCTCGTATCGATGACTTATTTGACCAGCTCCGTGGTGCTCGAGTCTTCTCGAAAATTGATCTGAGGTTAGGTTACTATCAGTTGAAGATTAGACGAGACGATGTTCCCAAGACAGTGTTTCGGACTCGATATGGTCATTATGAGTTCCTTGTGATGCCATTCGGGTTAACGAATGCTCTTGCAGCATTTATGGACTTGATGAATCGGGTATTTCTTCCCTACCTGAACAAGTTCGTGATTGTTTTCATTGACAATATCTTAGTGTTCTCTAAGAGTGAGATTGAGCACACTAAGCATCTTCGTCTAGTCTTGAAGAGATTGCGAGAGAATCAATTGTATGCAAAGTTTAGTAAGTGTCAGTTTTGGCTGACTGAGGTATCTTTCTTGAGACACGTCATATCCTCATAAGGAGTTCTTGTTGAACCACAGAAAGTAGCTGCAGTGGAGAATTGGGAGCAACCACAGACTGTCGTTGAGATCCGAAGTTTTCTTGGTCTTACCGACTTCTATCAACGCTTTGTGAAGGATTTTTCGGCAATAGCCCTTCCTCTCACAAAGTTGACTAGGAAAGAAGTCAAGTTCGAGTGGGATCATGATTGTGAGCAGAGTTTTTCAGAATTTGAAGCATTGTCTCACTCATGCACTTGTCTGGGCACTTCCCGATGACAGTGAGAATTTCGAGGTCTACAGTGATGCTTCTTTGAATGGTCTAGGCTGTGTTCTGATGCAGCATGGTAGGGTAATCGCTTATGCATCCCGTCAGTTGAAGCCGCATGAAATGAACTACCCTACTCATGATTTGGAATTAGCAGCCATTGTCTTCGTATTGAAAATCTGGCGACATTATCTCTACGGAGAAACATGCAAGATCTTCACTGATCACAAGAGTCTAAAGTACTTGTCTACGGAAAGGGATCTAAACTTGGGACAACGAAGGTGGATGGAGTTGATTAATGATTATGATTGTTCTATGAAGTACCATCATGGATGAGCTAACTTTGTCGCGGATGCACTCAGTAGGAAATCATCTCATGGTCAGCTCAAAGCATTATATGCCTGTCATATTCCTCTTTTGACCGATCTCAGCAGTACCGGTGCAGTCTTAGGTTATGATCTTTGTTGACCAACTTCTCTGCTAGACCTATTGTGTTGGATCGTATTCGTGAGGCTCAGGCGAGCAATCCTACTTCTCAGAAATTGATTCAAGCAGTTCTTGACGGTACCATAGATGACTTCAGAGTCCGACGTTCAGACGGATTACTCCTGATGAATGACCGAATGTATGTGCCTAACGATGCGGATTTAAAAAAGGCAATCTTGGATGAGGCGCATGTTTCCACCTATGCCATGCATCCAGGTAGTACTAAAATGTATCATACTATCCGAGCTTTCTACTACTGACGTAAAATGAAAAAGGAGATTGCAGAGTACGTGAATCGTTACCTAATTTGCCAGTAGGTCAAGGCTGAAAGGAAGAAACCGTTTGGATTACTACAGTCACTTCCTATTCCTGAGTGGTAGTGGGAGAATATCACCAAGGACTTCGTGTACAAGTTACCCCTAGCGTGTGGAGGCTCTGATAGTATTTGGGTGATTGCTAATCGACTGACCAAGTCAACTCAGTTCCTGCCAGTCCGTGAGAATTATCCTCTTGACCATTTGTCTAAGCTTTTCATTGACAGTGTTGTCAAATACCACAGTGTTCCTGTCAGTATTATCTCTGATCGTGACCCCAAATTCACTTCGAAATTTTGGAAATCTTTTCAGAAATCTTTGGGTTCGAGACTACTGTTTAGCACTGCTTATCATCCTCAGACGAACGAACAGTCGGAGAGAACTATCCAGACCCTTGAGGACATGTTGAGGTCCTCAGTGCTACAGTTCGAAGATAAGTGGCATGATAATCTTTCTTTGGTAGAGTTTGCCTACAACAACAGTTTTCATTCGAGCATCGGCATGTCTCCATTCGAGGCGTTGTATGGTAAGCCTTGCCGAACCCCCCTGTGTTGGTCGGAAGTAGGTGAGCGAGCTCTTATTGGTCCTGAAATCGTAGAGGAGACAACTCAGAATATCCAGGTGATTAAAGGAAACCTAAAAGCTGCCCAGGATCGACATAGGAGTATTGCCAACCGTCACTTGACCGACCGAGTCTATTTAGTTAGTGACATGGTGTTCTTGAAACTATCGCCATGGAGAAGCGTTGTGCGATTCGAAAAACGAGGAAAGCTGAGTCCTCGTTACATCGGTCCGTATGTCATCAATGAACGGATTGGTGAGATTGCTTATCGACTTGAGTTACCTTCCGAGTTGTCAAGGGTGCATAATGTCTTCCATGTGTCCATGCTCAGACATTATATCTCCAACCCACCTCATGTCATTCATCATCAACCGTTGGAGATCAACCAGGACTTGACTTATGACGAGTTACCGATGACCATCCTGGATTGGAAAGACAAAATTCTACGGAATAAGTTGATTCGTTTTGTGAAGGTTTTGTGGAGAAACCACTATGTGGAAGAGGAAACTTGGGAAACAGAAGAGCGCATGAGAGCCAACTACCCTTACTTGTTTTTCGCTTCTCCTTAATTGTAATTTGATTTTCGAGGACGAAATTTTCTTAAGGGGGTAGATTGTAACATTCCGTAAAAAAATTGTTATAAAATAATTCCCGGGGAGGATATTTTGGACACGTGCGTGATTATCTTATACACGAGATCGTGCAATTTTACTGTTTTGGTGGGTGCACAATACCCCCAAAACCCAAAATATCTTTTTTCCCTCTCTTCTTCCCCGTCAGTTTTTCCTTATTTCCTCATTTCTCTTTTTTCTCTTTTCTTTCTCTCTCTCTCATATTCATCGTCTGTGCACAGTGCACGTTGACAAAAACCCGTCGAACCGAGGCGAACTAAAATCACCACCATCTTCGTCTCAACGCCCTGGACTCAACGGTGCTAACCGTTCGCCCAAACTCCCAACCGTTTGACTGGAAAAGCTCACAGAAGGACCAGACCTTCCCGACGATTTTCTCGCTGTTCTAGACCGATGTGAAGTTTCTAACTACCACCATTGGTTTCCTCTCATTGAGTAGATGAATCTTCATATGTTGTTTGCTTGATTTGGTTGAGTTTTGACGTAGATCGACAAAGCTACAGTAGCAGCGACATTTTGAGGCAAATACAGGCCATTTCCCGAGCTTGTACGGCTAAACCAAAGGTACACCGTCATTCTACTCCTCTCTAGCTTCATTTTGGTATAAAGAACGTGAAATTTGGCCAAGAAATGAAGAAGGTATGGAGAATCGAAAATTCTCTAGAAACCGGCCAAAATTCTGGCGACGGCGACGGTGGCGCCGGTGACCGGAGCTAGTTGCAGCGGTGATCGGCTTGAACCTGGTCAAGACAAGCCGGTGACGTCAGCAGTGGCGTCAACGATGACGTCAGTAGCCGGTCTAAACATGGAATATTCCTTTTAGCGCTGTTGGAAATATTCTGTTAGATTTAACAAAGATGCTAGAATATTCCGTTAGATCTAACACCGTCAATTGCTTGGCGCGTTGACCCAGCGCGTGAGCCGCGCGTGAGTCGCGAGTGGGCCGCTCGGGGGGCGCGTGGAACAATATTTTCAACTTCCATCAACCCGAGGCGACTCGTGACGACGTATACTACCTAGGGGCAGTACGTATGGTATTTTTCAGAGTGTTTCGGACCTCCGTGTTGAGCAAACAAGGGATAAGGGTCGATAATTAGTTTAATTAGTAACCTTTATGAGTTTAGCCATTATTATAGTGATATCTCATATAGGTGAAACTTATCCAGAAGACTATCGGAGCTACCCAGGACAGGGGGCTACGACCCGGCTACTTACAGGTGAGTGAGTGGGTTTTTATTTTGATAAATATATTATTATGTATGGTTTTCATTCCTTTCTTTAAATTGTTAGCATGACTCATATCACATGCGATTGTTGGAGGTAGAACATTCGTATTATATTTGTCATACATGTTTCTATACTGTTGCTCATCAGTAGATGTAGAACACCTCTGGTATCAGTACTCAGTTCTATGGCCAGGACTAGCCTTGACGTTTGTAGATGTCACTCCCAGTACCGCTACACAATTTGGATCCATTGTAGGTACTAACCTGTTCTAGGTTGCACTAGGTAACTCGAACTTGTGTGACGCACTTTGTGCACATCGATTAGCGTTAGACTCGCGTCATTGTAGTACTCAGCGTATTTCTAATATACCTAGCCTGTTCCTCGTAGCTTATCTACTTGGGCTTGTGTGTTTACATATGGATGAGCAGTCAGTTTGATTTTCGGGGAGTACCCGCCTTACTATTATAGTATTTTGAGGATCGTACCGGAGAGTATGACGTATTTTCAAAAACTATACATGTTTTCCAGTGAGGGGATAATATGCTCTTGAAAACAAAGGTTTTATCAAACTTTGCTTTTTGACCCACTCACCTTTTTATGTTTTGCGCCCCTCCACGACTTAGTGGCGGATTCGATTTCCAGTGAGACGTGGGCTTGCTTCAGCTATGGTTGGTGATTCTGACAGTTTCTCCGAATTATGTAGGATTTGCTCCTACTTTTAATTAATTTTTACTTATCCATCCTCACGAGGATGTGAATGTTTTATTCTCATGTACTATTTATTATGCTTTGACTGTTATGCACCTGCAATGATGGGTTTTACCCATCACCGCACTCTTACTTCCACTTCCAACTCTAAATCTATTCACTTTTTCACATATACATGCATAATTGGCTTTCGTCACTTAACACGTGTCGGCCAGCACTTCCCGACACCTGGCGTGTCAAGATTAGGATGTGTTATTTATTTTCTTTTTATAAAAAGTAAAACTTAAGGATTTTAATTGTAATTATAACTAAAATTAATTAAAATTGATGTGTCATGTTCTAAATCGTTGAATTATTATAGTGATGGAGATTTAGTGAAATGCACGTAAATGCACGAAGGCTATATGCAGAGACTTAGGATCCCTTTTTAGTATATGTCTTCTCTTTCGACTTATTCTGTTTCAGAGAACAAAAAGAGGGATATATAAGGGACAAAAGGCGAGTGTGAGTGTCATTTCCCTTCCTTTTGTAAAGATCTAGGCTCTCCACAATTGCCGTTTGTTTTGGGTGGATATAAAGAAAACAAAAGTGTTTAGAAATCATCTTTTTACATCCAAATGCACTTTAACTCTCTCAAAAATTTCATTTTTAAGCCAAAATTGAAGAGGAAAAGAAATAATACATAAGCTAAATACGTGTTAACTTGTTACTTCTGAATCATAAGTCGTAAAAGATCATGTCAATCATATAGAGCTAGATTGAGTGCTATCTAGGTAATATTTGGGGTCAAACTTCAATGGTACGTACCATTGAATGGTACGTACTGTTGAATGGTTTAAGATTTATTTGGAGCCCGCTGCAAATTAATCTGGACCATTCAGTGGTTGTACCATTGAATGGTACGTACCATTGAAGATTTTTCCTAATATTTGTCGGTAACATACATTTCATATGTCTCCCACGCACAAAGCATGGATGCATTGTTGGTAAGCGCCTTTTTTTTTTTTCAAATTATTGATAAGCTTTTTATTAGAATAATGTAACACATTATGATCGATTCACCGATTATCTCTTAAGGAGGACACAAAACACCAAACATATGCTCTAAATCGAATGGCCCAATGGTACGTGAGAAATAATAATTAAATAAAAGAAATCCATGCCCTTTCCTATATATACATGAGCCTTAATCAATGATTTTCATACTTGCATAGCAAAGCTTGAACAAATAGATAAGGTAGAAAAAAAAAACAGCAAATCATGTCTATCCAAGTTTGTGCAGGAATCCAATCGGCAAACGCTAAGCCTGAGATTGTTCGTCCGACAGCAAATTTCCCACCAAGCATTTGGGGAGATCAGTTCATCAACTATGATTCCCAAGACATTGTAATCTCTTGCAATTATCATGTCTAGATTATATATTCCAGATTTGCATGTTAGGAGCTGTTATTAGTACTCTAAAACATTATTATGCATTTTTACTTAGTGAAAAAATAGAGGGATAGTAGTGCATAATAACTTTTTTGATTGCTAATAACAATTTTCATTCTAGCACAGAAAAAAGAAAAGGGTAAATTACATTTTGAGTCCTCAAGTTTTGGTTCAATTGCAATTACATACACCATCTATAAAATATTGCAATTTCATACACCAACTTGTGTTTAACTTGCAAGTTCATACATCCGTTAGTCAATTCGTCAAATGATCATGTGGCAACTATGGGGAAAAAGAAAATTAGAATAAATTTTTTTTTTCTTAAATTAACTTTTGTTAAAGAATTATATTTTTATTTTTTTTCCTACGTGGTATATTTATGACAGTCACATCAGCAAAATAATGGGATCCGTAGTTGCCACACCATCATTTAACGTCAAATTGACGGTTTGACTAATAGATGTATAAAATTGCAACTAAAATATAAGTTTGTGTATGACATTGCAATGTTTTAAAGATGATGTATGAGATTGCAATTGCACTGAAACTTGAGGGTGCAAAATGTAATTTACCCAAAAAACAATTTTCATAAAATCTATTTTCGCTTATTTAGTTAATTATATTTGTTGCAGTTTTCTATCGTTTGAAAGAAAAAATATATATATATTTGTTGCAGACAACTTATGCCCGTAAGAAACAAGAAATTGACGAGCTGAAAGAAGTAGTGAGGAGTGAAGTATTCAAAACTAAGGCAAGTGATTTTTCACATCAGTTGAAGTTGATCGATGCAATCCAGCGCCTTGGCGTGGCGTACCATTTTGAAAGTGAAATCGAAGAAACACTGGAACGTATGCATGGCACATTTAATAACCATGACGATGATGATGGCGACCTACACATTGTTGCTCTTGGTTTTCGGCTACTAAGACAACGCGGATATAATGTTTCATGTGGTAGGTTTAAACATATTTATGTACATCTAGTGTAACGTAAGTGAGTTTGGCCAACTAATATACTTAACTTCCCCCTTTTTTCTGACAACAAGCAGATATATTCAACAAGTTCAGAGATACAAATGGCAGATTCAAGGAATGCTTAATTGCCGACGTTCCGGGCATGCTAAGCCTCTATGAAGCAGCACATCTAGGGGTCCGGGGTGAAGATATACTTGATGAGGCTCTTGCTTTCACCACCACTCACCTTGAGTCAGCTGCAACAACTAATGTAAGCTATCAGCTGGCTGAACAGATAACTCAAGCCTTAGAGAGACCTTTGCAAAAGGACCTGGAGCGGGTATGTGCTAGGCGTTACTTGTCAATCTACCAAGATGAAGCTGCACGTAATGAAGCTCTACTGAAACTTGCAAAGTTAGATTTCAATCTGGTTCAATCTTTACACAAAAAGGAGCTCAGTGAGATTACTAGGTAAGTCTTTGAAATAGCGCGCATAAAAGAGTTTGCAAGTCTCGCATCGGATATAATAAAATAATATAGATGATATTGGTGAGTGGGCTATGCTGAGCCTAGCTAGAAATTATCAATTAGTACTCCATATATATGTGTATGAACTAATTTTGTTTAATTTAGGTGGTGGAAAGAACTAGACTTTGAAAAGAAGCTGCCTTTTGCAAGAGATAGGATTGTGGAGTTGTACCTCTGGATAGTGGGAGTGTATTTTGAACCCCAATACGTCAGAGCAAGAAAATTTCTTACTAAAGTGATTGCCTTGGTATCAGTGATGGATGATATCTACGACGCATTTGCTACATTTGAAGAACTCGAGATCTTTACTGGGGCAATTGAGAGGTACTATATAGTTTGAAGTAATAAAATGTGTCTGCTTTATAATAATTTGTAGACATACTTATTGTTGAGAGAAGTACTCCTAAGTTATATATATGCTTATTGCTTAAAGATTATAATCTGGTTTATGCAATTTTCAGGTGGGATATGAATTGCTTGGATGAACTCCCGGACTATATGCAAATATTTTATCATACGCTTTTGACTGTTGTCAATGAAATTGAGGAAGAGATGGTAAAGGAAGGAAGATCATACCGAGTTTACTATGCAAAGGAATCCGTATGTACCACATGCACAAATATATATATAGCTTTCACGCTTAATTTTAACTAATGGTCTACGAAATTTCTTCAAGTTTGTATGTATGTGTGTACATATATGATCAGAAATTTTCAATGCAAGACGTTTGGTAGGATTATTGAAAATGATATCGACACTTTAATAATACGATATCCATTGTATAATTAGTAAAGAACTACGCCGTTAATTTAAGAGTAGAAATAATATTTGTGTGTGTTTGTGTGTGTATTATGTCATGACTATAGTATTTCTTTTATGAAATTAGTTACTATAATTTACGAACTACGTACGTACATATGCCCCCATGTAGATGAAAGGTGTCGCTCGAGCGTACTTTGAAGAGGCTAGATGGTTAAACGAAGGATACACCCCAACTATGGAGGAGTATTTGGCTGCTGCAATAGTTTCTACTGGCTACCCAATGCTTTCAACCGTATCCTTGGTTGGTATGGGAGATATTGTAACCAAGGAGACATTTGAGTGGCTCTTCAATGACGCCAAAATTGTTAGAGCTTCAACAACCCTTTTCAGGTTCATAGATGATATGGTTACGACCAAGGTACATATCAGCTTGTGTTGATTGCATCCACTTTTTGAGAAATTCTACGGTAGCCTTATTGAAGTAAAAAAAGTATCAGTACCATGTAATTTGAACGTTAGTAGTGTAATGAAATTACGCCAAGTATGGTATTTTGAAAATCTATGTTTTTGCAGTTTGAGAAAGAGCGAGGGCATGTTGCTTCTAGTATTGATTGCTACATGAAGCAATACGGGGTGTCCGAGCAAGAGACGCTTGAGGTTTTTAACAAACTAGTGGTCGATCTGTGGAAGGATATAAACGAGGAGTTCCTCAGACCAACTGCAGTGCCAATGCCCGTCCTCATGCGCGTTCTCAATTTAACAAGAGTAGTAGATCTCCTCTACAAAGGTGACGATGGCTACACTCGTGTTGGTAAAGTGGTGAAGGATATTATTGCTGCACTTTTTATTGATCCAGTGCCAATTATATGAGTTGGCCGAAATCCTTCTTTTGTTCTGTGCTAAAATAAAATGGCATTTAGGTCCTGCCGTTGTCCTGGTATTGGTTTGATTTAACGTTTGTTGGGATTGTTGGGTTTGTTTGCTTCAAATGTGTGTAATAGTGTTTCTCTGCCAACAAATTATATTAAAAATAAGACAGAGTTTAATGGAATCAGTGAGCACACACACCGGAATCCTAGCTACATTACTTGATGACAAACTCAAACTGATGAATTAGTTGTCAGTTATCTTGCTACTGCACCTTGGATATGGTTGTCACTTGCCAGCACTCAGCAGTACGCTAACTTGAAAATATATACTTCAACCGGATCATATTAGTCTTGGAAATAAATTGACAAGATCCCCGTATATTGGCTGCAAACTTAATCATGGTATTCGCATCCTCCCACCCAATTTAAATCTCCACATAAATACCACTTGTTGCGATTAATGTACATGTACCAAGGCTAATTATATATATCCTTGTAAATAATTCGTGGGATTTAACCCAAACTCGGTGAGTTAAAGAGAAAGACTATATTATTCATGCAATCTAGCAATTGAACCTAAAACCTAAAGTTATTTATTGAACTTACACTAATTTTCTTTTAATCAAGGGTGATGTTATCCACACACTCTTTTACTTTCCACACACACCTCTTAATTTTTTGACCGTCGGATCGAACAAAATTGAAGAGAATCAAATAACATAAATTAATAAAGGGTATGTGAGAGGTAAAAATAGGTGTGTGGATAGGACCACCTTTAATGAAATAGGTTTCCCAGTGTATTAGTACTTCCTGTTTAGTTGTTTTACAATATTGAAGATGTTCCATGTTCTATTCCCCTTGCCGGTTAATCAGAAGTAAAAAATCAAACTAGTATAACCGCAATCACTCTAGTCTCCTAGGACTCACCAACAACAATTATATTGGCTCTACTTCTATATTTGCGGGAGCAACAAGTGGAGGAGCTAAGAGCCAAGAGAAGCTCTAAATTTTTGTTAAACTAGCAAGTGAACAGTATTAAAAAAACGATTTTAGCTACCAGTTTAACTTTTCATTTTGAACAATACTCTCCCATTTTAATAAACTTTGAATATTTTATTAAGGATAATACTTGGGTACTCACTAGTAAATACTTTATATACTCACTAGTGAATACTCTATATATACTTACTTTTTGATTTGGTCCAATCAAAATGACATGTATTCTTTATTTAAAAGCCCAAGAAAATTAAATAACATATGTTTTATTTTTTAAAATAATAAAACATGTGTTAAAATATCATTGAATCAATCATTAAAGTGAGTATATAAGATACTCACTAGTAAATACCTAAGTATTGTCATTTTATTATTAATTCTTCAAACCTAATCCACTCATTTTCTAAAACCACATTCTCTCTCTTCTTTTCTCCTTAGTTCATGGGTCTACCGTTGAGTTTTATTAATTTTTTAACATTTAGTGCACATGAACAATGACTCTTTTATAAATTTAAAGAAACTGTTCACTTGACTATTATATAAAGTCCTTTATAGAGTCTCTCTTAGAGATGAATTTTAGATTTAGCTCTATAAAATAGAGTTTTAATGGTTTTACAGCTTCTCTTGGAGATTTCTAACAGTTAACTCCGTTAGACTAGTAACTAGTTAATCCCACCAAGTCCAACGACTCCAACCCCTTTCCTTATCCCCTCACTGCTCAAGGTCCAGCCCCACGCTTTTGGCAGGCTATCATTGATTATTTCATGTTTCAAGTTTAAGCAATTTTATAAAGTGTTTGTGATTCAAGTGGTTAAAATTGTTAATCGATCTATATTCCGCTCTATCAAGATCTCTCGTACATATTAAAAAAATGAGTTTTGAAATATCGAATCAAGAAATTAAGAGTGGGGAACAGATGGTAGAGGAATCCGAATGGGAAGCTTAAGTAAAAAGTAAAAACACAAGGAGCAAAAGCCCTTTCTTCTTCCTTTCTTTCTTTCACTCGACTTTAATGCATTTTTGGCTCCAGGTTCTCATTCTAAGCATTTGGGCTATGAACCTAATGAACCTTTCTGACCCTCACCAACCTTGAGATATTGATTTACGAAAAACAAAAGAATAATTATTTTCATGAAAAGTAGGGTAATGCCAAGGAAACAGATCCCAACAACATTCTCTAATTTTCGAGAAATTTTTATATGTATCTATAACACAAGGTAGTATATCACCTATTATAATATAAATAGATTATATAATTAATATATTCCACTTTAAAATATATTTTTTAATATATCTCTAGTTATAATACGACCGCCTTGTTTATCTCATAATCTTTGGCCCTAGTCCCTACCCTAGGAAACACATCCGAGTCAAAACTATAATCCAACAAATCAAAGGCTGCTGTGCCCTCCACGTGTCAACCCAAGGCATCACGCTCCTAGTGACAAGGAAACAAATGTACAACATATATAACTACTCAACACACAGCAATATAGCCACCACCTCTTAAACCTTCGATATGAGAAACACCACCACCTCCTCCTCTTGCGCAAGAAATTAATTAAGCCAATTTATAACATGCCCAGCAGCCCGTCGTCGTCGTCATCTGGAGGTGATCGGAGTCCGGAGCTCCGGTCACCTCTGCTCTCCACCGCAAATAAGCCCGCCGTCAGAGAGACTGAATCAGAGAAGCTATGCATCGACGACATGTTACAAAAGTATTGCGGGGAGTTTGGTCCGTACCAAATGAAGCACTTTGTGCTGACCAGCTTGGCTTGGGCTCTGGAGGCTTTCCACACAATGGTCATGATCTTTGCCGACCGTGAACCCGATTGGCGGTGCTTGGAGGGAGCAGCTGGTTCGGGTTGCGATGCGAGGGCGAGGACCGTTTGTGGGCTCGAGCCGGGTTCGTGGGAGTGGATCGGCGGTCTAGGAAGCTCGACCGTTGCTGAATGGGGGTTGGTTTGTGAGGAGAAGTATAAGGTTGGGTTGGCTCAGGCCGTCTTCTTCGGCGGCTGTATGATTGGTCAGTTGTCCTACTCTTCCTCTCGCCCTCAAGTTTATCTGTTGTTTTTGTTAGTTTATAATTAAATTAAAGCACGAGATAATATAACATATAAGATAATTTAGAAACAACTGTGAAAGTTAATTACGTTTTTGGAACAACTTGTTTGATAGCGAATTTGTCGATGATAAGATGTTTACATGTGCAAAGATAATAACAAGTACACAAATGCAATATACATTTTGTTTTTCATGCAATAGACATTTTGTTCGTCTTAATTTTATGTCCTATCTTCTGCGATTTTGTCTCTTATAAAGCTAAGATTCATGAATTAGGAAGATATAATTAGCGTTAGAAACAGTAAATATGGTACAGATAGTTTTATTATTTATTTTGAATATATGCATGTAGACATTTAATCATTCCAGCACATAGTAATCTGTACGTCTTGACTAGTTATAAAGAAGGTAGTTCATGTTTTTCCACTTGTGGATTTGTGTGAGGAAATGAGATATTTGTTTCATTGGTATTGTAATGGCGATGAAAATGTAGTTTATAACTTTCTTTTTTGGTTCAAGTAGTTTATAACTTTGATCATATTTGAAATTTAATCTAAAAAAATTAGTCATTAGTATAATAATTTAGCAGTATTTCTCATCATTTATAAGTGATAGATTTTATGTTCGACGTTCATCACTGACAAGTTAAACACCAAATTATTATGACAAAGTCATATTGTGATTTAGCCCAATTATCTCAGTATGAAATATTTTTATATTAAAAACAACCCCCAAAAGAATACAGAATCATTAATAACCTTGCTGACATAGTCAAAAATATATATAGAATTCTTGATTGCAAAATAGTAGTTTAGAAAGTTACGGATGCACCATGTATTTGGATTTTCTTATGGATAGGAATAGGATAAGTATTGTTAGATTAATATGTCCAGATTATACTAGTTAATCAGGATTTTAAAAGGCTTATCTTGTCATCATTATCACTAGCAGCTAGCAGAATATGACTCTGCGAGAGTGCAGTAAAAAAAAAAATATATATATATATATATATATATATATATATTAAACAAGATGTATTGTAAAACAAACAAATTAATATTTGGACTGTGGAGAGAAGAACAAGCTAGGGTACTGACATAATAGCGTGAGCGAAGTCAAAATATGCGGATGCTTTTGGAGAAAGATGATGAATGTTCTGTGTCTGCATGCAAATTCGAGTAATCTTTTTTCTTCTAATAAAAGTTTTTTTTTTTTTAGTAATCTAGCTAGCTTGAGTTTTTTTTTTGTCAAAAGCTAGCTTCAGTTTGTTTGTTGGGTTTCACAGGCGTGAGAGTATAGGTGTCATTTTGTCCATTTCTTAAATACATGTGGAACAGGTCTGAGGTCTCACGTGTTCTTCTCATTTATCTTGCTATATATATAACTTTATATAACAAAAATGGTTAAGTTTTTTTTTCTTGTTCTTTATTTATAAAAAAATATAAAATATATATATGAAAATTGCAGTGCCCAAGTTGATTAGAAATTTAGAACACGCACTTTCGTTTTAATTTTCTTTCTCTTGATTTAAATGTAGTATATTATATAGTCAGTATAAAACAAAAACACACTTAAAAATTAAGCTCTTAGAATTAGCTTAAGTAATGGAAGTAAACGGGGAAATAAGAAAAGATTAGACAAGACCAAGGGTTTGATTTTCTTCATTTGTAACAGAAAACAAAAGCAAATGAAATGGAAGGTGATTTTTACCTATTATTTTAGCTTCTTAGATACTCATTTTTATTTTTTATTATTAAATTAAATAAATCAAACAGAATCAATAAACATAATTAAACAGAAATGTGTGGGAAAAAAAAAACTGTGTTTATTATTTTTCATAAAAACAATTGTTGACAAATTCTACATGGTCCCTGGAGGGGCGTATTGATAAAACATGTACTGTACCATTTCCCCTATGTTTTATCAAACTAAAGAGAGATGCCACTTTATCTAAAGTAGCAAAGATAAGGAGGAAAAACACTGGAAAAGATTGGAGATGTTCTTTTCTGAAAGTGAACTCAAATGTCTGGACAAATTCCAGACTTTTCCACATAAAAAGGCATATCCAAATGCAGGCTTTTCTCATATAGAAGGCATATCCGTTCAAGCTACCCAAAGTACTTCTTTGGTCATTAACTAAACTCTAGTTTTGAATGATTATATCTCACATTAGTTTATCTTTTAACCTACCCAAAACAGAAAACAAATACTAATTGTTTGACTTTAATTTATCTTTTTCCCGTTAACAAAACAATATATTTTAATTTACAGAGTAAAGATTGAAACTTTGGGATAAAAACGAGAGTACACTGTTCTGATCAATAGTTAATTCACATGCAACAAAGGAAAAAGAAAGATAAAAGGTCATAAAGGGGTTACATGGATGAGTTAAAGATGCTTTGATACCAATGGAGCCTGCAAATGCACAGTTTAATAATAATTAGTTACAAAAAGAAAATGAAAATGTTACTCAAATTTTTGGTTTTGTTTTTTCTCATTCTTTTGGATTAGACTGAGCTATCATTGAATACATCGAAACAAAACGCATGCATGCAATAGCCTAGCGGCAGGCCATTAGGCCTCGACAGGTAGCATGTATCTGTCCTCCTTTACATGCATGTGTTCAAAGCGTTCCCAAATATGGCTATATAGAATTGTATATAGGCCGACATCATACACCACTAGTATTGCTTGGTCGATCAGTACGTAATGCTTTGATCCTATCATAAAATCATGCTAGTAAATCATACGAATTCTAGTTATATGCATATGAATCATTTACTATTAGAGCACCAAATGACACTTTGTGTTTAGTTATATTTTTTTTCATTTGTAAGTGAAAGGTCTTAGGTTTGAATCTCGTAAATAATGAATTTAATATCAAATTATTATGACAAACTCATTATATAACTTATCTCAAATCTCTCACCGTATAAATATATTATTGTATTAAAAAAGTAAAATTAAAAAGAACAAGAAGACTTCGATAGAGGACAATTTGGTTAGTGCCCTTTTTGACAAAAACCACTAGCTAGGAAGATTGGGCCAAAGTACGTACAACATGCCTTCCATCATTTTCCCAATCCATGTTATGTAATAGGGCCTAAATTTCATTATATACCTAAATACTTGTTGCATATTCTTTTTCTCTCTTTGTTCTTTCTTCAGATTCGATTGTGTGTCTACTACTTGTGTATGTAAATGGCGAATTGGCCGTAACAGGTGCCAATATATAGCATTTGGTACATTGTTGATATTAATTTTGTCGATATTACCAAGTATCAGCATAATTTTGACAATGTATACCAAATATTGTAAATTAACGCTAATAAGATATTGTAAATTAATGCCAGACAATAAACTTTCTTTTTCCTATTATATTTTAACTGGCTACTAGTACTAAGATTAATATTTATCATACATTCATTTCAGGTGCGGGAATTTTTGGGCATTTGTCAGACTCATTTTTAGGAAGAAAAGGCTCCCTAACCATTGTTTGCATCTTGAACTCCATCTTCGGTTGCCTAACAGCATTCTCCCCAAACTACTGGACCTATGTTCTCTTCCGCCTCCTCACCGGCTTTAGCACAGGGGGGGTCGGCCTCTGCGCCTTCGTCCTTGCCACTGAACCGGTCGGTCCTACAAAGCGTGGTGCATTAGGAATGTCCACATTCTACTTCTTCTCAACCGGGATTGCAATCCTCTCTTGCGTTGCATACATTTTCCCACAATGGCGCGAACTATACATTGCCTCCTCAATCCCATCATTGCTCTTCTTGCTCGCAGTCCTCCCGTTTGTCTCTGAGTCCCCAAGGTGGTACCTCGTACGAGGAAGAATATCCGAAGCCATGAATCTAATGTGCGCAATTGCAAAGGCCAACAGGAACCACCTTCCTGAGGGAGTTGTCCTAACCCTAGATGAAGAAGCAAGCAATAATAATAGTACTACTACTACAAATGAGGATGACCAAACGTACAAGGAACTATTGGAGAGCAAAGAAGCAATAAGTGGCTCTCTAATTGATGTGATGAAGTCACCAGTTACCCGAATTCGGTTATTCCTAGCTGTGGTCATAAATTTCTTGTGCTCGATCGTGTACTATGGTTTGAGCTTGAACGTTGTCAACCTCGAAACCAACCTCTACATCAACGTGCTACTCAACGCTGTGGCGGAAATGCCAGCTTTCACAATCACAGCAATCTTGCTAGACAAGTATGGAAGGAAGCCGTTGGCAATTGGGACATTGTGGTTTAGTGGGGTTTTTTGTTTTGTTGGGAGCTTGGTGGGGAATGTTGGGGGGTGGAAAGTGGTTAGGATGGTGTGCGGGATTTTGGGGATATTTGGGATGGCGGGGACTTACAATTTGCTTTTCATTTACACCACGGAGTTGTTTCCGACTGTGGTGAGGAATGCAGCGCTTGGATGTGCCACGCAAGCGGCACAAATGGGGGCGATTTTGGCTCCATTTGTGGTGGTTCTGGGCGGGGGTTTGCCGTTTGCAGTGTTTGCTGTGTGTGGGGTTGTAGGAGGAGTGTTTGCGTTTTATTTGCCGGAGACGTTGAATAAGCCTTTGTATGATACAATGGCTGGGATAGAGGATGGGGAGGGTTCTTGCAGAAGTGTGTGAATTAACAAAAATTTAGGTCATGTTTCTGGGTTTCTTGAATTTGTCTAACTATAGTATAGACTCTACTTGATTAGAATAAATTTGTAAGATTCACATATTTTTTAATTAACGTTATCCAGTATGTAGCATGCATCAATTGTTAATCCTTGGCAATCAGTACTCGTCGTGCACGACTGCATATATATGACCAAAAACCACACTACAAATTGTCCTCGTAAGAGAATTTTATAGGAAAAATTATCCTAAGACAAACAAAAATCACACTGCGTACACATTAATTGTTTTTTTCACTTGTAATTGCAATTTTCTTCTCTCCCAAGGGCAAAACCTCCTATTGTCAACAGCTTAGTCGCCTACCATCCAGATTGCTTAATTTCATATCAATAATTTGACGACATATATACGACGAATGTGGAGGTAAGCGACTACCATCCAGCTGCCGAGAGTTGTCCACGTCGAAAAATAAAGCTTTGCCTAAGCTCCATCTTATTGTCAATTGGTTTTAGGTTAGAAACTCATATTCCAATGCAAAATCATGCAGAGTAACTCAGTTTTCAAGACTTTGACAAACCAAAGAAGGTTGACAATTACTATTAGACATTTAGACTTCCCAATCCTTGGAGCAAAGATATGAGTCCTTCCAGATTATGCTAGGTCAACGACTAGACTATGAGTCACTCTGTTAAGTTGAAGGGAGATTCATTAATTTGACGAACTACGGCTGCTCAGCTTATTTATCTTTAACCTTGAAGATGTTGGAGTTTTGAGACACTTTGTCCCACATTGGGGAAAACCAAATTTTTAATACACTTTATATATCTTCTTTCTTCTACAATAGTAGTTGGGGCACTTGGGACCTAAGAATTAAAATTAATCTGATAAATTAGTTTTTAATTTTTGAATTAAGTTTTAATTAAATCGTTTTGATTAATAGACACAACTCTTTGAAGAGTTGTATTGCTTCAGATACATTCAAAAGGTATTTGAAGAGATACATTATCTTTTTCCTTCCTCCATATCTTCTGTACGAAATTCCCATAGAGTAAACACACAAACACAATTCGCTAGAATTCTATAATCTAGTGCGGGTTGTAGAATTAGGTAGTTGTATCCTGGTTGAGCAGACGTTGTAGAACCACAAGCACAAGAGTGAGACGGAATTACTGTTCGAAGGACATAGCTTTTACACTAGCCTTTACCTGTGATCAATCAACTTAGTATCAATTTAATTTTATGTATTTGTCCTTGTTATTTCATTTTGTGTAAGCAAGTATTTTTTATCAATTAAGTATTCCAAGATTTTTGTTATTTTTATTTATTTCTGAATTGTTCTCCAACAGCAGACTCAATGAAAATTAAAACGATATATTTATATATATCTTGCTCTACACTTTCTACGTTATTGTGTTTTTTAAGTGAGGAGAAGAATTCAAAATTGAATACACGAGGAGATAAAGCTCCGCTAGTTCTAGTCTACGTGGATACATACATATACATCTGCAATTCCACTAAAATTATTAGGTGAGATAAAATGTCACGTCATTGTTCTTCAAACCTAGAACGTTGTTTCGGATTTTAAAAATGTCATGGACTATTATAATTGTTAAAATATTTTTAAGTAAGTTCAATAAAAAACACTTAAAAGTGATTATTAAAATTTTTTTTAAAAAAAAATTCCAATTAAACTTAATTTCCAGTCTAGCATTTAATTAAACTCAACTTCCAATTAAAATTGAAGTGGATTGAATTATGAAACAAAAGCCAAATGTAAGTGGATTGGATGAACAATAGGGAAACCTAAACAAATAAATGGAAAATATACAAATGCACTATTCGAGTACAATGGTACGATACAAGAAGGCTTTTTAATTGTTATTTTCCTAAAGTTCATATACACACACTCTCATTTGATGATCCAACCGAGTTCGAGCATGAATAACCGGATGCTAATGCAAGTTCATCCCATGATATCAAAACATAAATGGCGTCGGAGAGAATGCTGGAATCGCAAATGAAGCTCCCCTGAAAAATCCCATTAAAAATGTAACCAATCAATTTTACAACCAATAATAAGGAAAATGATAACCAATCAATTTAATTTAATCATATTTATTGTTTTCGTTTGATTTATTAAATTAGATTACCATAATAAAAAGTGATGTATACGAGAAAAAAAATGGGCTGTGGTTCACTTAGCATTACCCTAATAACAAAACCAAACACAAGTAAAACGACGTCGAGGTCCAAAGAAAGCAAAACATCCGAAGATTTTACTATTTTGCTATTTACTATATTTTACTATTTACGTACCCGTAATCTTCGCCGTGGCTGCGGACCTGAAATCTTGTTCGATCCTGACCGCTCTTCCTCTTCACGGCTCTCTCAATCCCAGCCGTTCGACCCACCATCGCAGCAACGTTATCCTCGGAGATTGAGCTTAGCGACGGCCTCCAATCGGCCGAATTTACGGAGCTCCCGCGCTTTCTGCTGCGGCGTATTATTCGGCTCGGCGCCCTCACCAACGATCTCATCTCCTCAGAGAGAGGAGCCGGCTCGTTGGTGGATGTTGCGGGGCGAGTCGCCCTGCAGCACGAGACGAACTCCAACAAGAATTTCATGGCGCGATTTTGCTGTTACGGTGTGCGTTACCTGAGAATTGTGTGAAAGAGGGGCTCGGAATTGTTGATATTTACGGTTAAAATTTGTGCCATTGGCGGGATCTCATTTTCGTCTGGGGTTCATGGTTATTTGGCTTTCAGGCTGAAGAGAAAGAAGGGTTTGGGCAGTGGACTTTGTTCCTGGCTCTCCTCTGGCTTTGGTGGGAGAGCGAGGATTTTATAAATGCGTTTGGTTTGGGAGGATATGTAGGGATTTATCTGAAGCATGTGATAAGACTGGGCATGGTTTTGTGGATTTATTACAATTGTGACCCTGTTTCCGATAAAGTGATTTGCACATAATGAGTTCACCGTCACGTGTGTAGGTGACATTCCGGTCCAATAATAAAAAGTTATTTAAAGAAAAACTTACATATATTATATTATTAAACTGTCATGCCATGTTAAAAATGAACTTGTTCATACACGTATTTCTTTTATTTCTAATGATTTTGAATTGATAGGGAATGACATGGTGTGTACTGTGTAATGTAGTGCATTTCTGTGATGTCTATAAAAGTAATTTGATATTTTCAATTTGATCTCTTTATAAAATTCTGGTGGGAAAATAAATTTCAATATTCGGGGGCCACATGATTTGTTTCTAATAAAAGATAGTGGAAAGGGGAAGTATGGAAAATACATTGAGCCCCATGATTGTGATCCACACATCAATTCAAATCTACTTCTTAATTATGAAATAATTGTTTTTAATGGGTAGATATGTAATTATGAAAATGCTTTCGTTGCGTCAAATTAACAAAAACCAGTTTTTCAATATCAAATGTTTATTAGCTATCTACTCATTGTGGATAGGGTGTGCCCAATAAATCTAAAACCAAACTCAACGGTCTCATACAACCAATCACTTTAATGTCTTGCTAACAAAAACCACTTTTCATAAGTAAAAACATATTTTATAGCATGAGTGGTATAAGGAATGGATTCCAAGTTGAGAGAAAAAGAGTATGCTAAAATCACTTTTCTTGCATAAGAGTGTTTCCAATTTGGGAGGGTGGGGTTTGTTAGGATTAAGGACGTATTATAAGAAACAGATTCATAGGGAACGAGTATCATTCTCATTCATTCATGTGTTTAGTAGCAATTAAGGATCTAAAATAAATGGGTATGGCTCACATTCATATGTGCAAGGAATGAAAAGAGGAATGACTTTTAGCATCTCGTACCTTCTCATACCTAAAAAATCAAGATATAAAATTATCATAAAGTTGTTTATCTTGTACTTAAATATTTCATATCCTAAATCTTTCATATTCTCATTTCTTTTGATAATAAATAAACGTACCCTAAATAGGCTTAGAATTCGAATTCTTTTATGTGTGACATAAAACCACTGTTCTAAAAATCGGCCTAGGCGGCGCCTAGGCGCTAGGCGGATGGGAACCGAGGAGATTTTATGGCAATCGTTCTAAAAATCGGCTGTCTGCTAGGCGGGGCTAGGCGGGGCTAGGCGGGTCTAGGCGCTGTCCTAGGCGGGGTTGGGCGGTGCTGCCTTTTTTTTTTTTTTTTAATTCATAGTTTTCTGGGTTCTAAATTAGAAATCCTCAAATCCCTAATTCCCAATTTTTCTCCCCATCTCCTGTGCCTCTTCTTCCCCTTCTCTGCCTCTTCTTCCCCTTCTCTCCTGGGTTCGGTGTGATCCTCAAGTTCAAGTTGACTTCGTTCCTCGTGGCCCTCTCAGCAGGTTTGCCACTCAACTGAGCCGCGTTTCAGTGTCAACAGGAAACTGGAAACAACCCCCATTCTCAAGTGTAAATAGGCACTTATCTATATGATATTAATAAATTTACTTAAAACCGCCTAGTCTGCCTAGGCCCCGCCTAGGCCCCCGCCTAGGCGCCTAGGCGCTAGGCCCTTGTTCACCGCCCGACTAGCGCCTAGCGTCTTTTAGAACCTTGCATAAAACACATACATGTTTTTAAGTTGGGAATCAAGTTGGCCGCCTCATTGGGTTCCCCTTATTGTTAAAGATTTTCAAAGGCATGTTTATTCTTAAATGACAAAGCATTTACATAAAATATTCCGTGCAATCACTAACAAATAACACGACAAAGCATGAATATTTCTTTAGTTTTAATAATCGCTAATTGTGATTGTGTAAAGGTTCCATCATGTCATCTTTTCGATTTATTAAATTTTGTATATTCGGGAATGTGAACGTGACTTGTAAGTGCAACTTATCTTATTCAAAATATGTGTCACTTGGTATTAGGTTGATATGTAATTTTCTTTGATGTGGTTCGCAGTCCTGGACTCGTGGTGGGTAGTCAAGTTATGAACTAATAAATCAGTATATAATTTTGGTGACTTAATTTCTTTCCTTCATTGACATTAAGCAACTCAACCATATGACCCTTTTTTCTTTAATTTGGTGAAATACCTCTCTGTGTTCCAACACGACAAAGATATCTAATGCCTCTCATGGCTCTATTTTTTATTACGACCGATATTATTATTTTTGTAATATAATCGAAAAAAGAAGAGGGTTTAAATTTAAAACGTAATCAATTGAACATAAAAATATTATTCATCAGAACAATTCACTACTTATTACTCGTATGGCTTTGTATAAAGATTTAAGAAATATTTAAAGTGCTTCCGCAAGTAATATTACTAGATGCATAACTACCAAAACCTAAATTAAAAAAGCACTAAACATGCCCTAAAGAAAGGGTTAGAGGGGGCCATATTTGTTCTGCCTGCATCAAACCGATAGTTCCATTTCAACTAGATATAAAGATGTAATGGTGAAGTGTCCAACAAATTAATCAATTGATGTCGATAGAGGGCATGCTTATCCAAGAACCTACCAAAAATACCTAGGGCTGAGAATTTTGTACCGAAATACCGAAACTGAACCGAAAAATACCGAACGGAATACCGAAAAGCCCGAAATCGAAATACCCCGATTGGTTCGGTCCCCGATACTGAAATTTCAGTACGGGATTCGGGACAATATTACCGTGTATTCGGTAATACCGAACTGAATTGATGAAATTCGATTCTCAATTCTCGAAATATCGATCGAACCCAGCCCTAATTTGATTCGATCCCATCCATTCTCATCCCCATTCGAACTGAAGCGATTGAAAACAAAACATATTCCTCTCCTCTCCTCTCCTCCCAGCTCTCGACCTCCTCAATTCTCAAACTGACTGAAACACCATCAAACTTAATCAAATCCACTTCTCTTCTCCTCTTCGGGTCCTGCTTCTGGTAAGTTCTTCTCCTCTCTCGACCCCCTCAATTTATTGCTTGTGGGATTTAGGTTTTCAGTTAGGGATTTGGGATTTGGGTTTCCAATTTGGGATTTGGGATTTAGCCAGCAAGTACAGAGTTTTTGAATTTGTTTATTGATTCTGTATAATGGCAAACCAGTCTACTGCTGGGTGAATTTTGGGTGGGTTTGTGCAAATTGGATAAGATGTTCTGGGTGAATTTTGGGTGAATTAGATAAGATATTCTGTCCAGGCTTGGTTTTGCCATTTCAATCCAGGCTTAGTATGCTGTGATTTTGTGAATGTGTGTATGCAGTGAGTGAGTGAGTGTGTGTGTGTGTATGCTGTGATTCTGTGAATGTGTGTATGCAGTGAGTGAGTGAGTGTGTGTGTGTGTGTATGCTGTGATTCTGTGAATGTGTGTATGCAGTGAGTGAGTGTGTGTGCTGTGATTCTGTGAATGTGTGTATGCAGTGAGTGAGTGTGTGTGTGTGTGTGTGTATGCTGTGATTCTGTGAATGTGTGTACGCAGTGAGTGAGTGAGTGTGTGTGTGTGTGTGTGTGTGTGTGTATGCTGTGATTCTGTGAATGTGTGTATGCAGTGAGTGAGTGTGGGTGTGTGTGTGTGTGTATGCTGTGATTTTGTGAATGTGTGTATGCAATGAGTGAGTGAGTGTGTGTGTGTGTGTATGCTGTGATTCTGTGAATGTGTGTATGCAATGAGTGAGCTTGTGTGTGTGTGTGCTGAACTTGCTGCAGAACGATTGAAGCTGCTGTTGCTGTTGGCAGTTGCTGCTGAACTTTGGTCCATTTCACTGCTGCAGAACTTGCAACAGAACTTGCTCTTGCTGTTGCTTGCTGCATAACTTGCAGCGGAACTTGGCAACTTGCTGTTGCTTGCTATTACTGTTGCTTGCTGCATAATTTTCACTTGTTGTTTCTTGCTGCACCCTTATATTGGGAGATCATACTTTGGTCCCTTTGTGTTTATTGAAATCATTGAATGGATTGAATGAATTGATTATTGAATTGAATTTGAATGGATTTGAATGGATGGATTGATTCGATTGAATGGATTGAATGTATTGGATTGAATGTAATGTATGGATTCATTGGATTGGATTGAATGAATTTCGGGGAGCTCCAATACCGAAACTGAACCGAAATTTTGGGTATACCGAATTTTCGGTATACCGAAAATTTCGGTTCGGTTTCGGTATTCGGGGGGAGGGTTTCGGTTCGGTTACCGAACCGAACCCAGCCCTAAAAATACCCAATTATTCCGGAAGCACCATCTGATTATTGTCACGTATTAATATTTTTCAACAAATTATCAAACCATTCTAAGTTATAACATATATAATTCAGTCTTATTTGCCTAATTAGAAATTTCCTAATTAAGTAAATAGATGATGGGTCATAATCTTTTACATCAGATTATCACATGACAAAAGGTTACTCGCAGTGCTTTGCCTACGGGGATAAAGACCTTGTTGGCCAACTTTTGGTCCATCCACTACAGACTAACATATACACTACACAATTTGTGTTGTTAATAGCAAATTGGCTCAATCAACAAAACGTGCCATATTAAATTTGTTATTCATCGAAATGCCTAGCTGCCTATCAAGGAGTTATTTTCACACTTTTTGATAGGTAATTTATTTCATAGACCTAGCCCTGTTTGATATTACTTTTTTTCACTAAAAACTGTTTCACTTGAAAGTTAAGCAGATAAAAAGTGTTTGGTAAAAATGAAATATACTGCTTATTTTAAGTTATAGCATTAAAACAACAACTTTTAAAAGCAGTATGGAGGTTGTTTTTAAAATCTGCTTTTATAAGCAGTCTTTTTTTAAAGTACAGCAACCCCAAACTGGCCTAATTGTATGATTCAAGTTCCCCAATACTTTTTTTCTCAATGTTAGAAGAGGTTTCGAGTCAGTTCTAAAAACCCTAATCTTCCACTCTAAAAAATAAAATAAAACAAAGTGTACAATTTTTTTATTTATTAAGCTTTGTTATACACACTCGTCCATAACTATTGTGAGTTCCAGCTATGAGATACATACAAGTCAATGATAATCCATCACAACACGAGTGATAAACACAGGGCATGTTTGGAAATGTTTTTTTTTTAAAAAAGCACATCCACTCAGAAGCTCTTCTACTTAGAGTACATAAAATTTTTAAGAAAAACAAGTGCTTCTTGAAAAAGCACTTGAAGTGTTTCTTAAAGGAAGCACATAACAGGTGCGCCTTCTAAAAATGACTTAAAGTGCTTTTTCGACTCATAAGAACTTTTAAATTTTTCTGTCAAACACTATCAAAAACGCTTTTCCCATTCCATATTCCTCATTTTGAACCACATAAAAAGGTGCGCAAATATGCACCTTTCTCAGCAATCCAAATTCATTTCCACCAGAATTCTGATTCTGGCAGTACCAAAGAGTATCTTCTAGGTGGCTCTTAGACTTCATTCATTTATTTCCAACTCTCAACCTGCTCAACATTCACTCTTGAAAGAAAGCCACAATTCAAGCACCTGTGAGTCTGTGACTCACTAAATCTGACAGGACCAGTTGTCCCGAAAAATGCTTGCTACATAGCTGCTGAGAAACGAAGACGCGTCTCTCATTTCCCCCAACTAATTTCCATCCAACCAAAAAACGATTTGTTTGTCCTAATTCGATGACGAGGCATTACCTTCAAAATATCTTATGTCTCATTACTTTCAGTGTCATAAATTTTCTCGGGTTGCTTCGATGACAAGGCGTTGCTCGATGGGCATTGGCCCATGTCACGAAATTGTGTGAATGCTATTGGCTGGCTCAGGCCACACTAGTGTGGTTAATAGCAGGAGAAGCTATCAGAATCTGAGTTTGTATTATTCTGGCTAAATTCATCTGCATTTAGCCACCATATGTATATGTCTACCAAAACACACAACTTAAAAAGTGCCAGATCATGCATATATTGTTGGAAATGTGCCCTAAATCCAATCATATGATGATACTTTACGTTCACGGACGTTTCAAATCTTAAACTAATTTAGTTTGATATAAAGGGCAATGATTATTGTTTAAAAGTAGTCTCATATAAATGTTATATGCTTAAACAATAAGTCCAAGGAATATGTGCTTAGTAGAGAATGTAATCTAAACAAGTTAGGTTCATGAGACCATTCTCGATCGCGGAGCATATCCTAAGCGTTCGATCCTTAGGATTGCCAATTGGGCATTGGCTGATCCGTTAAGATCGGCCATGTTATATCTTCTCTCGGGGGAAAGTGACTAGTCTCGAGTCATTGATATGAGTGACACCAAGACAAGCATGTAGGTGCTCAATATGGAATGAGTCCGCGAACACGATCAACGATGAGTTTCATGATCATGTCACATGAGAACTGCATGGTGGGATAATACCAAATTAGTCCTTTGACACGAGGCATCCACGATTTGTCTTGTGGTGAGGTCCTTAATCTTTGATTATGTCAAGGCACCCGTCCAGAATTGTCACGGCATCGTTGGGGTTAGCTACTTAACCATGGAGGCAAGTGAATGCGCAACAAGGGATCTCTAACCTTCAAACCGTTTTGAGGGGAGAATACTCTAAGATATGATTAAGAATCTACGGCGAGTATGAATAAGATTTGGGGAAATCGTTCCAAATCATATTCAATGTAATCATATAAATATTGAATCACATTGGATAGTAGACATGAATAAACTATCAAACCAAACAATGGTGAGAGTATTGTATTAGAGAAGAATTTGTATTGCATTGTGCAATCCCTTGAATAGGTTCTCCACCTCTTGATTAGCTTGAGTAGCCATGACATGCTAGGTGTCACTCATGGTTTGTGGATGCCCTATGGGTGTATAATCACTTAAGGGAGGAATTGAAAGTATGTTTCAATTGAATAGACTGAAAAGAGTTCTAATCCTCCTTTGCTCGCTAAAGGAACCTAATGGATGGAAGTACACCGTGTAAGGTAGAGTTTGATGGGAAACAATGGAGATGAGTAAGAATAATTAAATGGTTTTAATTATTTATGGCAAGGATTAATTAATATGTTAATTAATCAAGCGAATAAGTTCGTTATAGACCCCTCGTGATTAGTTTTGGGCTTCAAGGCCCAATGGGCTTCGAGCGTCAAGTCCATTGACTTAAGTTGTATGACAACTTGATGACTAATATGGGAAGCCCAAGGGAGCCCAGAACAACATGGCCGGCCATTGATTGCAATGTAGTGGACTTGTTTTATTTTAAGTTTGCCACTACATTGTGAGATGTTATAATGCCAATTTGATAACATTTCATTAAGTGGTTTTCTTTTGGAGAATTGAGAGTGAAAGCTCTCTCTTCTCTCCAAAGAGCCACGACTCCCTAGAAGGAAAATAGCTAACAATCTCTCTTCCTCTAGGGCACTCATCTTCTCATCAAGGCTCTCCTTGGTGTGGAGACTTAGAGGAGTTCCCTACTTTGGGAACTTGGAGAATCCGATTCATCCATAATCATCCAAGCAGGAATGAGGCCCTCTCCATGGGTGGAGTGTAGCCTTTGTAGGCAAGAAGGAATCTACAAGGTATAAAGATTTCACAACTCAAATTGTGTGCTTGAGTTTTGTTAATGGTTCACCATATATACTAGGCTTTGAATTTCTTGGGTTAAGTTTCGGTTTTAAGTGCATAGAAGCATGTTTCCGCCTTTACAATTGTTAAATGCATGCAATGATGTTAGCAATGAACTCGGTTAATCCGAAAATATCCTTCAAGTGGTAGCCAGGCCTAGGTCTAGTAGATTGGTGAATCCTTTTTTGGGTTTTGTGATTGCATAGTTTGTGATTTAAATTTTGTAATTGTTACAAGATTTATTCTTGCTTGTTTGAATGTAAATTTTGTTGGAAAATTTGCCATCTCAAATGTTGTAGATGTAGTTCATATGAGCATGAATTTTGGAACTAAAATTTGAATTGCATGAATTTTGGGAAATTCGGCAAATCAAGGTTGGATTTTTTGAGTTCTTGTTTGAATTGTTAAAATGGTTTTAATGTGACAATTGGAACCCCTAAGTACCCTAATATGGTAATATGTTATTTCCCCAAAGTTTGACTTATTTTGGAAGTGTTTTGGAGAAAAATGTTCATGGAGTTCTTATGGATGTTCATGGATGTTCTTCATTGTTCTTGAAATGTTCTTGTAGACAAAAGTTTTGTGGTTTGATTCAAATGTTTGTTGTTTTTCAAAAAGTTTTGGTTTGTTTTTCCATTGTTGTTGGCTGATTTTGTGTGATTGAAAAATGAATTTTCAACCCATGCCAATCACTTACAAGCCTTGCCAATCAAACCTTCAAACCATTCCCTTTCACTATTCATACCATACCTTGTCTTCCACTAACATCTTCCTCCATTTCTCACTCCCACAACCGGCCTCACATGGGGAGTACTTTTAGAACTTTTATGCAATTACATGAAGTTTTGATACTTTTGTGTATTTGCACTTTGACTATTGGTTGCGTTTTTGCGTTTAGGCCCAAAATCACTAAGGAGACAAATTGTTTTGTTCCTTTAATGAAGTTTTTGTAAATGTTGAAATTTTGGGTTCTAGTTGTAATAACACCAAAGTATTTGGACTTATGTGTTATTACAAAGTGACCCCAAAAGTTTATATTTACAATGGCCCAATAGTTGAGGTTATTGCATTTTGGCCCAAATTGGAAGAGAACAAAATTGTTTTGTCTCTTTAAATGAAAGGTGGATTTTCATTCATTTAGCTCCATTTAAATCAATTCTATGGATAAAAACCAAATGAAAATGTTGCATTCTTGTTTAATTAGTTAAAGTGTTAATTAATTAAAGGAGTGATTATACGAACCTAAGCCTACGATAATTGAGCTATGTGAAAGGCCGTTTCAAAATTGTTTGAACCATGGGAATGTGTAGATTAGATTTTTGGTTGTAATTTGATTTGATCAAATGTTGTAAAGAGCATAAGCTCTTCTTTAATTTAATTGTACTCCTTTCTTGTTTTATTTGATATGCATGAAATTGGAGTAGTTGAGATCTAACGCCCAATAAGACAACACGTTAATGTGATTAAACGTGTAACTAAAATCAATCATAGTCTAGTCCGTGATCAACACTAGGCTCGTGTTGGATCAAATCAAGTTCATAGTCATCCTAAGGCCTAAGGCAACTATATAGTCATGCTTGAATGCAAACCTTATGTTAGTAGTACCATATACTCTTGCTTTAAAAACCGTTTTACAAGCTTAGTGGGAGTATCATATCTTACTAAATCAATCAAAATGGACCAATAGTTGCAATAGGACCCAATTGTTTTAATTAGATTAAAATGATAATTTATATGTGATGAGACCTAAAAACCCTCAAATCATTATTAAGTTGGCGTGGGAGTGCTTTGAACACTCTTTAAGTGGCCTTCCACCGTGGTAGGCTCCAAGCGTTTATGACTTGACACACCCGACTTCACCCTATCATGGGGGAGTACAAAGTGCATGCTTATACTCGGGGAGGAGTCTATATGCATGCTTGATGTTGTGAAGGTAGGCAGCAAGAATGGCCAACATCATGTCATTGTGAGGTTGTTCTTGGACCCCTACCGAACTTGCATGGTGGGAGCCAAAGCAACTAAGTGCAATGGTGCCAACATCATGTCATTGTGAGGCACATCATTCTCCTAGAGGCCAAAGTATATGGGGTACTTACATTGGATGTAAAAGAGTAAGTGTACTCTCTCATTATTATTGTCGCTAGCCAACATCATGTCATTGTGAGGTGGGCTTAAGTAATAGTGAGCCTCCCATACCTACTAAGAGTTTCCTCCCAAAACTCGAATTCCGATGAGGGATATGGAATTTGCTAAAATAATTAGGTGATGCTATTTGATTCAAAGACCGGATCAAATGGCTTAAAATCAATCAATTTATATTTTATTTAGTATTTATTTGCCGATATATTTGCAAATGCTATCAATACTTAGCAGACAAAGCCAGTGCTTGGATTTCCGGACTTGGTACCACAATCCCATAGATTGTCTTGAGAATGGATTGTATATGTACCTAAGTAGTCTCATTCTGCACAATCTTCCTTTTGATAATGTATCATTGGAAGAACTTGTTAAGTAGTTGGAAATTATGTTTGGAACATAATGGTTGTTTGACAAAAATAGTCCATAAAGATGGACTTATGATGATTTTGAATCATTAAATGTTAAAGTGTTAAACCAATTAAGGAAGACGGAAACAAGGCAAGGACTTCCACCTTTGAGTCCCTATCCAAATGGTTCTATTAAGTTTATTGTAAACTATATAATGAACAATAACCGCACTCTCTCCAAAATCGTTTGATGTGTATAACACAATTTGAAATAAGTTTCAAGAGAGATAGTGGGAGCTTAGGGACCATGACCATTGTAGTCAATGGAGAAGTCATATGAAGAAGGCAATATTAACTCCAAGGGAACAAACTTTCTTTTATGAGAAAGGATGGACAGGAGGGGTATTTGCAAGTAATGACTTGCAAGTGTCAAAAAGACACATCTTTCGAAGGTGTTGTACATATGTTCTTGAATAATTCAAGACGATTGGTTCTTCTATAAACCTTGTTCTGTATTTATGACTATGTTTTACAATCGTTGTAAAAGTGTGGCAAATAAGTAGGAGATTAATGAGAGAAGAGGTACTTCACATTCGGAGCGTGAATCAAAAATATGAATCTACTTGGCCAGAATAGTACTTACTTCCTCATATGAAGACTACCAAGTAATTGGATTATTGTAATCTAATAGATTGTCTCTATAGTAGAGATAATGTGATAGTGTGCTTGTTTAGAATGGAGCGATGCTTAAAACCCAAAGGTTACAAGGTAGTGACTAATCCCAACTAAATTTGTGACACCTCTAAAAGCATAAGTGCAGAGTTGGTCTGTAGATGGATGCTGGATCGTTAGATCCGGATCAATGCCTTCTTGTTAAAATTGTATATTAAGAAATGTTGAATCTTTATTCTTTTGGAAAAGAATAAAGAATCTGAAAGTTGTTGAGGTTAATTCACTTAGATGTTAATGGTACTTGGCCACAACATAATACTACTCATATTATATGACATTCACCGAAGATCGCTCTCGGTTGGACTATCGTGTATTTGAATAAACACAAGTCGAATACTTTGTAAAAAAGGTTTCAAAGAATTCAAGAATGTAAAGATGATGAGTAAGATGTCTAAAATATTTACCTCCTTAGATTTGATCAAGGAAATATAACACTTTAGAAGTAGAGTTTCCTTGAAAGATATCAAAAGAAAAATTAGCATCAAAAGATAATAGTTTTCTCCATTAGGAGAAGGAAACAGGAACTCGAATAAGATTTGGTTCGTTGGATGATTATCAAATACCCATATATAGGATATATATATATATAGACTTCTAAGACAATACGATTGTCAATTGGGAATATCTTCCATTTTCATGACATCATAGGATGTAGTGGAAAGAAAGACAAGTCTTAAGAATGTTAAGATTTGGGGTTGTGTGCTAACAAGCAATATTGGTTGAGCAATCTTGTAGGATATCCTTAAATTAGTTTTGGATATCACTTCTATTAACCAACTAACAAATGTTGTTGTTGGGTAGTTCATTATATTAATCCTACACTAGGATTTGCCTAAGGTTGGGCATATGAGCGAGAAATAAATTCAAAGAATAGGTTCTTTGAGAGACAAGATGATAATCAACAAATATAACAACCTAGTTCCAACAACTATAGCTCCAAAGTAATCAAGAAGGATTTGTAAACCGTCTCGGTTGAATGGTTTGAACTTTATGACTTTGTCATAGAGTTACACCTCTTGGTCGAAAAGGAAATAAGAATGAAAATCATATGATTACATTAGTGTGTATACGACATATACTCAAGGAAATGGTATAACATGCCATTTGACTCGGAAATAATAGAGAAACCTACATAGCTAATTGGTAGCTTAAGGTGACTAAATCAAAGAGAATGGTTGACTTGGGAAGAAACCATCCTTTGATGTAATCTTGAACAATGGTGAAGATTATTGCTACAACTTAGCACGATGATTTAATGTTTTTTGGACATAATATGGAGTTTCCCAGAAACCATTATCAAGATTGTCTTGATAATATATGTCTAAAGGAAACTAGAAATCACATGACATGCTTAAAGTTGTAGAGATTCATCCATCATGAATCTTAGCAAGCTAATGGGAGCTATAAGCATTTTTATGAGAAAAAAATCAAATCGTTTGATTTCATAGAATATAAATGAATCTTTTGTCTACTCAAAGGTTTTTAAGATTAGTAGAATTAATCATATTTCTAAATTTGAACATATATATGATATATATTAATTTTGAAATGAAGAAAAGAAATTCTTCTTCATTAAAAGTTATGACTTTAAACAAATTTATATAAGGAGACGCAGTCACCTCTTAAACATGGAATAAAATCTATAGTATTAGATTTCATGATATATTAGATTATATCAATCCTAATGATGATAGGCGAAAGGTATAGGAAGTTTCTCATATGATGATAAGCTTCAAGCGGAAGGACAACTCTAGTAAGACTAAGAGATTATCTTCTCCAGAAAGGGAACATACCCTTTGACTCCCAAATAAATAATGCGTAAATAGAATCCTTCTTACATACGCACAAAGGTGATTTATGTATTTCATATTGTATGAAAAACGTTGATATGAGTTGTACCTAGAGTAATTTTGAAAGGCGATATCAATGCAAGCCCGGAGATGAGAACCATGGCAGTTTATCAAGTGAATCATAAGTATTTAAGAAACACTAAAGGATGGATTCCTCAAAAATGAGGAAGAAGTTGAGTATGCAATGGAAGCGTATATGTGATAGATTATGAATCTAATCCATCATTGAATATCTCTTTATTATGACTAAAGAAAAGAGATATTTAGAGTGGCTACATTAAAAGTAATGACTTTAGTGTGTTTCATCGCGCATGCAAAATATATAGCCATATAGAAGCTTACAGCGTTGTTGTTTGGATGGGAAAGTTATGAACTTTCTGTCGGGTTCCAACGAGAAAGTGTCTTTAGTGTGCGACACTGCGGCACTAATGGGCGATGCTCAAGCCAGGAATCAAGGTCTCATCAAGATCGAACTCAAATGAGAGACTTAACCACATGATTGAGAATCATGTATAATGGTGAGAAATCGTTAATCTCAGATTTGCTTACACATGGATAACACATATAGATATCCTTGCCTGGGCCTACTACTCGACCATTTTATGAAATGAATTCGAGGAAGGCATCATCAGCGATGACCAAGGCTGATTGGCTCTAGTGCAAGAAGTGGGAGATTGTTGGAAATGTGCCTAAATCAATCATATGATGATACTTTACGGACATTTCAAATGTTAAACTAATTTAGTTTGATATAAAGGGCAATGATTATTATTGTTTAAAGTAGTCTCTTATAAATGTTATATGCTTAAACAATAAGTCCAAGGAATATGTGCTTAGTAGAATGTAATCCTAAACAAGTTAGGTTCATGAGACCATTCCTACGATCATAGACATATCCCTCGCGTTCACGATCATAGGATTGCCAATTGGGCATTGTGATCCAGATTAAGATCGGTACATGTTATGTATCTCTCAGTGACTAGTCTCGAGTCATTGATGTAATTGACACCAAGACAAGCATGTAGGTGCTCAATATGGAATGAGTCCATGAACCGATCAACGATAAGGTTTTTTTCATGAAATCATGTCACATGAGAACTCATAGTTGGGATAATGCACAAATTAGTCCTTTGACACGAGGCATCCACGGTTGTCTTGTGGTGAGGTCCTTAATCTTTGATTACTGTCAAAAGGCACCTCATCAGGTGTCACGGCATCGTTGGGGTTAAGCTACTTAGCCATGGAGGCAAGTGAATGCGCCTTGAGGGATCTCAACCTTCAAACCGTTTGAGGGAGGAATACTCTAAGATATGATTAAGAATCTACGGCGAGGAGTATGAATAAAGATTTAGGAAATCGTTCCGTCATATTCAATGTAATCATATAAGTATTGGAATCACATTGGATAGTAGACATGAATAAACTATCAAACCAAACAATGTGGTGAGAGTATTGTGATAGAGAAAGAATTTGTATTGCATTGCAATCTAGCCCGAATAGGTTCTCCACCTCTTGATTAGCTTGGGTAGCCATGACATCTTGCTAGGTGTCACTCATGGTTTTGTGGATGCCCTATAGGTGTATAATCACTTAAGGGAGAATTGAAAGTATGTTTCAATTGAATAGATTGAAGAGTTCTAATCCTCCTTTGCCTCGCTAAAAGGAGCACAATGGATAAATGCCAGCGTGTAAGGTAGAGTTTGATGAAACAATGGAGATAGTAAGAATAATTAAATGGTTTTAATTATTTATGGCAAGGATTAGTGTATGTTAATTAATCAAGCGAATAAGTTCGTTATAGACCTCGGAGTTGTTTTGGGCTTCAAGGCCCAATGGAGCCGAGCGTCAAGTCCATTGACTTAAGTTGTATGACAACTTGATGACTAATAATAGATTAAGCTGAAAAGGGCCCAAGAAGAACAACATGGCCGGCCATTGATTGCAATGTAGTGGACTTGTTTTATTTATAAGTTTGCCACTACATTGTGAGATGATATAATGCCAATTTGATAACATTTCAACTAAGTGGTTTTCTTTTGGAGGTGAGAGAGTGGCTTCTCTTCTCTCAAGAAGGCGACTCACGCAGAAGGGAAAATAGCTAAATCTCTCTTTACTCTAGGGCACTCATCTTCTCATCAAGGCTCTCCTTGGTGTGGAGACTTAGAGGTTCCCTACTTTGGGAACTTGGAGAATCCGATTCATCCATAATCATCCAACAGGATGAGAAGGGCACTCTCCATGGGTGATTAGCCTTTGTAGAGCAAAGAGGAATCTACAAAGGTATAAAGATTTCACAACTCAAATTGTGCTTGAGTTTTGTTAATGGTTCACCATATATACTAGGCTTTGAATTTCTTGGGTTAAGTTCGTTTAAGTGCATAGAAGCATGTTTCCGCCTTTAATGTTAAATGCATGCTTAATGATGTTGCTTAATGAACTCGGTTAATCCGCAATTTTCCCTTCATATATGACACTGAATTACCCTACAAACTTGCACCTGGAAAACCATGGAAAATGGGGATTAGTTTCGGATCATCCGGTCGACCAATCGCCACATACCAAACGATTTCGACGAGGCAAGGCAGGACCCACGCCACGAAAGCCGACTTGACGGGAGCTAAGATGGTTAGGGAGGGTGACCTAATTAAGCAACTTGGCATCAAGGAGAAACATAAGAGGGACCATTCTTGCTTAATTGACTACCGACTTAGGCCTAATGGCAACAATTATTCAATGGCCCTGAGGTTAATTATAACGAGGCTGAGGACTTGGCATCGAAGGGGGAGACGATTGGGACCATCTCCGCTTAATTGAGTACTAGCTTAGGCTTAATGTCAATCAGTAGCACTAATAGCATATCGCACAAAGCTGACGAAGGAAGCCACATACCTTATAATTGAACAAATGGAAAGGCTAATAACAATGGACAGCTCGCATCATAGAGAGACCCCTACCTTAGAATTGAACTAGAACTCAAACTCAAACTTCAACTAGTGAAATAAAACCGATTCAACTAGTTCTACTTCTATATACTAGACGAGAAATTAATTCTAGACGACATCCTATAGATTCCGAGGCATCAACCTCAAGCTCAGAGAACCTGAAAACCCTTCACACAAATTGAAGATACAAAGCAATTGGTGAACCTTAATTGCTAGTTTTTTCCAAAGAAAAACACAATGCCAGACAACCGCCAAGCAAAGTCATCTACCATTCCAAGTATTCAAATTCAAAAAGAGGTCTAGAATATATGATATATCAATAGAAATTTTGCAACATGTTGACAAATGCAAACAGTCTTGCAGACTACATAAAAACATACGATTTATACTACATTTGATTTCCCAATCTTGATTGGTTGTCAGATTAGGACAATCTCCACCTCATTTATGAAATCCCAGGCAATGAAGACCACCCAACCTTGAACCAAAAAATGATGAAGTATGATCAATAAATTCCAGCTGCTGATAAATATTATTAACCTGACATGCTTTCTCGCCTTGGATACAGGATTTAATAACGGCTATATGGAGAAGCCATATTGTTCTGAGGCGGTAGAATTGGCTGTCTGGGTCTTGCGTATTCAGCAAATATGACCCAACCCTCCAGAAACTATACACAAACAAAACAAAAACTTCAGTTCCAAGATAGATAAGTGTGTATAATAAATATTGTTAACAAACAGATGGACAACCATTCCCACTATCAATGAAAGAGAGACTGAATCGACATTAATAAACAAAACGCCTCCAAAGTATAAGTGCCAGAGAAAGGGTGATAATTAAAACTTGAAAACTTTCGTATTTTAAAAGGCCTTACAAGTTAAGTAAATTCCCAAACAGGCATCAATAAAATTTGTTTTGTTCAATGTATGCAAGAAAAAAACATTGTAGCAAAAACAAATAACAAGATATCTAAATATCCATAACCTCTATATTATGAAATACTTATTTTCAAATTCGTAAAAGCTTCCTGCACTTGTGAGTTTGGACAACGTGACAATATGGTGGCTAATGATCTTTGGACACCAGACCATGTGGTTTGCAGGTTATGGGATGAACATGCAACCAAATTGTTGAGAAGGTTTGGTCATAATGATAATTGCGTTAGTTCATTGGAACTTTCATGCCATAGACATCCTTAGAGTGAGAGATGAAAGAGATGTGGAGCTTGCAGATTGAGATTTGAGATATCCTGGATGAAGTGACTATTTTTACAGTCGGAAAAAAATAAACATAATTATTTGGTTCAAGCATAGTTCCAGATAGATGTCTTTGAAAGAAAACTAAGTATGCTAAACTACTGTTTCAGTGCTAGGAATCTTAGGGTCATGTAATCATCAGGATTCAGACTGGAAATTCCTATTGCGCTCATATCAGTCATAGAGCTTCTTTCTAAATGGAAGCAAAGTATGTGCATTATGTTTGCCTTGAGCCAGCGAGAAGTAACTGAAAACATTTTCACAAGGAATTTTCTTTAATTAATGTTTTCCTGAAGAGTAGGCGAAATATTTTTTAGAAGCAAGAGTTTCAACTTGTTAAGCATCTTTCTTTTTTACAGTTCTGAAGTTTGAGTGTCAATATATTCAATGGAACAAGACTATCCCAACAAATAAAGAGAACCCTTTTGCTGGGTTGGGAGAAGCCATATTGCAAATCGCCAAAATATTGTGATTTCCTACTAATTTATCTTGTAGTGTCGAACAAACTTTAACGGTGCAAGGAATACTGTCAACTGACCTTTCCATCCATGCCCTCTATGCCTTTGGCAGCATCTTCTAAGGTAGCATACTTTACAAAACCAAAGCCCTTAGAATATCCTGATGCCCGATCAGTTACCACTCTAGCTGTAAACAGCAGAGAATCAGTAATCAATATTTACAAAAGAAATCATTAAATAAAAGTAACAATTGTGCAGAATAACTACACACCATGAACTACTTCACCAAACTGAGAAAAGGCTTCGTGTAGTTTTTCTGTAGTAGTACGTTTGCTGAGCCCTGAAAACAAACAGATAAGTGACCAAATAAAAATCATAGTACATCAAAAGGAAACTCAAGTGTGATTAAGTCTAGACTACTGAAGTCTGCGAGGCACTTATCTACTACAGAAAAAATGAAAGAAGTTAGTCTAAAAATAAACGGAAGACAGAGAAATTGCTCTCAAGATCATCAACGTACACAGTTCATCTCCAAAACTCTTCCTGTGCTTAACAAAAATAAATTGTTGCCTTAAAAAATAAATTCTCGCTCCCAACAGTTAATAATGAAAATAAATAAAATCCAAAACTAACATTCTTCAAATTTGTTGCAAAAGGTGGTCAGAACAGATCATAGAAAATACATCTGACTGACGGGCCATGTAAAACAAAATATTAGCTCATTGATGAAGAGTCACCTATTCGTTGTTAGCATCAAGTGGTTCATGGATTTTCAGAATTCACTTTCATACCCATTAAATACATCAGTCATTTGCACACTCACAAACAATCATTTTCATAAGATACTATTTATTCCTTCTATTATACCTGACATTAAAACTATACGAAGAACAAAAAAAAACAACTGCTAAAGACAAATGTCAAAGAAAGAGATAACAAAAACTCGAAATTTATGGCCCGTTTAATAACAATTTCATTTTTAGTTTTTAGCCTTTTAGTTTTCATTTTTGTGTTAGAGATGGAGGGGAAATGCATGGAAGAAATGAGAGATATAGAGGGATATGCATAAGTGGAGGAAGGATGGTCGGGCAGACGTAGAAGAAATGTATAACTACAAAAGATAAAAACTAAAACCAAAAGCCAAAAACTATTTTAAGTTGTTTTCACTTTCAAGATTTTGTTTTCATTCATTCTTCTTTATTTCTTCCCCTCCCTCCCTCCCTCCACTACCCTTCTTCAAGCATAAACAGTAAAAAGTGAAAACTAAAACTAAAAACGAAATCAAACGGGACCGAACATATCCAACATTTAATATGAGTCTATAATTAAGAAGTTGCAATATTTAACTCTGTAACACTCTGTTTGGTTTGTCAAAAACAAAAACATAGAAAATTGAAAAACAATCTAATTAGGGTTTCTGTAATTAAAAACAAAATGGTAAATTGTAGAAGTAAGCAAACCAATCAATTAAGTGGGGTGTTCAGTTTCTAGGTTACCCAAGTGATTAACAAATATAAAATAAATATTAAAATTATGATTTCCTGTAGTAATCATTTTCTTCATTTTCTCAGCAGCCAAGTCCAAAATCATCGAATAAGCGACGCAAAGATGCGGGCTTTTTACAAATTAAAGAAAAATAGACCAAAACGCCGATGACCCATAAGAGATACATCGGTGAATATGAAGGAAACGAGGGGTAAAACAGGAAAAAGGGAAGAGATTGACATACCGGAGACGAAGAGGTTGGTGCTCGGCTCAGCCTGCTCCCGAGCCGAAGGCGTTGCAGAGTTCATTGGGGGAATGAAACTTGTTGAGAAGAGCCGTCCCAAGCCGCGGGTGGGCCCCGCTGCGGCGGCCACCGCTGCTCTCAGTGTCAAAGCCATTGTCTTTGCGTTTGAGGGTTTATGCTGCAACGGCCTATAACCTTTTCGATAAACCCTCGAAGTTGGTTTTCTAGAGAGATTGAGGAAGGTACTTAGCAATATGAGAGAGATTGGAGAGCTGGTTGGTGAAGTTACGAAATTGGCCTCCGTTATGGGCTAGAAATGGTTAATTGGATATGGATATTTTCGTCCAAGAACTTTAAATTTCAGGCCGAAGAGGGCAGACCAACAAGCAACTACTACTTCGAAGTTGGACTTGGGTTCAAGAGCCACTTACGTGCTGAAGGACCCAGTTCTGGATTTTGTGTTCGACAACTTGGGCCTTAATAGTCTAGTTAGGAGCCTGCAATGTCATCGGACTGAAGGGAATCAACATTCGAGTCCTTGATACAAGCGATATTGGAGGAGAGGGGTTCTGAACTCAAGATCTAATGCGCAAGGCTAAACAATGTTAACCAACCGCTTGAGCTACAAACTACAAATTGATTGCATTTATGCCCGCACCGCACCCAAGATTCTAGGTTCAATTCCCTTCCCTGTTTCAAACTTGAGTTCCGCAAGCAGCACATTGCCCAGCCGCCCAACCGGCCACTACCACATCTGCACAGTTTCAAATTTTACTCAAGGTGTGATACTCTACCATCCCCATATTGTCTTGTTCCAATAGAAAAATAAAAAATTGAATTAGCGTTATTATCTTAGTCAACCTCCAACAGAAACTAATTTCTCTAATCTATCTGTAATTACATTTACATAATCTAATTTATTTAAATTTGATTAACCTGCGAAGATGTGAGGCTCCGAGAATAGTTAGTTACTACATAGAGCTAGCGCTCTAGTCTGGAGGGCTCATTACTCATACACATCACCTACTTGGTTTATTTCACATAGCCAAAAAATGAAGAGCCCCATGAGAGCTGTTTCGCTTCTGATGTTCAAGCAGGATCTTAAGGACCCTTTTCCAATCGCCTTTCATCGTGGGTTGCTGAAGGAGACTGTTGCAATTGGACTGGAGTTGTATGTGACAACATAAGCGGTCATATCCGCGAGCTCCACCTTGGTAATTCCAACCCTTTCTTGGATTTCAAGTACTCTTCCTTAGGTGGTAAGATAAATCCTTCTCTGCTCAATTTAAAGCATCTCAACTACTTGGACTTAAGTTACAATGATTTTGAAGGAATGCAGATTCCTAGCTTCTTTGGTTCTCCTAAAAGTTTAAGGTATCTTAACCTATCAGAAGCAGGGTTTGAAGGAAGAATTCCTCATCAATTGGGAAGTCTCTCAAGTCTTACACTATCTCGAATCTCGATCTTAGTGGTCACAAGCTCTGAGTTGAGAACCTTCGTTGGATTTCGGGTCTTAATCGCTTGAAACACCTGGACATGAGTTTTGTAGATCTTAGCACAGCATCTGATTGGTTGCTAGCAACAAACATGATCCCCTTTTTGGTAGAGTTGCATATGGTCGACTGTGGACTTTCTCACACTCCCACTCTACCTATCGTAAATTTTACTTCGCTACCATCCTTGATCTTTCTCGTAACACATTTACTTCTTTGATGCCCAGATGGATTTTTAGTCTTAGAAATTTAGCTTCACTTCATCTCAGTGAATGTAATTTCCAAGGTCCAATTCCTACCAGTCCACAAAATATCACATCTCTCAGGGAATGCACTTAATCTTTGGATACCTGAGTGGCTGTTTAACCACCAAGACCTTACGTTTCTCGCTCTAGCATTCAATTTTCCTGAAGGGCCAATGCTAGCTCGTATTGCGAATATGACTTTGAGGGCGAAATTTCGAGTTCCATTGGAAACTTGACATCTCTCGTTAATCTTCAGTTGAATGATAATCGGTTGGAAGGGAAAATCCCAAACTCCTTAGGAAATATTTGTCATCTGATGATTCTTGATTTGTCAATGAACGAGTTTGTGGCCAGCACGGTATCTGAAATTTTTGAAAGTTTGTCTTCGTGTGCTTCTCACCGAATAAAGTCATTGTCCTTAAGCTCTAGTAGTCTTTCTGGTCATTTAACAGAGCAGGTAGGAAATTTTAAAAATTTGGTCCACCTTGATCTTTCTAATAATTCGATATCAGGACCAGTTCCGGTTTCCTTAGAAAACCTGTCATGCTTAATGGAGTTAAAGATCTCTGACAATCGGTTCAATGGAACTCTTCCAGAGTTCATTGGTCAGCTGAAAATGTTAATGCATTTGGATATATCTCACAACTCACTAGAAGGTGTGGTGTCCGAAGTTCATTTCACTTATCTTACATGGCTGGAGTACTTCAACGCGAAAGGAAATTCGTTGACTCTGAAAATTAGTCGACGCTGGCTTACTCCTTTTCAACTTCAACAATTGCTCTTACAATCCTGCCATCTAGGGATCGAGTATCCTGTGTGGCTTCGGACACAAGCAGTTCCAGGCTCTAGGCTTATCCAATACAGGAATTTCAGGTACTATTCTGACTTGGTTTTGGAACACTTCTTCGCAATTATTGTATCTGAATCTCTTTCGTAATCAATTATGTGGGGAGATTCAGAACATAGTTGCTGGCCCGTTTGATGGATGTATTGGAACAGCTTCTACTTCTTTATCTTGGGAACAATCTTCTAACCGGAAAAATTCCCGTTTGATGGATGAATTGGAAAGACTTGGAAGTCCTAAATTTGGAAAGTAACAAACTAACTGGGAATATTCCGAGCTCCTTGGGATACTTGTTTAACCTCTCATCATTGCACTTACAGAATAATCACCTATCTGGAGAATTAATTACCTCTGTCCCTACAGAACTGTACTAGGTTGATAGTTCTTGACCTTCATAAGATTATGTTGAGTGGAAGCCTACCAACATGGAAAGGGCAAAGCCTCTCGGATTTGAAGGTTCTTAAGCTTTGTTCGAATAAGCTTCAAGGAGACATTCCTTCTGAATTCTGTGATCTCACAAATCTCCGAATCTTGGATCTTGCACATAACAATCTCTCAGGGAAAATACCAAGATGCTTCCACAAGTTCAGATATGGCCACCTTGTCATCAGAATCAAGCAGCGCCATTTCCTTTGACGGATATCTTGCTGATGGGAGGTATGTAGCGGTCTTGGTGACTAAAGGGAGAGAAGTGGAATATAGCCAAATTTTTGGATTAGTAGCCTAGACCTTTCAAATAACTCTCTATCTGGAGAGATCCCTGACGAACTGACCAGACACTTCATCTTGCAATCACTTAATTTATCAAACAATCGTTTGATTGGAAGAATCCCTTATAAGATTGGTAATATGGGACAGTTAGAATCTCTTGATTTTTCGATGAACCAACTTTCTGGTGAAATTCCTCCAAGCATGACAAATGTGACGTTTCTGAGTCAGTTGAACTTGTCGTACAACAATTTGACGGGTCGAATTCCAGAAAGCACTCAACTTCAGAACTTTGATCAGTTCAGCTTTCTCTGTACTAAACTTTGTGGACCTCCACTCAAATAGAACTGCAGTGCACCAGCAGTACTCGAGCAACACAGAGAAAACCATTTTCTTGGGGACAACTGGTTCTACTTCAGCTTGGGGCTAGAATTCATGTTCAGCTTTTGGAGTGTACGTACTTGGTTCTTTGCTTGTCAACATGCCGTGGAGTGGTGCTTTCTCACGATTCCTCAACAACATAGTACAAAAGCTTTACGGCATAACTTTTTCATATTTTTAGTTAACTCAGTAGATAGAGTAAGCTTTGTGCATGTATCCGTGCTAGCTTTAAAGAATAATCGTTGTATCAGTTTGTTGCAAATGTGATCCTTTTGCTTGGTTATGTTTTTCTTTGTTTCATAAGAATTGTCCATTTATTTATAAGAAAGGTGGAGAAATACATTCAATGGCATATGAAGTTGTTCCTAGATATCGAGATTGGAATCTAGAGCAGAAAAACCGAAGTGATCATATTCTGTTATGCTGACAGATATTGTATATGGTTCATGTCGTTGGAGGGATTCTTCGGTAAGGTGGTGATGTTAGCCTATTAAGGTGGTGAATTATAGTACATAAGGACCTGTGTACCTCTGTTTTTTAATCTGTGTACATCATTATCTTTTAGTTATGTTCTTTCTTGTTACACATACAGAGATGCTTCCACAAATTTACTACTATGACAACGTCTTCAAAATCGAACAATGCTGGGTTCCTGCTAGCCAAATTCTTGGGCTGGTGACAAGAATGGACCTTTCGGACAATGCTTCATCAGATCCCTGAGGAACTAACCAGCCTCCTCATCTTGCTATCTCTCAATTTGTCAAGAAATCTTATGACTGGAAGCATCCTTTCAAAGATCGGTTACATGAGACTGTAGGAGTCTCTTGATTTTTTGACGAACCAACTTTCTTGTGAAATTTCCCCGATGATGAAGAGTTTGACATTTCTGACTCACCTGCACTTGACATAGTGGATTCCGGAAAGCACTCAGATTCAGAGCTTTGATGAATCTAGCTTCGTCGGTAATGAACTTTGTGGACCTCCACTCGAAGAGGAGGATTGCAGTGTAAACAAGGTGATACCCCCAACAGTTGAGCGACACGGAGGATTCGATTTTCTTGAAGACAACTGGTTCTATTTCAGCTTGGGATTAGGTTTCATGTTTGGCTTTTGGAGTGCACTTGGTTCTTTGCTGGTTCGCATGCATGCCATGGGGTGCTGCTTTCTCACGGTTCGCCAACAACATTGTACAAAAGCTTCAGGTTGTAATTTCTGCGTATTTTTAGTTAGCTAAGTCGTCGATATTTAATATTGTTCAGTTTAGCAATTGCAATTTGATTTCTAATCATTCGACTCAATTTCCCTATTAAAATTACTGATCCACTTTTTTTACGAGAAAGCCCTTCAAAAGGTGGGCGCCAGGTGATGCTATCATGGACGACATTGATCGATTTATAATATAAAGAGTAAAATTATGAATTTGCAATTGTAAACTCAAACAATCTTGTTTCTGACAAAAACAAACACCAATCGACCTTTGCAGGTTTATTTGACTAGAAAAAGGAAAACAAACATTCGACCTCAGCAACATAACGATGAATGCCAACATAAATTAAGGATAAACTCTTATCAATTTTGAGCAGCATTAGCGGCCGACTGTTTACCACGGCGACCAGTCCTCCTTGCAGCAAGTAGACCAACCTTTTGACCAGGAACACAGTGACGACCAACAGTGCTAGAATGCCCAATGTGTTGATGGTTACCACCACCGTGGGGGTGATCAACCGGGTTCATGGCCACGCCGCGTACTCGTGGCCAGCAGTTACGCTTCACCCTGAACTTGTGGTAAGCATTGCCTGCCTTAAGAAGAGGCTTCTCGGTCCTCCCACCTCCGGCAACCTGTCCGATCATGGCACGGCATCTGCTAGATACAATCTTCTTAACACCTGATGGCAATTTGATCCTGCCAAAACAATTTAATTAAACAACAATTAATATGCAAAAACATCCATGATCAATGTTAACACATTATGCCTTAAGATAAAACACACAAAACTAAACAGTAGTAACAAAATAATTATTATGTACTAGAAACCAAATCCACAAATATCGCACATAGTTACAAATTATTGTCATCAACTAGTCCAATGATATAATCGTTTGACAGCTTTGTTCAAATCCAAATTAATTGTGTTTTGCATACCGAGTGAAATTTATATAACATATATATAGACACATGGGTGCGCCCAAGCGCTAATCAATTAGTAAATAGTTAGTTTACTGAAAGATCTAAAAGAAAAGGGCAAGAATAACTTATATATACCTAGAGGTATCGTTATCGGGATTATGGCTAATGACAACAGCATAGTCACCAGAAGCCCTAGCAAGAACTCCACGATCACCCACGTAACGCTCCACATTAGAAACCACAGCACCTTCAGGAATGGAACTCAATGGCAGCACGTTCCCCACCATCAGAGTGGCCTTTTTCCCACAGTACACAAACTGTCCCGTGTACATGCCTTCCACAGCAACAAATTGCTCTTTTTGTTTCTTGTAACGGAAGGGATGGCGGAACGTGACACGAGCAAGCGGTGCACCCCTACCCGGGTCGTGGACGATGTCTGTCACCACGCCTTTGAGGTAACCATTGCGCTCACTGTAGTCTAGGGCACGCAACTTGGCAGGGCCCTTGCGGTGGTGGTTGTGGGACTTGAAGACGGAGCCTGCACCCTTACGTTGTGCTCTGATAACTCGACCCATTGGAGCCGGTTAAGGTTTTAGAATTTAGGTTTAGGGTTTAGAGGAGAGGATGGGGACGAGCAAAGAGTTTATATAGGGGCAAGGGTTAACTGGAGGCCATACATGGGGAGCTAGGGTTTTGTCGCCCGAAATTTATGTTAGGTTTCTTGGAAAGCAAGCTACCCAATATCAATAGCCCAAGTTAAAAACCTTTTTTTTTCTTCCGTTAGAAATTAAAAAGATCTGGACGATAAATTAAAAAACGAATTTGGAAAGATAAATTAAAAAAATATATCAAAAGAATACAAACACAAACGAGTGTGTATTCTGGTCAAACTATTTCTTAGTTTAATAGCCATGCAATGGATATAATTTGGTAATAAGAGCGAAAAAGTATCAAAATAAGAAATAAAAAAAATTATTCGACCCCAATAGACAAATTCCCTGAAGTGGGGTATAGTCACATATTCTTTGTTGTTTTATTCGTCTTGTTCCCCGGGTTTGGAGGTTCAAAGGTGATAAGTTCGTATTTTCCACGCAATTCCTGAACGCCAAGGCCCTCTCTCTTTTTCAATCCTAATATAAAAAATGCATGTTATAAAATATAAAATAGTTAATGTATTTGATGATCCACTTCTTTTGTATATTTTCCATTGTTTCTATTTTTAAAAACGGAATATTTTAAATTAATATGAAGAGAAAAATTCGAATTTAAGTTCCAGAGACGAGAACACTGCATTAGCCTACTGAACTAACCCAATTTTCTTGTGTGTTGGTGAGGAAGAGGCAAAAGAATGAAGGAGTTCCAAGGCTGAAAGCTATACAATTTTGATACGCTATTAATTCTAATAAAACGACAATGTTTATGAGGTTATGTAGATAGGATGACTATCAATATCGATTTCTAACCTATCATGGTGTCAAAACTAAAAATAAATACAAAAATCAAAGAAGGAAATGGAGGTGAAAATGGTCATCATCCTACCGACTAGAACTTAAATGGTTGACGTGGATAGTACCATTGCTCAAGGTTTACGATTGCCCTTCATTTGGATTCTTGCTTAATTCTTATCATTTGGACAAATAAACAAGATGAAGATTTTATTTTATTTATAATAATTAAAATAGCTTTTCATTTAACGAGATATTTGTAAGAGAGATAGAGGATTTGGTGTAAGTCACGTAATGAACTAATTATAATAATTTGATATCGAACTCGTTGACCACAGAAGTCGAATCTAAAACCTCATACTTACAATTAGAAAGAAATACCACTAAACTGTAAATGAAAATAATAATTAAAATAAAAACCTTTATATTAACTACCAAACGTGAATTTTGCTTCCTCTGAAAATTGCCTGAATTTCCCTATAACGTGCACACAAAAAAAAGCCAACCTCCCCAAGTCACCTTCCAGTGCAAGAGAATTTCCTCATATCCCTTTTGCCCATTTCTGCTTCCAACAACATATTTTTGAATCTATTTTATTATTATTATTATTATTTTAATTTGGTGAGGAATGGGATCATATTCTTCACTTTCCAATTAAGCTAGCTTATTATTATACTTCCTCTATAAATGAAGAATCCTCCATGAAGCTGGAAGCTAACCTCAAGAGTTCACCATGAGAATATGCCTTGTCCTGTTTTTGATAGCCAGGCTCTTCGCAAACTCAGAATCTCTTAGCAGAGCTGATTTCCCCGATGGGTTTGTTTTCGGAACAGCTTCTTCAGCGTACCAGGTATTCCTTTGTTTCGGTTTCAACAGCTCGATAGAACTAGCACATCAAAGAGCAGTTTAACAATTCATGGGGTCTTGTACGTGGTGTAGTTTGAGGGAGCTGCAAATGAAGGAAACAAGGGAGCTAGTGTATGGGATACTTTCACGAAAAAACCAGGTACGAATTCAAATTCGATGGGGCATTTTAAATGATATGCAAAAAAAGAGAAATTTACGGAAGAGATGATCTGAAGAAGCAGCTTAGAGCTTGTTTTGTTTGTTTAACAGGGAGGATTTTGGACTTCAGCAATGCAGACACAGCAGTTGATCAATATCACAGATTTCAGGTGAACATAACAGTGACCTAAGTTGACTTTAAAGTTTTCATGTCTAGAGTTTTAACCTTACAAGCAATAGCAGATTATCTCAAAGTTTTCTTTCCTTTCTTTTCTTCCAAGTCTTTTTTTAGTCGACCCTAAAATTTTCGTAATAAATAAAGAGAAAATTAGACCAATGGTCCCTTAACTCCCCCCCCCCCCGAACTTGTCACAATGTGGAGCAATGGTCCTTTTGGGTGACCCCATTAGAACTTCATCCCTTATTTGCGCCGCTAAATCCTTTATTTTGGATTGAAGTTCTAACAGTGTTACTCAAAAAGGCAATTGCTCCACATTGTGACAAGTTTTCAGACCAAAACTCATGGATTTTCAAGGACCAAAGCTCCAATAGGGCACAGTCCAAGGACCAATGCTCCAATTTTCTCGATAATGCTAATGGTAATGATGCATCACCCACTATAACAAAACATATCCTGAGTAAACAAATGGCATAGTTCAAGTATATTTTAACTTACTATTTACTAAATCTGAGATTAAAAACTCAAAATTTACAGAGTGATATAGAGTTGATGAAGGATATGGGAGTGGATGCATACAGATTCTCAATATCGTGGCCGAGAATTTTTCCTAGTAAGATTTGATTCCGTCCAGATTTTCGTTTTCTCTATCTCATTGTCATCTGATTACTTACTGCTTTCGAGAATAACCTGAAACAGACGGAACAGGAGAACCCAACTCAGAAGGAATAAACTACTACAACAGCCTTATAGATGATTTACTCGAAAAAGGTTACTCAATGAGACCTCATTAAGAATCTAATTCTCATTTCATTTCAAAAATAATAATAATAATTCTTTCTCAAGGACAATGTTATTGAAGGTCAAACTATTCTTTTCGATCAGGGATCAAACCTTTTGTAACTCTATATCACTGGGATCTCCCACAAGTGCTTGAAGACAGATACGAAGGGTGGTTGAGCACAAACGTAGTGTAAGTATCAAACAGCTGCAGGAAAGGATTTGAAAATGCTGAAAAAAACTTAACATTTACTGCACTTGCTTACAGAAAAGACTTTGAACATTATGCCTTCACCTGCTTCAAAACTTTTGGCGACAGAGTTAAGAACTGGATCACCTTCAACGAGCCTCATGGTAATGCGCTCCAAGGTTATGACTTAGGCATACAAGCTCCAGGGAGATGCTCTATTCTTGGTCATTTATTTTGTAAGAAGGGAAATTCATCTGCTGAACCGTACATTGTTGCGCACAACATCCTCCTGTCTCATGCTGCCGCTTATCATAATTACCAGCAATTTTTCAAGGTACCCTCATTTCTCTGTTTGATTATACTTCCTAACTGAAACAGTAATCGATATGCTATATGTTAAAGAAAACAAAAAAATGTAACTTATGTTTTTCTTACTTATTTTTACTGGACCACCTAGGAGAGACAAGGAGGTCAAGTAGGAATTTCATTGGATGTCAAATGGTATGAGCCTGTATCTGATAAAGATGAGGACATAGATGCAGCACACAGAGCAATTGATTTCTCATTGGGATGGTAATTTCTTTGTAAATGTTTTATGCATCACATTTAGGAGATTCCGAAAATTGTGTTTAAACAGGCATAACACAGAAAAGTTAAACAGGTTCCTTGATCCACTATTTTTTGGCGAATATCCTCTTTCAATGAAGACACTTGTAGGTAAGAGATTACCAGAGATTTCTCAGGAAATCTCAGAATTCCTGGTTGGAACCTTGGACTTTGTTGGCTTAAACCACTACACCACATTATATGCTCGAAATGACAGGACTCGGATTCGAAAGTTCATAATGCAGGATGCTATATCGGATGCTGCAGTCATTCCAACCCGTAAGATGCCTAAACACAATCTTCTACCCACTTGTAGTGTTCGGTTGCTGGAATGATCACCAGAATGGAATGGAGTGAACGTTGAAAGAGTTAGAGGTCAAAGTAGGATGAATAAAGTAGGTCAAACACTTAGAGCGAATGGACATTTCCTATTACTTTTTTTTTTCTGTCGACCAAGCAATTGAATGGGCATTCCATCTGGCATATTTTTGCATATGGAATGTCTATTCCATTCCAAGGTTCATTCCAGCAGACCAAGCACTACCGAATTATGAAAGAATTAAAATCAGGATTTCAACTGATTATTATTATACCTGACTTTCGTTGTAGCATACAAAGGTGGAGTGGCAATCGGAGAGAGAGTATGTTTCAAAACCTTCCTAAAACCTTGAATTCAGTCACTAATTACATATTTAAGAAAGCTCATCAGTGCTTCCTCCTCCAGGCAGCTTCCCGCTGGTTGCGCATAGTCCCATGGGGCATCCGAAAGTTGGCAAGACACCTGAAAGATAAGTATGGGAATCCCCCGATGATAATAACAGAAAATGGTGAGTAAACTAGATTCAGCTTCACAATATATAAATCAAAGTTTCATGAAATAACAGTGGTTTAAATGCATGAGCACAGGTATGGATGATCCAAATAAACCTTTCATACCTTTAGAAAAGGCTTTAAACGATGAAATGAGGATAAGCTTTCACAGGGACTACCTCTCGAACCTATCTGCTGCTATAAGGTAATAACAACTCCCCACTTTTCGCTTTGAGTAATTTCCCGGGTTCTGCAGGCTTGGATTGGGGTCGCAGAAAATGAACCCCTATGCTTGAGGACTCCACCATTGTACATGCAAACTTAACAGGAATCTAAATCAATTCAGGCAAGACAACTGTGACGTGCGTGGTTATTTTGTGTGGTCATTGCTCGACAACTGGGAATGGAACATGGGCTACACTGTTCGGTTCGGTCTCTACTATGTGGATTACAAGAAGAACCTGACAAGAATTCCTAAAACTTCAGTTCAATGGTTTAGAACACTTCTCCAAGTTAACGATGATCCGAGACAACACATCTGACAAACATTCTTTTTGTTACAAATCAGATAAAGCACATTTTGTACAACGCATTGAATATAGCAAAGGAAAATTCAGTGAAGCAAAAATTCAATGATGCAATCCTAAAGTACAAACCTTCATAACTATTCCAACTACCAAATTAGCCGGCATTTAAGCGAAAAAACAAAAAGAAAACACATGAATTATGCACAACCAAACATCACAAAATTGATGTCTTTCATTCAAACAAACCTTAATTTACATGCAATTTCCAAACTTGTATATTTTAACACGTGGGTTTCTGAAGTATAATTCTCAGTTACCAGAAGACTGCACATTGACAACTTTAAATGAATTCAAATTGGTCTTTCTAAATAGTGTGAAAATTGGACCAAATATGCTAATCCAATAAACTGCATTCCAGTTTACAGCAACCCAAATTGTTCTAATTAAATTGATAAATAATTGTGCTTCTGGACGAAAGAAAAATATAAAAAATTTATGGAGAAGGAATTAAAGAGCGTGGCAAGAGTGGCATACCGGGTTTTGCACGCAGAGGCGGAGTACGAATTGAAACGATGAGGTCGGACGGAACCGTCGCAGCCTAAGACAGAGATTGTAGTTTGTAGTTTGTACTGACCGAAAAGCCTCACCAAGGTATACTGAGAATCACTGATACTGTTTTTAGTTTTGTACTTTATCGTTTATGTTGCTACTGTGTTTGGTCTCTTTCGGGACGCCATCGGACATATTCTGGGAGGTAGGCATTGGGTGGGCTACTCGGGTTGGATTTTAACTCGTTGGCCAACCTAAGAACGTTTGAGTTGAGATTATTTAAACGTATTTTTATCCAAGAAAATATACAAACCAATCCATCCAAACTATTCGAAGGCGGATTGGATTGTGCGAGTTCTACAGATTGAGATTACTTACTTTCTTTCTTATTCCTAAAGTGAATATGAATAGCAAATAATTTAATAAACATGTCATATTAGGTTTAAATCATATAAATTTGGTGTTGTAGAATCACTATTTGTTGCTTAATATTTAAAATTCATTATTTAATTAAAATATAAATAAATGAGTGTGTTTAATAACTATTAGATTTTATGTATATATCTATGTAATATATATGTATGGTTAAGAATTGTTAATGTTCGGGTGGATCAGTTTCAATTGGGTTAATAATACGTCAACTCAACTCAACCCATTTATTGAACGGGTGGTTGGGTTTTTATCCGAAAATGAAATTTTAAATTTTACAACTCAACTCAACGCAACCAATTTCGGTTGGATTGGTCGGTAAACCCACTAAAGTGCCCACCCTCAACACAAAATTTAGAAATATCTAGTAAATCGTCTTTCAAAATAAACCTAATATAAAGAGGACGGTCATGAAAGAAAACAAGCCCAACTCAAGATTGCTTCCTAGATCCTGTTATGCTCTATGCTCATATTTTCTTATAACTAAGAATTTATTTAAGTTTAATATCTCTCCTTCTTTTTGTCAATGTACAGGAATTTTAATCTAGCAATATGGATTTTCAATTCAAATGGAAAGTTTTTCAACCTACCAATACGATGGACACCGATTTCAGGAATCTAATTACTACCCCCTCTTTAAAAATCTCATTCTAAAAATTTCAAGAGTTTGATTCTTAATTTTGAGTGTGTCTCATATGTTAATTGATTCCCAAAGTGTTCATAAACACTTGAATTTCTTGGAACGCACGTGATTTCATTTCCTCTCTCCAATTCTCTTTAATAAACACGCCATTAAATTCGTAATAGAATACCATCAAATTAAGAAAATGTGCAACCGTTATGATTTTATCATAAAATGCTTTGAGAAACTTGACTAAAAGAAAATTCTACTATACAAATACAACAATATATAGTATACAATTGTTCTTTCGACCCTTGGATGCGACGGGTTCCCCTATTTCTTAGGGTATCGAATGGTTTTTGGGCTATTTGCGTAAGTTGCTGGCTTAATTCCAGATAGGGGGTGTCAAGTTGCCGGAGAAAAAAAATCTAGAGCCTTAATCATACCAAACTAGATCGCATTCCCTCAAAATTGACTAGAGTTTGCTACGACATAGGGTTGGGGGATTCAAAAGAGCTAAAAAGCTTTTTGTTAATCAAAAACGCATTTTGGCTACGTTTGACATAAATACTTGTGTTTTGGCGGTTATAGAAATGACTTCTAAAGAATCACTCAATACTTTTTTCAACGTGTATCTAATAAAAGCACATTTAATAAAAAAGCTAAAAGCAGAAGTATTTATTATGAATGCAGTCCCAAATGCAATTTTTTTCTTTTATACAAAGATATTGGGAGTTAGGAGTTTGACTAACTCACATATAAGCCAACAATAATTTAATATCCAACTTGTCATAGAGAGGACTTACATAAAACGAATTCACCACCACATGGCATTCTTCGTCCAATAACGCATTGTCATGTGCAAATTTTTCTTCACTTGACAATATATTATTGAATCGGAACGTCACGTGTTAGTAAACTCGTTCCATGTAAGTTGCTCTCATTCGTATAACCTAGTAGAAAAATCAGATACGCACCATACCACAATAAACAAAATACACCTATCCTTTTTTTTGGGGTCAAAGATACACCTATCCAGGTATCCTTATTAGGTCCACACAGCGTGCAAAACATGAAATCAGATACAGAGAAACACGACTCAAAGGCCAAAGCCACCTTTCAAGCCTTTTCTCCTTCATTCCTTGTCTCTCTTACCTCACTAATAAATATAAAAAAAAACACACAAATATAAAGAAAAATAACGTTGCTGTCTGTCTGTGTTTTGCTTCCCTTTGCTCCTCGATATCGAAGCTCTAACTTTGCGCCGGCATTCGGTTCAGAATCCCCATAGTGTCCCAGTGCCATTCCGATTCTTGCCCATGAAACGAGGGTACTCGGAATCGTCGTCCACCTCCCTCGGGCCCCCCCAATCGAGAATCAAACGCAACCCTGAAGGTAAAAATCATAAACCCTTTTGTTTTCTGGTTCGGGTTTGCGATTTCTTGTGGTAAATTGGTAATCTTTTTGGTTATTTTGGGAGTTTTTGGATCTGGGTTTTGTAGTTTTTGTTGATAAAGTGAAGGTAGAGGAAGAAAATTGTAGAAGAATAAAACCTTTTTTCGTATTTGTTTGTGTTTTCGATTGCCAATTTATTTTGTGTTTTCTGCGTGCCCAATTAGTGTGGGTGATTAATTCGAACTGGGATTTTTAGTTCCCCAACAGAGGAAACTGAGAGAAGGGGAATGTGACTAAAATTTTGAGTTTTCTAATCCTTGTTTTATATATATATATATATGTATGTATATGTATATATATATATATGTGTATATGTATCTATATCTAACAGCTAAAAAACTCTTATCTTAATAGCCATACAAAGGAAATTCAATATGGAAAATTTAAAATCTTCATGGCTTTCCTAATCAAGGTTTATTACATTGTGGTCTTAGGTGATGCAGAATTCTTGGAGGATGAAACCACAAAAAAATTTGCACGTAAAGTGGCCGATCATTACAGTGCAAGGACGAATCAAACTCTGGAAGAACGGGAGGCTAGTCCAATCATCCATTTAAAGAAGCTTAACAATTGGGTTTGTCTTTTAATCTCCTATACTCCAAAATAGTATGATCACATTCCATACTTTTCAGTTAATTATAGTTTTTCACTTATTGAGCAGATTAAGAGTGTTTTAATCCAACTATATGCTCGCCGAGGAGATGCAGTTCTGGATCTTGCATGTGGCAAGGTATAGGTGTTCCATTTGTATCTTTTCATTTTTCCCCTCCCCTTCGCTAAACTCTCTCTTTTGAATGTATTTTATTGTCTAGGGAGGTGATCTCATCAAATGGGACAAGGCTAAAATTGGGTATTATGTTGGAATTGATATTGCTGAAGGCTCGGTAAGTACTTAAATTTGGTTATACTTAGCTTATTAGTTATCATTTTTCTTTTTGATTGTTTAATGGAGTAGAAAACTGATTCTAGGACCATTATTTGCTGTATTTCCACTCAATCACTGACCTATATTCAGGATGTATAAATTTGCATTTGTAGTAATAGACTTCTAGTTGGCCGACATTATAGCTTTTGTGAAGTCTCATCTGTTCTATTCATCAATGTTGGATAGTACTTATTGACTTCTAGTTGGCCTACATTATAGCTATTGTGAGGTGTCCTCTATTCAAGTCATTAATGTTTGAGAGAATTTGTATTTTCGATAGTTGTTTAGTTTTTATTGTATGGATGGAAAGTATTTTCCTTGTCAAACAATGTTTTGGCATATGGTATTGTTCCGTGGATGAGTTGAGACTTGAGAGGGTTTAAGGCTATTTTTCCGACCTAAGCAAATTCTGTTTTTTCTTTGCTTGTGATTTACATTTAGTGTTTCTTTATCCTGCACCACCTCATCACGTAGTGATAGATTTCCTAGTTTTTATGACAGTAAAGTTCTTTTTGAATGCCATCCTTATCTTTCATGTATGAAATCTTCTTTGCGTGTGTGTATTTCTCCAATGAAAAATGAGTGACATCTTTTTGCTCAAGACCTTATCAAGAATGTTGGAAGTCATTTTTGTTGTCTGCCTCTTGCCCTTAGTGTTATTATTTTTAAAAGTGTGCCGTCATCAACCATCTTATTATTGTGTTCAAATATTTATACAGATAGAAGATTGTCGTACTCGTTACAATGGTGATGCCGATCATCATCAGCGTCGTAAAAAGTTTACATTTCCTGCGCATCTTATATGTGGAGATTGCTATGAGGTAATTGCAAATTTAATAGCTGCTAACTAAGCCGTTGTTTTGTTCCTAGGGAGCTTGCCTTTGCTTCACTCAATCAAAGAAGAAGCCATTAGGAAGCAGCATATGTGGAAACCCTGCTTAGTGCTTCTATACCATATGATTATTAATGCTATGTATGTGCATGGTTTCAGGTTCGCCTGGATAAAGTCCTGGCTGATGATGCCCCCTTCGATGTTGTCAGTTGCCAGGTGAGCTTCTCGTGTAAAGTAATTAAAAGATTTGAGGGGAGGAAAGCCTTTGAAACTGACCCATTAAAACACAATTTATTTTTCAGTTTGCCTTGCATTATTCCTGGTCTACTGAGGCACGTGCGCGGCGAGCCTTGGCTAATGTATCGGCTTTACTGCGCCCTGGCGGTACTTTTATTGGAACAATGCCCGATGCGAATGTGATTATCAAAAAGCTTAGAGAAGGTTTAATTTATGCCTTGATGATTCATTTTCTTTGAGAGTCATGTTAAACTGTGACCTAGGAAAAGGAAACAAATTTGACACTCTGATAACTGCAGTCATTTGTCTCATAAGCAATATATTCTCTCTGGCCGCGTAGATAGTGAAATTCATTAGAAATATGAATTTCCGATTTCAGTCTCTTATGTTTAGCATTAGATTCTCGGGCATGGCAGACTACTTTCACCATTATTTATCGGAGATGCTATTTTCATTGTGATGTCCAGCTGAAGGATTGGTCTTTGGTAATAGTGTCTACTGGATATGTTTTGATGAAGACTTTTCTGAAAAGGTATGAATTTACTCAGATGCTTTGTTTTTCAATTTGGCTATTCTTCAAGCTGAGACATGAGTATTTATATACAATTTGAGATTATTCCTAATTTGACAAATACTTCATGTATGGTGCAGAAATTCAAGTCTTCGAGCCCCTTTGGTATCAAGTACAAGTTTCACCTGGAGGATGCTGTTGATTGCCCGGAATGGATTGTCCCCTTTCATGTTTTCAAATCGTTGGTTGAAGAGGTATACTTTCTTCTTTCAGCACAAATGGTGGCAGAAGTGCATTCAGAAGCATACACTGCTTATTGAAAGGAGCTATTTGAAACGTTTATCTACTTGTTAGGCTAAGAATCTTCTCGTTTTCATATAAATGAATTCACCTTTTGCAGTATGATATGGAGCTAGTTTTGGTGAAGAACAACCACGAATTTGTGCATGAGTATATGAAAAAACCAGAATTTGTGGAGTTAATGCGGAGGCTCGGTGCATTGGGTGATGGTAACCAAGATCAAAGTAAGCTTGTTTCCTATCAACTATGAAAATATAGTTTCAGTCGATTTTATTTAATTAGCTTAATGATGTGCTGCCATTAGAATGGCTCGGATGAGTTTTAGCTCTGATAATGCATCTCATTCCGCTTTGCAATATCCAGGCACACTATCGAAAGATGAATGGGAAGTAGCTCATCTCTATTTGGCATTTGTCTTGAGGAAGGTGAGTGCACACTCCTAGTACCGATGCAATTTTTCATTTGTGTTGCTGTTACCATTATTACAGTCTGTTTGCATTTGCTGTGTGTTAAATCTGTGTTCTTTTCAGCGAGGGGAACCTGATCGGACACAAGTAAACGGCAGAAGAGACAAAGGGAAGATGCATATATCAAACGAGGACGTCATGTACGTAAGTAATGACTAGTGCAACACCAATTATGTCTCGAAGATCCATTTTTACAGCGGTGGAGAACAATGATATGCAGCACAGGAGAAACCTGCTCGGCCAAAAGGGAAAGCCGAAGAGCCCGACTACCCACGATGTTCAACCAGCTACTATCTGAAGTGGATGTAATTATTCAATTTTTTAGATTTACAATGCTCCAGAGGAAATAACAGTTTGTAGTATCTCTGTTATGAGAAATAGTTTAACTACTCAAAAGTGACCCGCAGCCAAATGTAACAAATGAATACATTGTTTACTTTTTACCTTTTATTTTCTTTGTGGCGTTTAAAGACATTTACCTCTTGGCATGCGATCCTGTGTTTGGTTCTCTCTCCCTCAATATTCGTCTCACCAAACATAAAAAATAAAATAAAAAATGGGTAGGGTTCATGCTTGTTTAACTAAAATACTAAGAGAATTCCTCAACAAAGAGAAAAACTAAATTATTAAAACGAAGGTAAACATGGTAAACTAATCACAATTATATTATGGATATGTGGTAAAAATCTGATTGCATGTAAGCCTTGTAGAAACGATCATAACCATCTCCCTATCATTAAACAAGACGCAGGTAAGTTTTTGTTTTTAATTTTTAAGATAATCCCCAAAACAATGGAACTTTTAAATAACAGCGTTAAAAAAATCAATAGAACTCTATACTAGGTGGTTACTCTAGGTTAGTAACAAATTTACTTGTAACTTTTGTTTTGTTGGATCTTATAAGTTAAATGCAAGAAATGAAATAAGGAATCAAAAGCTTAGCATGAAGTAAAATGGTTCGAGCACAAAATCAAAAGAACTCTATACCATGTGATGACTCTTAGTTGATAACACCTGAAAAATAAGGGCAATGTCACGTAGCACCCAGTATTACGGGCTCAGCTGTTAGATTTGATTTTTACAAGATTTCATTTCCACAATTGTTAGATTTGAGCTCCACAACTGTTATATCTTCTTTTTTTAATCTCAACTATTAAATTTTTGTACCACTCAATGCTACATACAATTGAAGAAAAATTGTAGAATAAGAAAGATATCTGATTGTTGAATTCAAAATGTATCTTTTCACTCTCACTAGACTTCTTTATATAGTTGGAGGCCGAATATAAATTTCCCATCTTTGCATCAATCAGGGACTAAACTAAAAAGACATTACATATTGGCCTCTAATGATAAAGTGCAACCACATAATTAGGGCCAGTTTTAATGATAAAGTGCAACCACATAATTAGGGCCAGTTTGGGATTGTTGTGTGTTTTTTTTTTTAAATTGCTTCTGTTGTGCTTTAAGAATAATCATCTATAAAATAAAGTAGTTGAGCGTTTGATAAACTATATTTTTAAATGTGTTATGAGTATGAAAAGTAAAAGCGTTTCGTAAATTTTAATGTCAAAGTGATATAATTGTATATAATACAAAAATTGACATGGTAATGGGGGTATTGACAACAACGATGGTGCCATGGGCAGTGGTGACAGCGGTGGCGGTGGTGGTGATGGTAGCGGCAATGGTGGTGGTGCCAATAGTGGGTTGTGGTGGTTGGGGTGCAGAGGTAACAATGGTGGTAGGGCGCAACGGCAATTGCAGTGGTGGCAATTGTGGTTATGGTGATGATGGTGGCGGTGGGGGCAATGATGGTGGCGGCGGTTGTGGTTGTGGTTGTGGTGGCGATGGTGACGATTGTGGTAAGGGTGGTGGTGGCAACAATGGTAGTGGTAATGGCAATGGTGGCATAAAGTTCATGTTTGTAGGGGTAGGTGGTGGCGATGGTGACGATTGTTGTAAGGGTGGTGGTGGCAACAATGGTAGTGGTAATGGCAATAGTGGTGTAAAGTTGATGTTTATAGTGGTAGGTGGTGGCGGTGGTGACAATTGTGGTGGTGGTGGTGTTTGTGGCAAGAATGGTAGTGGTAATGGCGGTGGTGTTGTAAAGTTCGTGTTTGTAATGGTAGGTGGTGGTGGTCACTTTGTTCTTCAAGTGATAAAATGTGTGTAGAAAAATAAATAATATTATTTATAAAAACTAATACGAAACGGAGCCGTAATAATATTTTCAACAAAATTACATATTTCTCCCATTAAAATAGGAAATAATTAGGAAAGGCTAATAGGACTCTACTTTTGCAACAAGTAATCCCATTCAAAAAAACCTTCCTTATTCATACCACGTCTCCCTAGTAAAAATATAAAAGCCTAAAATATAGAGAAAAGGTTGCTGTCTGTGTTTTTCTCGATCCTTTCTCGTAAAACCCCGATAGTGCTCCAGTGCCATTTCGATTCCTGGCCATGAAACGAACGCACTCCGAATCCTCATCCACCTCTGTTGAGCCTCCCCAATCCAGATTCAGACACACACAACCCACAAGGTATTATTTGGGAGTTTTTCGATTTCAGTCTCGTAGTTTTTGCTGATAAAGTGAAGGAAGAGGAAGAGAAACATAAAAGTGTTTGCGGAAGTGTTTGAGTTTGTGTGTGTAGCAGGGATAGGCTAGAATGCTTACAAACATTTCATACTTACACGAATCTAACCATTAATTGTTAAAGAAATCTAACCATTAATGGTTAGATTCATGTAAGCATTCTAGCCGGATCCGCGAATGTGCGCCTATGAAGTGTTTGAGTTTATGTGCGTGAGAAAAGTGTTTGTGGAAGAAAGAGAGCGTTTCTACGTATGTGAAATACAACATTTTTCAACTTTATACCAAACGAGTTTTTGAAAATTGGAAGTACTATTTAAGAACTCTTGTTCTTAAAAATAATCATAATTTCTGAGTTCAATTTTTAAGTAGGAGGATACTAAACAGACCCTAAAATTTTTTTTTATGTTTCAATATTTTTTGAGTGCTTGATTGGTGTGGTTGATTAATTCGAACCCGGGATTCCTAGTTTCCAACTTAAGTATTTGTTTGGTAACAAAGGAAACTGGAAGAAGGGGGATGTGCGCAAAGTTTGGATTTTCTAACTCTTTCTCTTTGTTATTTCCGAAAAGAAGCAAAGAAAGATAAATGTTATAACCATTCAATAAAACTTTAATATTTTTATCTTCATTTCTTACAAAGTTTGCAATAATATTGAATGCAAGCATGGTGCTGGGGTCTTGTCTTCTCATTAGTGTCTTACGTACATTGTGCCCTTAGGCGATTCAGAATTCTTGGAGGATGAAAGCACAAGGTCGATTGCTGATCATTACAGTGCAAGGCCAAATAAAACTCTGAAAGAACGAGAATCTAGTCCAATCATCCATTTAAAGAAGCTTCAAAATTGGGTTTGTATCTTAATCTTCTTAATTAATACTCCAAAATGGTATCATTACACTCCATACTTTTTAGTTGATTATATATAGTTCCTTCATTGTTGAGCAGGTTAAGAGTGCTTTGATTTGGCTATATTCTCGCAGAGGAGATGCTGTTCTAGATCTTTCATGTGGCAAGGTATTGGCAACCTCCGTTGTTCTGTATCTTCTTTTCTCTTCACCTTTTTGTACTAAATATTATGTTTTGAATGTCTTGCATTGGCTAGGGGGGTGATCTCATCAAATGGGACAAGGCTGATCAAATTGGGTATTATGTTGGAGTTGATATAGCTGAAGGCTCGGTGAGTACTTAAATTTGGTTATAATATAGTTTGTTTGTTAAAATCTTTCCAACCCATGCAAATCCTTTTTTTTTTTTTGGCATTATTGTTTGCTTTACTTCTTATTTGCTCAGGGCCGTTTAATAAGAATTTCGTTTTCAGTTTTAGTGTTTGTTTTGACCTTTTATAAAAATTGAAAAACTGAAAACTCACCCAAAATGGTGTCAAAGAATTTCTTCATGTAGTAAAGAATTTCTCAACCTTTACAACAGTAAATAATTTTTTTGAATGCCATCATCCTCTTTCATGTATGAAATCTTCCTTGTCTGCATATTTTCCGAGGACAAAGTGACATCTTTTTCCTCAAGACGTGCTGAAGTCATTTTTTGTTGTCTGCCTTCTTGTCATTTGTATATTTATTTTTAGGGCTGTGTGCCATCATCAACCATCTTATTATTGTGTTCAAATATATGTACAGATAGAAGAATGTTGTACCCAATACAATGGCGATGCCGACCATCAGCGTCATAAAAAATTTACATTTCCTGCGCATCTTGTATGTGGAGATTGCTACAAGGTAATTGCAAATTTAATAGCCTCACTCAATCAAAGAAGAAGCCATTAGGGTAATGCTATGTCCATGATTTCAGGTTTGTTTGGATAAAGTTCTGGCCGATTATGCCCCCTTTGATATCTGCAGTTGCCAGGTGAGCCTCTCATGCAGTAAGCTTTCTACCTTATATTGTGAAGTAATTGTAAGATTTGAGCCATTGAAACACATTTTATTTCACAGTTTGCGTTGCATTATTCCTGGTCTACTGAGGCGCGTGCGCGGCGAGCCTTGGCTAATGTATCGGCTTTACTGCGCCCTGGTGGTACTGTTATTGGAACAATGCCCGACGCGAATGTGATCATCAAAAAGCTTAGAGAAGATTTAATTGTTTTATGCTTTAAAGATTTTCTTCTCTTAGAGTCATCTTTAGCATTAAGATTGTTGGGCATGGCAGACAGACCACTCTCATCATTATTGATTGGATATTTTCATTCTGAATGTTCAGCTGAAGGATTGTTCTTTGGTAATAGCGTCTACTGGATACGTTTTGATGAGGAATTTTCTGAAAAGGTATGATTTACTGATGTTTTTTATTAAATTTGGTTATTCTCAGAGCAGATACACGAGTATTTATATACTATTTTGAAATGATTCCAATTTATATATGGCTCAGAAATTCAAGTCTTCAAGCCCCTTTGGTATCAAGTATATGTTTCACTTGGAGGTATATATCTAACTTGTTTATTTATAAGTTCTGTTGTTAATATTGGTTGTATTGAAAATGCACCGCTAGATGGTTCCGGCTAATTTGTTTCCCGCAACTTCTGATTTTTAATTTTATTTTCAGGATGCTGTTGATTGCCCTGAATGGATCGTCCCGTTTCATGTTTTCAAATCATTGGTAGAAGAGGTATGTAATTTTCTTCTTTCATGTGAATTTCACCAGCTCTTGAAATGGGTTTATATTATGCTTCTTAGCAAAAATGGTGATGGAAGTGTAATCAGAAACAAACTCTCTGCTCTTCTATTGGAGCCGTTTGAAATGTTTTTCTACGTTTGCTTAGTTACGATTGAAATTTTACATTGATACTTTAGATGTTGGGCTCTTAATCTCATAATATTCAAACACTCCTAAAATGTATTGGCTTTTTTGTAGTATGATATGGAACTAGTTTTTTGTAAGAACTCCCATGAATTTGTGCACGAGTATATGAAAAAACCAGAATATGCGGAGCTAATGCAGACGATTTGGGGATCAGGTGGTGGTAACCGAGATCAAAGTACGTTCCTCTCCTGTATTTCTGTGTCCATTTCCTCTTGACATACAAACAATTGATCAATTGTGACTCAATTGCTTATGTATGATTTTGTCGTTAGCGCTGGCTGCTACATTTTTCATTCTTGATCTGCAGTATTCCCAGGCATGCTATCACAAGATGAATGGGAAGCGACTTATTTGTATGTGGCGTTCGTCTTGAGGAAGGTGAGCGCACAGTCGTAGTGCAAAATAACCGATGCGATTAATCCCAGTTTTGTGCAGCTGTTACGTTATTGTAGTCTGTTTGAACTTTGAATTTGTATGTGTGTTGAGGAACAAATCTGTGTTCTTTTCAGCGAGGGGAACCTGATCGGACGCATGTGAATCGTAGACGAGACAAAGGAAAGATGCATTTATCGAAGGAGGACATTGCTTACGTTAGCAGTGATTAGTGGAACGCACCAATGATGTCTCGAAGAAGCCATTTTTATAGCAGACGAGAACAATTGCTTTGCTGCACAGGAGAAGGCTGCTCGGCCAAGTAGGAAAGCAAAAGAGCTCAACTCCCCCAAACTGTTCTACTCTTTACTTCTAGAAATGGATGTAAATATTCAACCTTTTAGATTTACAGTGATAAAAAACTATTCACTCTTTACAATCTTTTTCTTTTGGGTGGTGCTATCCACACACATCTTTTTACCTCCTACATACCCTTTGTTAATTTATGTTCTTTGATCATCTTCAATTCATTCGATCCGACGATCAAAAATTGAGAGGTGTGTGTAGAAGGTAAAAAGGAGGGGTGCAAGTTGGAATGGGGTTTTCGATTTTGACGACCAAAAATTTTATAGCACTACTCTTTCTTTTTGGTGCAAATTATTTATCATGTTCGTCAACAACCTTTTTATTGCTTTATTTGTGTTTTCTTTTTTTCCGAATTTAAAAGCTCTATTGGAAAATAAGAGAGAGAGAACCTAATGGAAGTCATGGTTGCGTGCCCTTACAGTTTTGTTTATGTGCGGGTAAGGGATTAGAAGGGGTTTTGAGGAAGTGGTGGGATTAAGAAATCTCAGTTCTAACTACCCTGTTTGGATAATTTGAAGGAGGAACTTTAAAAACTAGGGATTTGGGGCAGAGACCTAAACACGGGATTAGAAGGGGTTTCGATGAAGTGGCGGAATTCGTGTATCCCTCTCTCACATTCTCTCTCTCTCTTCTCAAACACAACCGTCAGGTTTTTGTGAGGAAACTTATAGATAATGTGATTGCTCGCATTTTATATGTACTAGTGATCTTGTGTGCGGTGTGCGCCGTCACTTCCCGCAATGTTACCTGTATAAAAAAAACAAAACAAAAAACAAGAAAACAAATAGCTTGTAATATTCCCGAGATTTGGTGAATAAAAAGTTACCTTAAATTGATTTAAGGACATTACTTCTCCAACAAGAAACCTAGTCCCCACTAACTTATAGATCTATCCAAAATATCAGTATTTATTGGATAGATCTCGAAGTGAAACATGACATTATACTCGCACATAGAAACCCAAGGAAACTTCTTCCTTTGGCATGGAGTCGCACAACAATTACCTTCTTCACTTGATCTGAATCTGATCATCCTCAGGTTCTCAAGGTCGTCATTTTTTAAAATGATTATGGTTAATCGAGGCGGTGGCTGTTTGAAGCCTTTTTGTAGGATGTAGGCAGGGAGCATACGCGTTGGCTAACCGCTGGATTTCACCTTTTTGCTTGGTTTGGTTTATGCAGGCTTCACTTCTATTCCTTTGGAGGAATATTTATGAGGCCTTTGGTGTTGGTGTATTCGTCAGGCGTGCCACTATTGGCTTCTGCCAATAGAATGATGTATTTGTTAGTTTCAGTTAATTTATGTTAGATACTTGTGCCACAAGTAATATAACTTCCTTTCACAGGATTGTGACTTAATTAGATAAGTTCTCGGTTAGGTTCTTTTTATTGCCCTGCTCGTTAAAGACTTTTAATATCTCTCGATGTTTATACTAGAGATTGCTAAGATAGGGTTTGTTATAAACTGGTTATAGCAAAACGCGCCACTCTTGTGCACGCATAAGAAAAGTAAAGACTGTAATAAAAGACGGGAATTGAAATACTTGAATGTAAATACGGAAAGTAAAGACTTGTAAGTAAAGACGTAAAGTAAGAACTGATATTGAAAGGCTTTTATGTAGATAAAAGTGCAATAATATTACATGTAATGGTCATTTTAGATTGACAAAACACCCATCAGGTTGGATATAGCTCCATCGGGATGGTTTAAAAGTTGCTTCCTTGTAAAGGGAAATAATCAAAGACACTTTGGCCTAAGATTGGTAATTGATACTATCAAATGAGGTTAATTTGATGGCAGAGCTTAATTCACTACTCCTCAGAGGAGTTAGGGAGTATGATCCTAGGATTCTGGTCTTTGAGCTCTCAAAGTCACAAACTATACATGTAGTGTGAATGAGATGACAATAGATAGAGATGAAATCTATATCTAGGAAAGGCTTTGAGAGATTTCCTTAGAGGTTTCTTTCTAAACTTAAGAGTTCTGTTTCTTGATTGTTTGAGTGTCTCTTCTTTCATGCCTTTGCTTCTAATATATAGAGAACAGAACTAATGTGAAAGCAAGCCAACTTGATGTACACACACCAACCTAATTCCACTTGCTCAAAGAGGGAAACATTAATTAACTATCCACTTGCAAATACACCTCCAGCCTACAAGAACAAGTGTCATCCTTGCTGCCCAAAATATGTCAACTTGCAGACATCCAAAATATTTTGGTGTAAGTTTGGCCTAATTTCACAATAACCCCGACATAATGCCATAATTTGGCTTTAGACCCAAATAAGTGGAAACATGACAAATTTGAATGTAAACAGTGGCTAGACGCTTAGCGCCTAGGCACTGCCCTAGGCTGATTTATAGAACACTGTTAAAAACATCTGCAAGCCAACCCAATTTTCAAATAGACACCAAACTAATCAAGATCAAGCATTCTAAATGCATAAACTATAACGCAAAATCTGATGAAAAACATTCCCAAAAAGTTAAGCATAACGAACAATCTGAGTACCAAATCTGCATAAGATGTACATGTTATCTGTACTACCTTCTCTATTTGATTAAACGATCGATTAAGCATTGACCCAACAGAAGAAAGAAAAAGATCACCTACGCTAAATATATATATATGCATGCAGTTGCTCATCTAGTAGCAATACTTTCGGCATCAAATTTGCTTTTATTTATTCCACAAGGCTCACTAGGCAGAGACGCACATTTGGGATTGTTTTTTCGGCAGATTCAGCTAGCATTAACTAAGCACGCTTCATCAAGACCACCATAACAACCATAACCGCTAGTCCCATGAACGCAGATGCTACCGTCCTTGTATTCCCATTGCCATCTGCTTCAGGCTCAGCTGCAGGGGGTTCGAAAATGTTCTGGATGTATGCCGACAGATCATTGAACCACTTATCCACTGTAAGCTTGATTTTCTGGCATTTCTGCACAAAACCACTGAGCGCATCTTCCAAGATGTCAGATTTTTCAGATTTTTCTGAAAGCTTCTCGGGTGAAACTGGATCGGTATCTACAGCATATTCTTCTGTGTAAAGATTATAGTTCTTGTTGGCCATAAATTGCTTGACCGCAGAATTTTCCATCATAGCATTCCAGATATTTGGGTCACTTGCAATTGACGCAACAACATTCTGTGCACGAAACCAAAAAAAAAGAAGAGTAAATTAATCCCCTAACAAATTGTACGAAGCCAGTCATTGCTAAATTCGGGTAGCAAAAAGCACTTTTACATCTTAAGAAGAAAAGACATATACTAACTTCCATGTTCAAATCAACTGGATCCCGGAAAGGGCAAGAGTTGCGATTTCAATCAAATACCTGAGCTTCAGAACTTCGACTCAGCATTTCAAATGCATGAAGAGCATGTTTCGGCACTGATGTCCTAGTAAGAAGCAGGGGTTCCATCTCCTCAGGTTCAGGGTTTGTGATCACAGACAGACCAGCCACATCATCAGCAGCAGACAATTCACCACAATCGGTAGATTTGGGTGAAGAAAGATATGCCCTGAAAGTTCATGAACAATACACACGAAAGAATGAACATTAGTCCATACGTAAAAATCAATAATGGGTAGTAAAGTAAAATTCTTTCAATCTTATGAATTTGGTGCTTGGTAACCGAGCACAATCAATTACACCTATAGAAGGGAAAAAAATTTCCGTCATAAAACATATTCTGTGCCGTTATTGCTCCACCCAATACTTCTTAAAACGAATGTGAGACATTACAGAGATTTCTTGGCCCTCGAAAATCACTTCCGAGTCCCAAAATATAAAATCAAGACACGAAGAGAAACTGATGTTACAGTTTACACAAATACAGGCAAATGTTCTACGAAAACATCTATGGATCAGTCGACATCGTGTGGATAACAAGAAACTGTTAATTCCATTCAAAAACCAATAAACTCAAAATCCATTTTCTTCGCACTGAAAACTATTTCAGTTATTAATTTCTTCCACCATCCATATCAACAACAATAATTTAATTATATCCCAAATGAAAATTCCCAAAAACTACAGATACACAATGTCACCGCCGTGATCAAGAAACCTGGCAAAAACATTGTATTTATATTTTTCAATTTGTAATTCGAATAGAGCAATTACACTATAACAGAGCAGAAAAGTAAATTTTCATAATTTTGCAATTTTCTCTCTTTTCTCGTTAACCAAACAGAGCATAACACAAAACAACACAAAAAAGATTGGAAATTCATAAATTAAATAATTAAATTAGTTGATCATTTTAATTGGTGGAGCATTATACTTATCGAGGGCGTCTTTCAATTCAGCGGTGGCTTCTTTGGCCTCCTTGAAGCTCGGCGCAGCGTCGAATACAACCCTCGGCATCGGCTCGCCTCCCGACATCACCAGGTCATCTTCTCCGGCGCCGACCACCTGCCAGTCGACGAAGTCATCGACCGCGTCCCACGCAGGCTTCTCGATCGCCGACACGTCAGCTCCGCCGTAATTCTGAGCCGTGAGGGTCGCTGCCACGGGAATTGAGGCCTTGCTGACCGAATGACTAGTCGGTGAAGAAGCCCCCGGCGAGCCGCGAAGCATGCCGCCGTGGACCACGCCGCCGATCCCGGCCACCTTTGCCACCGACCTCATGACTCCGCCGCCTCCCATATCTTTGTATTGGTTGTGAGAGTGAGTAATACCCTAGAAAGTAGAAAGTCGAAACCACTCGCGCTTTCTCTCTCTCTCTCCGATTCATGTTTATCAGAGGATAATCGGATTTATATGAATTGTGGAGGGGAGAGAGAGAGAGAAAAAGGGGTATTTATTTATTTTTATTTTTATTTTTTGTGAAATTTACTGCAACTTGAATTGAAACGTAATCTGCGAGGGAATTAAGGAATTTCCTTATTATATCCGATGATCGTTGTTAGGCTGCCACGTGGATTATTAATAAGTTTTTTCATTTACTTGTGAACTAAGGAAATTATTGCTATATCTTTTAAGGAGTAGACTACAGTGCTCGCAAGCATTGAATGCTCACACTGATCTCATCATTAAAAGGAGGGAGGAGGGAGGAGAGAGGGAGGAAAGGAGGGTGAGATTGGTGTGAGCATTCAATGCTTGCGAGCACCGTAGCCAGTCCCATCTTTTAAAACATCTTCGACTTTTTTCTGTTTAATTTCTTTTAAATTTTAAAAAATAATTCAGACCCCAAACTAGAAAAAAAAGGCCGTAGTTACGCGAATAGTCAAATGTGACACATCCCGACCCGGATGTACACGTGGACACCCAAAAGTCGGATGTGCTGGCCGACACCACGTAGGGTGACGAAAGCCAAATTGAAGAAATAAAGAATATTTGAAGGAATTAATGAATAAATACAGATATCGCACGAATACGAAATACTGAAAATTTACAAATTTCATGATAATTCTGAACATCTTCATACCACCGGGTCTCGACGTCGACAACTCCAAGCCGCTAAACCTGGAGGGGCGCAAAACAAAAGGGTGAGTGGGCCAAAGTTAGTTTTGTAAAAACCTTTCATTTAGAAAATACTAACCCCTCGCCGTAACACAGGTAATAAGTTTCGTAAAGCCTTTCTTGAAAACATAATATAGTAATAGGTAGAAAACCAAAGTAAGTACGGAAATGTACTTACCGTCCGAAACGGGCAAAAAGCCACCGTTCGGGATAATTTACTTTTATCAAAAGGTTCATAAATAAAGCTATACGGAAAAACTGTAAATCAAATACAAGTATCCGTGGCATCAGTGAAAATCCGAGATAACTCACAATCCCACTACAAGATAAATGCTCGGTTAGGCAAGGCAAACACACGAGTTCATACAGATATATTCTGTCATGAACAGGCTGGGTGTATAAATAAAGTTACGCTCATGTACTACGATCACGTGAAGCTGGCGCTAATCGCATCACAACGAGTTCGGGCGCCCATGCGTCCTCGAACAGGCTGGCACCTTACTATGGATCCATAGTGAGCGTATCGGTGCGTGTGAACAATCACGTGAAGGCTGGTCCTGGCCTTGGACAGTACAATAAACACCGTGTAAGCCTCCCAAGTTGAGCGTATAAAAACATGCCACGGAGTATTCTTAAATAAAACAGTATAAGGTAATTTCCCTTTTTGGGATAACCTTTAAAACTACCACTAAATAAAGTATTCTCGGGTACCGTACCCGAAATACTAAGTAATTAACCACAATACGTAAAATACCAAGAATACACCATACGGGTACCAAGGTATAGAAATACCAACTTAATGGTAGATTAGGTGAACCCAAAATATGATAGGAAATTATCGTTTCCAATGTTCACCCAAATACGGCCTAAGGCCCGTCAAACGAATATAAGATCCAAACGCATAAATAGGGAATTAAAATAATTAATTCCCTAAACCCTCGAAAATAGTGTTGGTACGATAATTGTAATACGCATACAAAATAAATACGGAAACACCAACTTAATGGTGTAAACCCCAAATGGAAATATAGGCCCTAGGCCCATTGATTTCCATGGCCTAACAAATACCGAGTCTACTATGTAAACGAAGTAACTACTACTAAATACGAGGCCTACCGGAAATACGAGGCAAATACTAAATTAAAGTCACAATAATAATGTAGGCATAAATTAAGTTTGCTACCAAAGTATAGCAATAGTCAATTAAAGGTATAGGTAAAACCCAAATTGATATTTAAAACATATAAAAAGAGGCCCACTCACAAATACCGAAGCCGAAGTGGTCCGAAAATACGCTAACGGGAGTCCACGAGTCGCCAAACCTAAATTTGAAACCCACAAATTAGTAAAGTATACGAAATTACAAGAAAAACGGCGTTCGGAAACCCGAAAACAGAGTTTCGGGGTCGGAAACCCCAAAACCGCCGCCGTGGGCCGCCGTGCACCGCCGCACGCGCCGCCACACGCTGCCGTTTGGCCTCACGCGCCGCCACGCGCGGCTGTGAGGTCACACGCGCCTTCACGCGCCGCCACGCGCGGCTGGAAGGTTCCCACGCGCCGTGACACGTGTCGGTTACTGTACAGTTACTGTTCCGTTAAAGTTAACGGACGGAATATTCCTTGGAATATTCCCGGTCCGACCGGGTTGAACCGGTTTGCTGACATCAGTAGGACCGGTCTGACCGGTTCGCTGACGTCAGCGCCGGTCATCTTCAACAATTTTCCGGTCACCGGCGCCGCCGCCGGCCGCCGTCGCCTTCGCCGGAAACTGGAAAATTGCAGAATGCTTAAACCTCCACCATTTTTCACGCAATTTACATCAAAATGAAGCTGGAGTGAAGGGGAGTTCGAATTTACCTAGATTTGGGCCAAAGGATGGCCGGAGATGGCCGGAATTTGGAGAAAAAGTCTCGGCCCAAATATGAAACTTGTCGATCTCGGCCAGATTCATACATGCAGGGCTCGATCGAGGCTCCAGGGACCTCGGTGAGTCGTTTGGTGCACGAATCAAGGTCCGTCGAGGTTGAAATCGACGAGAAGATAGGTCGGGAAAAACTGGAACTCCGATGAGTAATTTTCACAGTTCTGGGTTTCATAGATTTTCTCAATTTCTGGGCTTAGATTCAGTGAATCGAGGTTGACGAAGGTGATGACGATGAAGGCTGGTGATTCATGGCCAAAGAATGGCTCGAAGTGGAGGGATGTAGGCACGGGTGTGCAAAGTAATTTGCAACCTGGGTTTTCCGCAGTTTGAGCTCGACTGGGTTCAAGGCAGTGGCCTTGTTTGGAGTTGAGGGTGGTGACTTCCACCAGCACGAGGCTGGAGGCAGAGGTTCAAGGGTGGCTGGTTCGAGGGTGTCTTGAGAAATTTGGGAGTTTGGGTTTTGTTTTTGTTGCAGAGAAAGAGTGAAGGATCGAGAGACAGAGTACAGAGAGATTGAGGGGAATTGGGAGTGACAGAGAGACACAGTGGGCTGGGCCCACAGAAATTACTGGGCCTAAGGCCCAAATACGAAACGCAACTAGATTAACGTCCGTAGAACGCTCATTCGAACTCCGAATGACGTTCCGCTCGCGCCTACGAGTTCGTATCGACGAGCACGTCGAGAAAATACAAGTGAATGCGTCGTACGAGTTACGACGCAAAAGTCAACCGAAAGGTCAACCAAGGGCAAAATCGTCATTTTGCACCTCCGGGAATAAAATAATATTATTCTCCGGTACGGGCTGTGTCAAAATGAGAGTGGAGAGAAATTAAAATTTTTATTATGTTTTAGTGTACGACTTGCATTCGACATTTAGTTAAAATGTCTATTGAATTCAATAATTTAAAACTCCGATGCATACTATGTAGTGCATCGGTGTATAGTAGAAAAATATGAGAAAAAAATAGTTTTTTTTCGTTGTTAGAATTTTTATTTAACTTCTTTTATTCAGACATAAAATAGGTAAGATTTATTGTGTGATATGCAAGAAAGAGGTTTAAATAGAATTATCATTATTTCTCTAATTTAGCATTCTCATTATTCATCAAAGTGTGCAAGTGAACTATTCTTTTAAATTGATTCAGAATTTAGATCATTTTACATTCAAGTTCATTGAAAGATTATCTATAAGTTTAAGCTCTCTTTAGGGTTTTCTATATACAAATTTTTTACATAAAGTATGAAGGTAAGGTTCATTTTCATTCTGATTTTAATTCATTTTCTATATATATTGGTATTCAAAATACCAAGTACAGCTCACATGGTTTAAAAAAATTGTGATCACTTATCGTTCGATCTTAATTCAACAGTGGAAAAGAAAATACAATAAAAAAAGTTAAATGACCACCCATTGTCAAATTAAAATTGAACAGTGAGTGACTACAATTTTCTTAGATCATGAAATTTAAGAGAACGAAACTATCAAAATATATACATGTATTTTTAACTTCTTGTTTCTTGTATTTGGTTTATTATTTTGCGACAGTCCCAAAGGTGCCTAAAGGATGGGCCAGACGCAGCAGAGCGTGACAACGTACACCCTTCCCTTTACTCCACAGGGCCTTCTCATCAGGGGATCCGGATGAGAGACTGGTCCCGTTCCTTTGGTCTTTGTCAAGGCAGCATCGAGCCCCAAAACGGCAAGCCATGCTTCAAGCTAAGTCAGTCTGGATCTAAACAAGGTAGCTTTCTTACTTAGTGCAATATTCAAAGGATCTTTCATTGATCAGAAGGTGGTGTTTCTTTCCCCAAAACTTTAAACTAAAATTTGGAAGAGTTGGGCCGATCCATTTCGAACTCAACGGTTTGAGGCCATCATCATTGGGGGCCTATCCCTACTGCCCATTGTGCTTTTCTTTGCAAATAGCAACCCATAACATCTTAGTCTATAAACTATGTTGAAGATACGTTATTTCGGAAATGCGACTTTTGCATTTTGTTTATGACATCATGCCACTCGCTTGAAGAAATGCATACCTTGATCATGCAATTAAGTTGTTTTTAAAGAAAACTACCATGGTTGATGCTCTTAGAGAAGATCCAGCATATGCATACATGAGAGAGCTCGTCCCCACCAAAATATGGTAGAAGCCTTCGTACTAAATTCAAGCCTAGTCAACATCAAATACCATCTCATTTGTTAAACCTAAGGTTATGGGTCTTTAGCTCTCACATTTTATGCTCCTCATGCCAAGCCTTTTTCAACATCAACTCATCATCTTCAATTAACCACTTCTAAAGCTGTTGGAAACATTAATTACATGAGACCATCAAAACAAATATGAGCCGCTGAAAAAACAACAAAGTATTTTCTTAGGCCCCATTTCTCTTTTGGAATGCTTTTAGTCTAGTTTTTGCTAACTCAAAAATAAAGACCCCAACAATATGACATATTATTCATTTTCATATAACGGCTCACCAACTTGATATTCTGCATGAACCATATGTCCCTATTTATGGTTAAAATGTTGATAAGGTGTAAGGAGTTTGTAACTCAATTGGTTAAGACCTAAAGTATTTTTTTTTTGCACCAGAAGTTCCAAATTCAAGTCACTTCTCCCCTAAATATTGTTTATATATATATACATATATAAAGGTCGACAAAGCTGAAATGAGAAATTATATATGTAAACGTGGTCTCTTAATCGTTGCCGCACAAGACCTTGAAAATATGAAGGCCCTGTCCTGGAGAGATTCTTCTACGGGAGCCCAATTGGGGGTGGTGTGAGAGGGGGGTGCGACCAAAAGTGAGCTAGAGTTAGCATAACAAATCATAAAGGTGGGTCCAACTTCAGTGGTACGTACCATTGAATGGTACGTACTGTTAAATGGTTAAGATTCATTTGGGGCCCACTGCAAATTAATCTGAACCATTCAATAGTCGTACCATTGAATAGTACGTACCACTCAAGATTTTTCCCATAAAGGTGGGGCAGAAGAGTTTTTTTTGTATCTGGATCCACAGGGATGACCTAATCCGATCTCCGGAATTTCTATCGGTCCTAATCTCAACTATGTTCATGCCAAATGCCAATAACAACCACATGCTCTAACAATTATCCGCACTGGAATTAACCGCTCTGGGATTTGCCTGTGTTGCTAAGGATTTGATTTTATCTTCCCACAAAATCAAAATACCAACGCCTTATTTTTTACGCTAATGAAACACAAATGCGAGTACCAAATGAAAAGCAGTATGCTTCGTCTTTGGCATCCAAATTTAAACTTTTATATTTGCAGATTATATGTATTTAGTGTAATTATCTTATCATTAGTAAAAAAAGAAAAGTCAAAACCATTATCATTAAGAGAACAAAACAAACAGAAGGTTGAATAATTACCCTCTATAATTTTGAACCTGCAATTGATAGTTTCAAAGTAGGCTCATTTACTACCAAGCTGATGGAGAGTTGGCCATGGATACTCCATAAATCACCATCATCTGCATTTAACTAAATGGGTATCCATTGACCATCCCTAGTCGGCCGGTTCGGCGATTAGTTTAATAGAAATACCATTTACATTACATTTGTGAACTAAAATACAAAATCACAAGTTAATATATATATATATAACAAGGACAAAACATTGCTATTAAATATGGGTATAAAACAAAAATTCTTGCCTTGCCAATTCAAACATGAAAATATAATATAATTTGCCGAAGGGAATAAAGAAATTTGATCCTTTGCTTGCTCGAACAAGATTAGACGACATTAGATTTGGAATTAACAAAAAAGTTAGAAGATTAATTAGAACCGCTAATCTGATTCCGGGAGTTCACATCTTTACAAACTCCTTCCTTTTTCCTGCTCAAAACCCTCTAATAATCTCAAGCCAACCTGAACCTACTTAGTGCTGATTAAAATATTAAAAATTGCATTAATATTATATATAAGAAGAAGAGGACAAAGTTGGAAACAGGTTGGTTGGCATCTCCTCTCCCTATCTCCGACCCCAAAAGCCTTTCTCCTTCCTCACATGATTCTTCAAAACACCTGCAAACAGTCACATGAATATTATTAGGCGCTCAAGAAATAAGCCCAATCATCTTACATGCAAACCTTATTGCACTCCAAAATATAATATTAATTGCAGACGTGAGTTTGGCCGGTTAGTCGTAATATTGTGTTTGCCTCTTTACATCCGCATAACAGTTCCCAAAGTACTATAGACCATCGCTTGTATAAATTATATGATTTTTAGATTTTATAATTAGTACCCTCATAATTATATTATGGAATGCTAGCTAGCTAGAAGCCTAAACAATTCCCTCAAAAGATCAACCAACAACAAAAGTTTGTTTCTTTTGTTTTTACATAGGAAATTTCTAGCAATATTATCATTTTTATATTGTTAATAGGGAAATTTTGATACAGCATGTGTAGAAACAGAAAATAGGGGCAAAGAAGAAATCTCTCTTTACTGAATAAAACAAACAAAGAACAACAAATAAAAAAAAAAGTCTCTCAAACATCTGAAACACTAACATTCTTGTCTCTGCAATATTTATTATCAGAAATTAGATACGACAGACATTAAAATCCAAAAAAAACCTGTTCAGCACACAAAAAAAAAAATCCAGAAACCAATATCCATAGAAACTGCAACACATGTTACAAATTAACTGCGTAAACAAAACTTAAAAAAAATAGAAATGAATTAATTTCTACACACCCTATTCTTCACCCTACAAACTTTTGTATATCCGTCATTTGATTGAATAAATAAAAAGAGAATTAACAAACAGAAATAGACAGGGGTGTGTGAAAATCATTTTCTGTGAATTGATTACCCGAGGGTTTACAGTCAGGTGGATCTTCAAAGAGTGAGAGAGAAAGCTGTTTGTGAGCAACACCAATGTCAAAGAGAATGAGACCTGATCTTGGATCATCAACAATGATGTCTTTGACCGGCAGCCATAGAAAGAGCTCCTCCTGAGACAAACCCTCCACCCCAATGAGGCTTCCATAGCTGAGATTTGCCCTCACCACGCTCTCAAAGAAAACCCTGTTCTCATATTTTGCGAGGCATGGGGCATCAAGGAACACCTGGAGCTCCCCATTGTCTGAGAGAGTGTAGGACTTGACCTCCTTTGGGAGGAGACCAGGTGGCAGCCCCTGGGAGATAAGGAGGTCATGGATGTTGGTGGAGGAAAGAGAGAGGGGTAGAGAGAGAAAGAGGAGAAAGGTCCATGGAAATACTGTGAGGAACAAGGAGAAGTGGGTGTTAAACAGAGACATGATGATGGTTGGATGGAAAATGTTTAGAGAGAGAGAGAGAAAGAGAGAAGGAGAGAGAGAGAGAGAGAGAGAGGATTTGGAGGGTTTTAAGGGATGATGATATGTATTTGGGAGAGTTGGAAAGTTCAGAGACTGTTTATTAAAGGAGGACTGGCGTCGTAAAATTACTATTTTGCCCTAGGTTGGTGATTGTTGTGAGGTGCGGGTGGGGGGCGAAGAGCTTAATTATTTTGTACTGTAGCACCTAATCATGGAGTTAGCTTAATCATTCGCTGTCTTGCTTGCTGATGTACTAAATTGTTTCTTAAAGTTCTATCTAGTATATCTACATTCTACACCATAATATATTATATTATTCCATTTTATTGTTACCTACTAATCATGTATTCCATTTCAGTCTTAGTTGTAATATTTTTCTTCAACTTAAATTAATGTTTAATTATCCGTGAGCTTTTTTTTGTAGGTGCAACTTAACTGAGGTACATCCTAAAAACTTGTTATGACATTTTTGCTTAAGTTTTTTTTGTTGGTGAGCGAGTCTTAGCAATGGTGGCGTCTAAATGATTGAAGAGAAAAGCTGAGATGAAGAAATTTGAGTGAAGTCAGTGAACATCGGTAAAATATTTGAAATAGAGTAAAAAAGCTAAAAAATGGTTGCTGATTTCAGGTAAAAAATGGGATTTATAGCCCTATGACACCTTGCCTTGCTCAACTGTTGGGTGGGCAAAATTCATTACCCATGCTCAACTGTTGGGTGGCCAAAATTCATTACCCATAAGGAGATTTTTTCAAGGCTGGGTGGGGAGTTGTCCACCCTTGCCATTGAATGGAAAATGTATAGAGAGAGAGGATTAGCAATGGTGTCCAGTTAATGAATGGGTATGCTCTTGTTAATTCACTTGGGGTGATATATCACCGTATAGTTATATTGTTTGAAATATTGTCTTTTCGTTTTTGCTGGCGAAGAAATTAAAGAACAAAATCTTTTCAAGTTACGACCCGAACTTAATTAATATAATCGAACAAAATTAAAAAAGAAATTACAACTGAAAGAGGCAAGCATGAGTGCTCTCATAATTAAAGAGACTATATAACGGGTGATATCTAGATTCGTAATAGCATCCACAACATAGTTAACTTCACAAAATACATGATTTCACACCATATAATAAAATTTTAAGAATACTATAATTTTGAACCAAATGATTCGTAGTTAACTATTTTTTCTTAATAAAAGCCAACTAAAGACTAAAAAGTGCCAAAATAAAAGACAAATTTAGTGGTCTGTACAGTCTTCATGACCTAATAATCATGCATGAATATTATTGTTCTTATTAAATTTGCTAAGTATCATTTAAATACAAAAAATGTACCACAAAAGGTCCCTGGGTGGTCCAAACAGCTCAGCCAACGGACCTCCTGCTGGCCATTTCATCATAAAAATTGACAAGTATGACTATATATTATGAATATTATTTATTAACTATTAATTAGAAAAATAGGAGCATTAGTTTTTAAAATTGGACTTAATTGGAGTTTTGGTCCTTAAATTTGTCACATTTATAACTTTTGTCCTTTATTTACCTCTTAAAATCTTTTATTTTAGATTAAAATTCTAACGATGTTACATAAAAAAATCATTAATCCACATTGTTACAATTCATACACGAATTTTTAATTCAAAAATCAAAACTCCAATTAAATCAAAATCTAAAAATTAATACTCTAATTTTCTCTATTAATTAATAAGCAAGCCAAAGTAACATACTTTTGACATCAGAGTCCATTTGCGTTTGCAGGTGAAGTAGCCTAAATGTAGAAAAGACTCATTGAACAAAGACTTCCGATGGAGGTAACAAAGTTATACCGTGTACATATTTCCATCTAAAAATAATTGAAGAGCGCTACTGTTAGCATGTAAGGGTATTTCAGACATTCTACAATCCCATATGAACAAGTGGAGCATACATTAATTAACCAGATTGTAACGGCTGCATCTGTAGTGGAAAAGTCAGAATCCAGGAAGTCCCTCACATGAACTCTGCAAGTGTAGAAGGGATGGTGGTGAATATATAGGCAATAAGTGCAGACTTGCCGCATACCCTGTTTTTTTCTTTTCTTTTACTGTTAAGTTCGTGTTGAACTACAGAAAAAAATAAAAAAAAACTTGTACAGATCAGAGATTTTAAATTTGATGTCATGTGGCCAAGGTGATATAAATCGCTAGGCGGTAATTGGGCGCCTTGATCTCTTTTTAGAGCACTACATGTGGCAAACATTATCCAGTTAAAACATTATACATGTGTTAGGAGCTTTCATTTGTAATCCGAATTATTTAACACATTGTGTTTTAACTGAAGGTTTCTACATGCTGCACGACAGTAAATTACCACTCAAGTTTTTCTTCATTTTTGTGTACATACATGATGGAAGTTAAGGTATCGTTATAAAGTCAATTACAATACGAGGAGCAGTGGAACCCTCTTTTTTTCCTGATATAAAATTCATACTCTCAGTATTTTACCCCAAAGCATTTTACATGGGATTCGGTGTTAGACGCTTTTGCCACTGAAGACTTGCACAGTTAAAGAAGAAACCTGCGTTGAATATAAAAATTTCTACGAGGCAATGATTAAAAGTTACCTGGTAAATGCCCCCAGCTACATAAAAATATCTTGTGAGTGATCGTGTTGCAAATGAATAAAATCTAGTGCGAGTAAGTATAGGCCCGCGTGTTTGCTTTGCAGGTCCCATGCATGACATGTGCGTCACTTCTACCATATTATTGATCATTGAGTATAAATTAGATCTGGTTACAATGCTACGTAATACTCAGTAATACAAATTTTATACAAAATTTATTATTGAAAAGATTCATTAGATTTTTATATACAAGATTTAATCTTTGATTTTTCAAACTATTTACAATCTTAATTATTTATTTTCTGTACTACTCAATGATACGTATAATTGAAGTCATCTCAAAATATGAGTAATTGTATTTTACAAGGGGCATGTAAGAGCATATTTGGATTTAGAGTCATATCATTGTATTTTTTGTTATTCATTCATATTCGAATTTCTCTCTCATTGTAGATGAATTTAATATAGAATATTATTTGTATATAAAAAAAACAGTAGGATATTGCAGTACTTTGATAATAGTATATAATTGATGAATCCTTTTAGGGCCCATCCTTTTATGGAACTCTATTAAAACAACTACATGGAAACAAATTGATTCAGGAAAGTTGAAAATTTATCATCTTCTCTTTTATGAATGAAATTTAAAGCTAGCTTTTTGAACTCCTAGGCTAATTAGAATTCATCTTGAACGCCCTTTGTGTAATCAAGAGGTCAAAGCTAATAATCTTCTATTTAAAAATTAAAATTGTGTTGCAATGGGAAGAAATTTAATAGTCATGAAGACAATGGAAATTGAGGATCCCCTCAAAATCAATTAGCCAATTACAGGGAGTAGCACAATTTTTTATAAGCTCATGAAAATTTTATTAATTCTTCGATATAAAATGTTTATAATCTTCACTTAATATGTTTCTTGACGAAATTAAGCGACGAGCCCCCAACTCTACTAGGACTAGGATGACTTCCTCCTCCCTTGAATATTGGGTGGAACCAACATATATCACTCTTCCAACTCAACAAACATTTGGATGTCCCTTGGATTCTTGTTTTTGTTTGACAAAAATATACAATTGTGTAACCCTACCGAGGTCAATTCATCCACCACAAGCATCATAAAGCTTCACCTTTCAATAACTTTTACATCTGTTTTCATGGAATGCAGATTTCATGTTGAGTGATTTTCAACTGTATATTGCTTGTTAATTAGCTTGTAGACCCAGGTGCCTCGATGGTGCCGTAGTGACGAAATTCTACCGTGCGGCTCACGTATACGCATCACACTCATAAGGATGTGGTAGCGATTTAACAACTGCATTAAAGAATTTATCCCTTTAGGTACTTTAATTATTTGACGGGATTTCTTAGTATGCATGCATTGGTGAGCATCTCTAATGCTATGTGCAAACAAAAAAGGTAAAACTGTACTATAATAGTTGACGCATCAAGTTATATACTCAATTGCCTCATGAAAAAAGTGTGTCACTCAAGCAAACCAAGTAAATAAAATTTTATTTTAGAGTTGTTTTATTATCACCCTACATATTGTTGAATACTCTTCACATACTTAATACACACCCACATTTACTTTTTAATTTACAATTCACATTAATACACCCCACATATTTTCTAATACTACCCTCACATTTACATTTAAATTACAATTAACCTTAATACATCTCATACTCTCTATGTTTACAATCTGAGGGGTTAGGAATGACACATCCCGATTTTGACACACCAAGTGTCGGGAAGTGATGGCTGACACGTGTTAGGTGACGAAAGTCAGTTATACAAATGATTGAGAAAAGTGAATAAATTAGAGTTTAAAGCGGAAGTAAAAGTGCGATGATGGGTAAAACCCATTATTACAGGTGCATAACAGTCAGAGCATAATAAATAGTGTAGGGAATATAAAATATTCACATCCTCATGAGAATGGATAAACATAAATAAAACTAAAGGTAAAAACGAATCCTACTTATTCTGGAGCAGCTGTCAGAACCACCAACTAGCCGAAGGAATCCCTTGCTTTATTAGTACACAAGTCCGCCACTAAGTCCTGGAGGGGCACAAAACATAAAAAGTGTGTGGGTCAAAAAGTAAAGTTTGATAAAACCTTTGTTTTCAAGAGCATAATATTCCCTCGGCGGAAAACATGTATAGTTTCTGAAAATACGTCATACTCCCCGGTATGATCCTCAAAATATTATAATAATAATACGGGTACTACCCGAAAACCAGTGGTAAAACCATATTAGATTGCTCAAAAACAAAACAGAATTGCTCACCCATAAGTAAACACACATGCCCAAGTAGATAAGTTACGAGGACAGGCTATGTATATATGAGAATATGCTAAGTACTACAATGACGCCAGTCATAACGCTAATCGTTGTGCGCAAAGCACCTCACACACAAGTCCTAGTTGCCTAGTGCAACCTAGAACAGGCTAGGATCCAAAGTTGAGTAGTGGTACTGGGTGTGAACCTCCAAACGTCAAAGCTAGTCCTGACCTTAAGACTGAGTACAAATACCTGAGAGTTCTACATCTACTGATGAGCAACAGTAAAAGAAATGTATGGCAAATATAATACAGATGTTCTACCTCCAACAATCACATATTATATAAGTCATGCTAACAATTGAAAGAAAGCAGTGAAAACCATACATAAATATATTTTTACCAAAACAAAGACACACTCACTTACTTATAAGTAGCCAGACCGTAGTCTCCATGTCATGGGTAGCTCTGGTAATCCTTTGGATAAGTCTCACCAATACGATATATCACTATAATAATGATTAAACTCATAAAGGTTACTAATTAAACTAATTAGCGACACTTATCCCTTGTTTGCTCAATTCGGAGGTCCGAAACACTCCGAAAAATACCACACATATTGCCCCTAGGTAGTACGCGTCGTCATGAGTCTCCTCGAGTCGACGGAAGTCGAAAAAGTGGTCTCGCACGACTCATACGCTGACCAGCCTCAGCTCACGTGTGCCACAAGCGCAGTCAACCCAAGTCGGTTAACTAACGCTGTTAGTTGACGCTGTTAGATTTAACAGTAAATGTTGAAATCTCCGTTAACTTTAACAGAATATTCTGAGGAATATTCTCTCGTCCCTTACCTCTGGTTCGCCAGAGCTTTGTCGCAGACCGCCATCCACCCCCCGTCCCGTCGTCTGCAATCGCCGAAAAAGTGGCTGATTTCTGGGAAATTTTCAAATGCTCATAACTTCTTTATTTCTCAACCAAATTTCACGTTCTTTATGTCAAAATGAAGCTAGAGATGAGCAGAATGAAGGTATACCTTTGGTTTGGCAACAAAATCTTGGAAAATAGCCTGTATTTCCCTCGAAAGGTTGTGGCTATGGTAGATCTTCGATTTCAGAGTTTTGACGTCGAATGAGCTGGTTTCTTCCTTGGCTTCGAGTCTAGGGACATTGGGGAAGACAATGGAGGTAGTTTTGAGGCTCAAAAGTGGTGAGATTGCGTCAAAAAAACTTCGAAACTCCAAGGTCAGTTTGTCTCAGTTCGAGTGGTCTCGGGCCGAGTTTCACACAACCAGGGGCATGGTTGTGATCGTCTCGTCCAGTAGAGTAATGTGGTGATCTCCGATTACCTCGGTTCGTCGATTTTCCGACGATGTGCACTGTGCACAGTCGGTTTGAGGGAGAAAGAAAGAGAGAGGAAAAGTGAAGAAAAAAATAAGGAGAGTGAGAAAATGCCGGGAAGAAAAAAAGAGAGAAGGAAGATATTTGTTTTGGGGTACTATGTACCCACCAAAATAGTAAAATTACACTACACACTCAGTGAAAGTCTAGCGTACACATGTCCAAAATATCCCCTTGAGAGATATTTTACAATAAAGTTTGACGGGATGTTATAAGGAATGACAACATGATGCTTGCACCCAATAACCCAATGGTTGTCATATTCTTAGTAGCAGTACCAGCAACTGAAAAATTTCTAGCTATATGCTTTTATATGCTTTCGAATTTATTAAATTAATATATTTTTATATGCTTTTAACAACCACAAGATTGCTATGCCAGCAAACTGGAAGTCGAGGGTGCAGTGCTCATATCTTCCTCTGTGTCCCACGATGCTAGATTTGTAATAACTATTGATATGGAATTGGAATTTGGGTGCCCAAGTTATTGGCGCCCATATGATTCTATGTCATGAATGACGAGTGGGAGTGATTTACGAGCTTGAAGAAAAATAATTTTATAATATACGTTGACATTCATTTGGGGTGTATTCATAAAATAATAATTTTGTTTTTAATAAATGTTATGGGGCTTAAATAGTCGTATCATATTAGGATATATGAGTCATTTAATAATAAATTTATATATGAGGTTTATTTAATAATATGTGGGGTGTTAATAAAACAACAATTTATTTTATTATTTTATTTCATCTTTAACATTTTTTATTTTTTATTTTTGTCTTCTTCCTTGAAATCGTATACTTTATTATAAATAGAGACGTCCAGCCCAATTTGCCTATAATGTTTATTTTTTTTATAAAAATTTGCCTATAATGTTGAAAGTAGGGAATATTGCCTACTTTGTGGGTGTAAGCAAAATTTGTCTACCCAATTGACACCAATATTGGAGCATATTTTTACCTATGTTGAATTTTCTCTAATGCACATTAAAAATGCACATTTAAGTCACACATCTGAACAAGAGCCGTTAGATCCCGTTAGGTTAAATGATTTAACGACTCTTATTTAAATATGTAACTTAAATGTGCACTTTTGATGTGCACTAGAGAAGGTCTCTTGCCTACATAGCTCATCAAAATGGGTTTGACTACTCATTTGCCTACTTTAAGACCAACAGTGTTTTCATCCGGTGTATGACATACAGTGAAACATAGTGCAATTTTCGTGTTTTGGCCATCTTTGTGGAAAAATCTTTGATGGTACATACAGTTCAATGGTGAATGGTACGTACTATTAAAGTTTGACCCCAACTTTGTCCTTGTTTGCCTTTAGCTCAAGAGCTTTGTTGGTAGGACCTACAGGCCTTGCTTTTAAGCTCAAGATATATAAAGAGCAAAGGTAACGAGGCAGTTCTGAACCATTGCTAGTCATAGTTTTCATCGTTTGAATACTTGGGGGGCGGACTCTCTCAGTCGTCTTCTCTCAGCTTTGTCCACCCAAGGAATCCATCATCAGAGTCTTCCCTCTTCACTGAGATCACAGGTTAAATCGTTTGTGTTCCCTTTCACTAAATTGTCTTTTATTTATTTTATTTTTTGAAGGAAAACAATTAAGATCTCAGAGAAAAAATTTAGGTTTGTACTTTGCCCTATAGCTTATTTTCCTGGAATTTGATATTACTTGCAATAAGTTGGTTTTCGGCTAAATTCGATGCTCGAGCTTTCTGTGTTCGGATCTTACTGCACCCAAATTTTAATATCAGATTCAAATTGCTTTCAGCATATTCGCATGTAGAGAGCGGAGTACCCTGCTAACCCAAGTAGCTTAATACGATCTCACAATCCATAAATTGTGGTATGTAAAATAGATTTTGACACCTTCACCCACCCAACTTAAGCTCCGTCATCACCGATCATTTGAATGCCCTACTTAGCTTCAGCTACAAGCCTAAGCTACAGGCTCCCGCTGCAAGCAGATACTAACCTGACTTTTGTTTTTGTCAAATTAGCTTATGACTGCATACACAAATGTTGGGCAAAGTGAGGTTATGTTTTCTTTCTAATACACATGTAGCAACGCAATTGAATTTGGTTTTCTTTGCAGTTGCGCGAGGTCGGTGAAGGATAAACTGACGCGGCTATCTTGAAGAACCAACGCCAAGATAAATTTGAATCTGTACGGAAGGTAGAAAAGACTTTCTCTGTTCGAGAAATCTTACTCCTGTGAAGTACCAAATGAATAAGCAGCTTATGGTTTCTGATCGGATGATGTTCCTCAGCCAGAATCACTTCTAGACAGCACAGATTAAACAAACTTTTCAAGCCCGTGAGAGCCTTTCTGGAAAAATAATACACAAGAAAAATTCACACTGATGAGAGAACAAAAATCAACCCTAACATTATGAGTGCTTGGTGCTGGAGCTCAGATGCACGCGAACACCCGCAAGGGTAAAGAAAGTTAAAGGGAGATAAGCTTCGTATCCAGAATAGTTAAATCAAAGAAATCAGAAAAGATAATGCAAGATCAGAAAATAGAATCATAAAATTAAATCAAACATCCGTACAACTAAACTCAGCTATCTAGCTGAACTCAAACTCTTAGCGTCGATGCAAAAACACTATCACAAAGGTTATCCTGGATCTACCAGATAATTCACAAATACTGATATATTTGATAACAAGCTCATATGACACCATTCCTTATCCAAGCAGACGACAAGAAGACTTCACCAGAAAAATCTAAGCACCGATGTGCGCACCCCTGGATAAGTTCCTCCATTGGATAACCTTCACTAGCAGTTTCATAAAGTACTATTTGTTTTTGCAGTCCCGCGTACATTAACTGTGGAGTAAAGGAAAATATAGTTAAAAACAACTTGAAAAGAACAAAACAAATGCTTGGATAAATGGCATTCTGGTAGACTGATTACCTCATCCAGATGATGATTCTGATGGAGTTGCTTCTTGTTTTGGTTTTCTTCGTTCAGGAGGCGGTCCATCTCTTCGTCTTTCATATCTTCTGCTCTCAAATTTTGATTCTCTTCGTTTCTTTGGTTGATAAACAGGGTAGTTTCCAGGAATTATCTCTCCATTAACATATTTATCACCTATATATAACCCCCAAGATGAAATCATTAGACTGACTCGTAAGAAGTAAAACAAACCATATGTTTGTGACATAACATACCTCCATAATCCTTGTTTTTAACATCTATATATGAATCTGGCAACACCCACAAAACACCAGGCAATCCTGCATCAGGATGAACCAAGTTAGCTCTACAAATTCACTGTCATACGAGAAAATCGCACAAAGATGCACCTGACTACAATGCATACCTTTGAATTTTTCAGATGTTTCTTCCGATACAGTACATTGGAATCCAGTGTAGGTGGTGGTGCTAAAAGCATACATGTTCTTCTTTGCTTCTTCCATGCTGTAACATAAAGAACTATGTGAGGTTGTGAGAAACTAAGCGCCTCTCACTAAGTAAGTAACCTAGCAGAGTATTGAAAACCACACAGGTTCAGGTCAAGTTAAACAATCTTAAGTTAACTAATCTACACACAGCCTTTATCATCATCAACCAAAACTAATTTGAGATGATTACATTCCACCCTCCCACACCATCAAGTTTTTTGCTTACTAGTATGAGATTTACAATACGAGAATGAACTTGATTTCGTAAATAAAAATGTATCTGCAGTTCACTCAAAATTAAAAGGATAGTTTACTATCCACAGTATATAATAAATTACAAAAACTACTTCCAAAATAAAGAGAATCTCTTGCTTACTGATAAGTAATGAACCAATACCACAATTTCCAAACCTCGCTGCATTACTTAGTACTTATCTAACAATTATTTTGGACTTCTATATAAACACAAACAGATTAAGAACCTAATCACCTGCATAAACATTTCATTTCCTTGCAACTATTAAACAAATTTACAAAGCATACTTCATTCAATTTGTTATTTGGGACTAATAATTCTATTAAGCTCATTTCCGCCACACGAAAAATCCAGCAACTACTCCCAGTCGAAACAAAACAACCCAGAAAGCCTTATACTTGACCATATTTCACCAAAAATTTCTCCACAGAAATACATTTTCCCCCAAAACAAACAGAACCCAGAAACCATTTTCCATTAAAACAATCAGAAACATTAAAATTGCAGAAATTGAATCAAAATTAAAGGGTAAAGAAGTACCTTCCAAGAACAGAAGCGAGAGTGTTGAGGTAGGTCTCAATCATTTGCTCTCTAGTTGGGGCAGGGTCTTTAGGGAACTCCATGACGATGAGCCAGTGGTTATAGTCACAGCCCGGTAACATAATCGTCTCTCTCTGCTCATTGCTGCTGCTTCTCCTCGACGAGTACTCGCTGTCGTTCACAGCTCGAACGCGCAGCTTAGAGGGAACCGAGCGAGTCAAAGGCCGAGTCTCTGAGTTGAATCGGAGCGTAGAGAAAGAGGGTTGGAGAGAAGGAGGGAAAAGGGGGGGTCTTGGGGTTGGTATTAGGGCTTTGGACGTGAGATAGAGGCTCGGCGCCATTGCCATTTTCGTAGTTCGCAGTAGAGAGAGAGAGAGTTGGCGCAGATAAGGAGAGAGAAAGGGATATTTTCAGGTTTTATGTTGAATAATTTTGATTTTTGGGCTGGGCCATGGGAATTGGAGTTTTTGGTTGTGTAAGGCCCATCATAGTTACCAAACGAAACCCTGGTGTTATGTGAGAAAATATCCTTTATTTAGAAAATAAATATTCTCATTTCCTTCGTTGAATAAGATTACGTTGCCAATAATGCTTCGCTCCTCAAAATTGTGAAAGAATTATTTTTGAAAACACTTCATGACCAGTGGCAGAGTCGCATCGACGCTAAAGTTGGCCCAGACCCATTCTGAAGTTTCACAAATATGTATCGACTGTCTACTAGTTTTGACAAAAAGAGCATGTGGTCAGTTAGTGAGTATTAGTTGACAGATTCGGGACTAGCTACAGTGCTCGTAAGCATTAGATGCTCACATTGATCTCACCCTTCTTCCCTCCCTCTCTCCTCTCTCCTCCCTCCTTTTAACGGTGAGATCGGTATGAGCATTCAATGCTTGCGAGCACTGTAGCATACTCCGACATATTCAACCATGCATGGGTTTGAAACTTGCTAGTCCTAACAGTTTTTTATTTTTTTTAAACCCAACTGTAGCCTTATGTTTTACCATATAAAAACCAATTCATTTTTTTTGTTGGTTCATATAAAATAAGAGGAAAATCCAATTATGTTTAAAGAAAATCTCATAGTAATAGTTTTGAGTAGGGGTGGGCACGAATTGGCTTGGTTCGGTTTTGGGTCCAAACTACGAACCAAATTCCACGTTTCGGTTTGCCTAAATTTCAAACCACAACCAAACCACAGTGACTTTAAATCGATGTAATTGGTTCACCAATGTTGCCGTTTGGTTTCATTCGGTTTGTGGTTTAACATGCGTCTATTACTAAATGAAAAATTCAGAGCTATGTAGAAGTAAATGTTAGAAAAAAATTTGTAAACCTATCAATTTATAAAAAATTCGTCATCAAACTATCAACGTCGTAACTTAAATTTACAATCAAAACTTATATATCACAATTAAAACTCTCAAACTTCTAATCTCAAAATTTCAAGATGTTTAGTAAAATACTAAAATATATATTATGTAATTTTATAAGCGGTTTGGTTCGGTTAACCCACGGTTTGTAAAAATCAAAACTGCATACTAAACTAATTATTTTAGTTTGGTTTGCTTTTATAAACCGAATGAATTAAAAAAAAAAAAAAAAACCTAAACCAAACCAACTCAAATGGTTTGGTTCGGTTGGTTTTTAGGGTTGCCGGTTTGTTTGCCCACTCCTAATTTTGAGCCATGACTTTAATTTTTGGTTCGAGTCTAATTAATCTTTTTTTATCAAAGCACGTAAACAAGTTCTGTTCTTATGATATAATCTTCTCAATACTAAATTTTTTGTACAAATTTTAAAGCTTTGAAACTTTTGTTTGATTAAAATTTTTCATGCCAATAATAAAAAATAAAAAAAATTTAATTTTTCTTCAATTAACTATATTGCTATATTTTGTCTACATTTTTTATATGGTTTAAAGGCCCATCCTGTCACTGATTTCTAGCTCCGCCACTGTTCATGACCGATTCACAGAAGTTCGTATTTATAATCAAACCTGTACATATTATAAATCCCTATGTGAAGTTCCATTGGGTTGAGTTTTTATATAGTGATTTATAATATGTATAGTTTTGATCATAAACGCGAAATTTCGTCAATCGGCCATAAAGCATTTTGAGGATGAATTTGTTGTGGAACCAAACTGTCACATCCCGGATTGGCTCCGCCATAGCACGATATTGTCCGCTTTGGGCCACGCCCTCACGATTTTGTTTCTGGGAACTCACGAGCAACTTCCCAGTGGATTCCCATCTTGAGATTGCTCTAGCCCAAACTCGCTTAACTTCAGAGTTTTAATGGAATCCGAAGCCAGTGAGCTCCCAAAAGGCCTCGTGCTAAATGAAGGTGGGCATGTACATATAAGTCACATCATCCCCTCTCCGTTGGTCGATGTGAGATGTCACACAAACTGTCTTAGTGTCAACTCACACAAATTAACAGTTCCAGTTCTAGTTCTAATTGGACCAAAAATAATCATCGCAAATCCAATTTCATATTGGAATTTCGCCCTTTATAACAGTGTTGGGCTACAATTTGTCGTAGAAGTTCCTTTGGGCTGGGTTGTTTCTTTCTTCATTTGTTATGGGGTTGGGTTTGTTGGGCAACTTGCGCATTTTCAAGCTTCTTATTCCCGCCATTTTGTAAGAGTGTAGCTCTCACAACCTTATTTCACCACTCACTTTTTAATGAAAATTTAAGTGCTAAATTTACCCTTTGTATAAAAAGACTTCAAAAGTCCTTTAAAAATTAATCTTCTTATATTCTTTGTAGTCAAAGGAAAAAGGAAATATAAAAAAAAAAAAATCTTAAAATGATAAAAGAATAGCCTAAGCTGCCCAGCAACCTCCCCATTTAGTCTCTTCTTCCTTCACCCCTTTCTAACTCTTTCGTCCCCTTCCATCTTCTATCTAATCCGTCCATCCCACCCACCCCAAATTCTACCCTTACTATTGAATTGCAATTCGGGAACAAATATGGATTTGAATCTTAAATTTAGATCTGGTAGGAAACTTTTCTGGCAGCAAAGAGAAAAGAAGATGATGCCGTCATGCGTGGTGCCTGGTTGTGGTTGCTTTCGGCTGGGTTGGGCAAGGACGTTTGTCGCTGTTCGATTTTCCTAAAATCTCCAAGATTTAGTCATTGAGATGGGTTTATAGTGAGCGAGAATATGAGAATATAAGGTAGGTGGAAAAATAAAATTATGGAAGGCATAGCAGCACTGCACTGCTCTGTAATTACCAATAAATTATGAGAGCCTGTGAATGTACCGAAAGATTTGATAGGCACCCAAATGACTCGAAATATACTATGTTCCAATGACTAACTTGATCCACAAACACGACATAAATACAAACACTATATCAAAACAATATATATATATATATATATATATATATATATATGAACAAGTCTACAAAGATTGTTAGTAAGAAGCCCACCTCTAACGGTTAGGCTTTGATACCAAATACGGCCTAGGTATACAGATTGATAATAAATCAGAGTATGACACACCCCACCCTCGATACCCACGTGGATACTAAGTTCGGGCGTGCTGGCCGACACTAATAAGTGACGAAGCCATTAAATGCATGACAACACTTAGTTTAAGTAAATTACATTGACATAAAGTTTGCGGGATTTAATGCCAATATGCACAAGGTTCAGAGCGTACTAATTTGAATCAGCGGAAACAAAATAATGAATCAAGTTCCTAGAATTTCTATCCATAACAGGGATGGATATTATTAAAGAAACTGAATAAGAAATAGTAAATCCCTACATGGTCGGGAAATAGAATCAGAGCTGCCACTCGGATGCCTCGACTTCACCAGATGCTCTATCACTAGGTCCTGAAGGGGGCGCAAGAACAAAGGTGTGAGTGGACGAAAAATAAAAGTTTTCGAAATACTTTTCTCTTTTCAACATAGTAACCCCCTGTTTTGAAATCCAGTATATTTGTAAAATCATACTATCATAGTATGTGACAAATCATACTATAATATATATAACTGAAAGTAAAACTCCAAGTGAAATCCAAAAATAATAATTCATATTTTCATAAGTCGTTTCATCAAATATATCAATAGTATAGATAAGAAAACCAACACAAGGTATATGTGCAATCACCCATGTCCGTGTTGAGGAACAACCTCTCAATCCCCGGACAATCACTTTACGTTATCAATCAATTTGTACTCCTAGTACCACACACATGTAAGCACTTGAGCAGTAGCGCGTCACACCCGAGTCCTTACGTAATGAGGCCTTTTCCCCAAAAATAAACATAAATGTAAGACAAGCTTGCACTAAGGTATTTACCGGAGAATACCCTGGAGTACAGTGTGTGTGACTCAAACATGTGAGACTTGTCCTACGGCCGTGAGACGGTACTACAACGTAGTGAAAGCATACCAAGTGTGTTCGAAATCATACATATATACATCATGTGTAGAAGTGAAGAATATCATATACTTCATAATTTCTCAAATAATTAAACCTTGTGTAATCGAACATATTCATGCTTAGAAGCCATAAATTAAATACTAATATATCCATATAAATATAATCAACCCTCAAAACCATTTCATAATATATAACCATAATTAAATACTATTTGGTTGCATAATCGAATACCAACATATATATATATATATATATATATATATAAATGCCCCAAAAACATTTAAATTCATGTAAGAAAACCATTTCATAAATATTTTCAAGCATATAAACCAAGTACGAAAACAAAAGTCCACTCACAGGTGATCGGGAGTGAAATCCCCCTCGGCGTTGCCCTCCTCGAAGTGTTGGGTCGAAGGATTAACTATATAATATTAGGGGAAAAATATTAAAACCTCCTTAATATAAATTAATATAGCCCTTATAGAAAAATAGCCCAAAAATAATACTATTTTTGCGAAAACGGGCACGAAAAACGATTTCCGGGGCCCGAAAACCTTGCCGCCGCTGTCTACCACGGCACGCGCCGGGAGGAGCCTTCACGCGCCGGCCACGCGCTGGCACGTGCCTGATAACGTCACCCCCATGCGCAGCTGACGTCAGCCACGCACCTGCTGACGCCAGCACCGTTAGAATTAACGGCGTCAGTTAGATTTAACGGAATATACCTTTTCTGACGGAAAATTCTGACACTGTCAGGAATATTCCGTTACCGTTGACGGAATATTCCTTCTTCTTCTTCCTCTCGCCGGTCGCCGGAGCCGCCGCCGGCGCCGCCGTCCTCCGCCACTGGTTCGCCGGAATTTCAAGAAAATTTTCCAAAAAATGTCCAAAACTTCAAAAATTCATAACTTCTTCATTCCTTGGCCAAATTCAATGTGCCATATATCAAATTGAAGGTATTGAAGAGTAGAATATTTTCGTACCAATTTGAGGCCATAAAAATGGCCAAAGATGGCCTGAAATTGGCCGGAAAGCTTCGGGAAACCCTAATTCCGTTCTCCTTCAAAATTGCACCAAATTCCACGTTCTTTATGTCGATTTGAACCTACTCAATGTAATAAAACCAATGGAAATGGTTTCGAGGCTTACCTAAGTCGGGATTGTACAGAAACTTGAATGGCAGTTTGCCGATTTCGTTCCGACGTCGGTTTGGCCGATTGGGTTCGAGTTTGGAGATTCTGAAATCACAGTCTCGTCCAGAATAACGAGACGATCACAATGGTTATGATCATGTGCGACGGTTCGACGGTTTTGTGATTCATCCAAAATCTAGGGTTTGGGTGGTTTGGGTGGTTTTGGCCGAGAGAGGGAGAGAGGGAGAGAGGGAGAGAGGGAGAGAGAGAGAGAGATCGTGGTTTGAGAGTGAGGGAGTTGTGTTGCTGTACAGCAGCCAACCCACAACCCAAAAACCCTAATTTCAACTTACGGGTGTGGAAATTACTAAAATGCCCCTAAGCTTTAAAGTTCCGTAAAATGTTCGTTTTAACTCCAAATTGAGTTTCGCTTGCGTCCACGCGTTCGTATCGACGAGTACTATTTGAATATGTAAAGAAATAAATTTTCACATGTCGTCTCGAAAAGTCAACATTGGATTACTAGGGGTATTTTGGTAATTTTACATAAAATTTTGGGACGGGTTGTAACAGAGTAACCAACTAATCTTGCTTGCACTTACGTACACGCGTACTCGAGATTGCAGTTAGGATAAAAGAGAATCAAGAATATAAACTGAAACATGCAGATATAAAACCAAGGAAAGTAATAACAATCAACAATCAAAGCCAAAATACTGAAAAACATCAACTCACATTTATAAACCTTTGTAGAAGATGAGTTACAAACACGAGCTTCAAAAACACTCTCACACTTGCAGAATTGAAGTCACTCTCACACTTGCAGAATTGAAATCACTCTCACACTTACAAAATTCTAAGCTCAAAGAAAATAGAATACAATATCAAGAATTCTAGCTCTCTTGTTCTAAAGAGAGAGTCTCCTTAAATAGGCAGAAGGAGAGGCAAGCTGGGCACAAGAGTCAACAAAGGCAGCCTACACAAGTGGGCGGCATCTTCACCTTTAAGGACAATTGGCGAGCTTCAACGGTCCAAAGAAAGACAACAAAAAAGAAAAAGGCTACAGCAACAAAGCAGCTGACGCAAAACGATAAAGAAAAGTAAAGTGCTACAGGAAAAGTAGCTTCTAACAGAGAAAACAAAAGAAAATGGCTACAGAACAAAGTAGCCATAATAATTACAGACTTTAATAATTACAAATCCAAATAGAATTTCATTTCTTAAATGGAGGGAGGATACCATAGCAGTTGTTTTCATTATCATCATAGTCATCCTCCCGTGCTTGGGATGAAAAAGACTCAGTAGCCATTTCAGTATCTTTGTCGACATCAAAGAGTTCAAGGACTTTCTTTTTTAAATCCTCTTTCGAAGTCGAGCCGGTAGATTTCACCAGAGATAGGATTAAATCTTCTTTAGTGGAATGAGCTTGTGAAGAAGAAGGAATAGAGGACTGGCCTGTTTTACAGTCAAGCAAAATATCTTTATAAAAGTTCCCGGGGTCTAGATGAGATATTATAAATTTATCCCACCATCTTACAATGATATTTCTGACTAAATGAGGCACGAAAATAGAAGATTTTTCCTCGTTATCATCAAGAGCATAGGACCATTTCATGATCCAAGGAAGTTCGTACAGAATAATGAACCACATAAACACGAATCCTTGATCAGGAAATCCTTTATTCTTTTTTAGAATAGTATTATCGTAGGTAAACATCACATTTTTTGGAAGATATTCCACAATCAGTCCCCACACAAGAAACCAGTTTTTAAACCAGTTGGGGAGTTCTTTAAGAACTGTCAATTTAAACTGCAAAAACCAAGTGTGAGAATATTTTATATTTTGAAAACAGAGTACATTTTTCCAAGCATCAATGTAATCCCAGAAGGTATAACCTCGGGGCCTAAAATCAAGACTTGCAAGAAAAAACATTTAATTTGGGCTATCTCCCCATTCTTCCAGCGAAATAGTATTCAAAATTATTATTTTTGAAAAAGCAATCGTATGTTTGTTATCACTTCGATAACGATGTAGAATGTCTATAGAGTTCGTTTCAACTAAAAGACATTCATACCAAAACCTTGTTTTCAGGCCATGCCTCAAATGATCTTTCAGATATTTATCAGCAATTCATCTAGGCTCTATCAGACGATCACTAGTCTTAATAATTTGAAGGGGAATCTCTTGTGTCCAATGAAAAGGATTTTTATCGACTATTCTTTGCTTCCCTATATCATAGGGTTGAGCTTTAGACAAAGGGTTAAGAGAACCTTTACGATTGGCACCAGAGGAGGATGAAGGTTCGTTGATTTTGATTCCTCCAGAAAAAGGGACAAGCTGACTATTTCTCCCCCTGTAAAATTTATAAATAAGAAATTAAACAAAATTTTGAAAAATAGGAAAATAAAAACGACGAAGCCACAGAAATAGAATGTCGCTTTTGAGAATAGTAACTGCAAATACTAACGAAAGTAACTCCTTCATTTCAACAATAATTACAGGCCTCAAAAATAAAAGACAAGAAAAACCAAAAGAATTGTCAAGGCAAACTCGTGCTGCATGAACCAGGTTGGGATATGCCAGTTCGATCAAACTCTTGCAGGACGTGCTCTCTCAAACCTTGACCGACGAATAAAAATGGAGTCTCAACCTCATGTCTACTCTTCCCATATTTTATCTAGTCAATTTTTTCCACACGGTTTGAGTGGGCAATTATGCTAGGGTCACAACGAAAACCACCAACACAGTTAGTTCGTGCACAAATATGACACACAGCAAGCCTTTTAGCTCTTCTTCTTTTAGCCATGGTACTTCTACCGCACAAAGTATCTGCTTGTTTTTCTTAAAGTTCTAACTTCCTAATTCTGGTAGCATAGGAAATTATTTCTGCTTGAACACCTGCAGGTATACTCATACGACCTAGAGCAATACTGAACCAAAACAAACGTTTATCAAATAAACTAAAATTTCCCGGATCTTTAACGTCTTCAAGGCATAAGACAAAATTATCAGTTAAAGAATCATTATTTTGTTGAATTAAATTAATATATTGCTTTTGGAAAAATTCAAACAATACATTAATCCCCTCAATCTTCGTTTTAATTCCTAATTCAGAAACTAAAAAAGGGTACAACATTTTAATGAATGAAGCACCAAGAATAACAGGATGACTCAAACCTTTTATCATTACAAAGGGTGTCTCAAAGCATACTTCATTCTGAAGAACTGCCGCGTAAGATACTTTATACTGAATTTTCACCGTCTGACAATTGGCATTCTTTAACTCCTGCTTAGTCTTTGAGAAGTATTTCATGGGTATCACCCTTTCTCTAATACAATTAAGATCTGCACCGTTAAGTTCTTCAGTTCTTCTTTTGTTGTCTTGATTTCTTCCTGAAGATCTACCATAGAGGGTTCCCTTTTGGCCTTTTTGTGTATTCTGTCAAACATGGTTTTTAAGTTGTAAGTAGGAAGTTCCTTCTTTTCTTCCAGCTTGACCACCTGCTTACCTTTGGCCATCTCAAGGTTCTTAACCAGTTTTTCTCTCCTCTTATCGGGGTCATCAATTTCGTCTATCAAATCAAGAACTAAAGACTCTTCATTAGTCAAAACACAAATATGTAAATTATTACATTTACATTCATCATCTGTGCTACTATTATCAGTGGTTGACTCAAACAATTCTTCGTCGTCCAGGGCTACAATTTCATTATCAGAGTCTTCAGATGATGAAGATTTTAACAATAAATTACGCAGTTGTTCCTTAAGATTATCATCTACAGAAAGATTGTTAATTTTATCCTTCATCCTGCACTCGTTAGCTTTGTAACCAAGTTTTCCGCATTTAAAGCAAACAAATTTAGATTTAGAAAAATTGATGTTCTTTCTAAACTTACCCATCTTACCTTTTCGGAACTCTCTGGGTTTTGAGCTGGATATATTCTCTTTGCCTTTCTTATGAAACTTTTGAAACTTCATTTTCCTTTTATAGGGTTTTTCCCTAGAGGTTTTTGAACAGGTTGAAAACCATACTGCTCGCAAAAGTCTCCAAGTTCCTGTGTCCCTTCAGTTTTTTATTTTTTCAACTGACTTCGAAGTTTCAAATCATTGCACAGTGTTAGACCTTCAGCACAAATTTCAGCGGTCAATTCACCATAAGTGTAATTATCATACCTGAGATGTCTTCCCCCCTTGTTGTTTAGTCTCATTCGAACCTTTTCAGCAAAAAGAGAGGGAAGACCTGACAAGAATTTCGCCTTCCAGAAACTCTCAATACAGTCAGAACGAGTAAAAACACGAGAGTAAAAAACATCTTTGTACCACTTAAAATGAGACAAAGTAGGACATTTTAAGTTGATCAACAATTCTTGAGTTTTATCATCCCAGGTATATAGATCGATAATAAATTAGAGTATTCAACTAATCTTGCTTGTACTTGCGTACAGGCATATTCGAGATTGCAGTTAAGATAAAGAGAATCAAGAATATAAACTGAAAGAGGCAAATATAAAACCTTTTTAAGGAAAGTAATAACAATCAACAATTAAAGCCAAAATGTTAAAAAACATCAACTCACATTTATGGTATTCTTCTTTAGAGAAGGAAGTACAAACACGAGTCTTTGAAAAACACGCTCACACTTACAGAGAAATAAACACTCTCACACTTGCAGAAATTAAACATTCAAAGCTTAAAGAAAATTACAGTATTTTTCACTATCTAAATACGCTCTAATTTTTCGCTCTGCTCAGAAGGTGGAAAGAGTTCCCTTATCTAAGCGGTGAAGGAGGGTTAAAGGGTCGTCAAGTCAACAAAGGCAGCCTACGCATGATGGGCGGCATCTTCACCTTTTGACAGCTGGAGAGCTTCAACGATCCAAAAGCGGCTGACACAAAATGATAAAATAAAAATGTGCCACAGAAAAATAGCATTACAAAGTAAAGTGCTATATGAAAAGTAGCTTATTACAAAAGACAAAACAAGCAATAATAATTTACAAGTCCAAACAAAATTATTTCTTGATTGGAGAAAAGATACCAAAACAGTCGTCTTCATTAGCATCATAGTCATCCTTTATAGCCTGGGATGAGGAGGATTCAGTTGCCATTTCAGTATCTTTATCAACTTCAAAGAGTTCAAGGACTTTCTTTTTTAAATCTTCCTTCGAAGTTGAGGAGTGGATTTCACTAGGGATAGGATTAGATCTTCTTTAGAAGTTGTGGTTTGAGTTGAGGTAGAAGGAACATCCGGTTGGCAAGGTTTACAGTCCAACAGAATATCCCTGCAAGAAAAGTTTTCGGGCTCCAAATGTGATAATAAAAATTTATCCCACCAATGAACATGGATATTTCGGACCAGGTGTGGTAGAAAAATAGAAGACCCGTCTTCGTTATCATCCAGCCCATAAGACCATTTCATGATCCAAGGTAGTTCATAAAGGATTACAAACCACATAAACACAAAATCTTTATCAGGAAATCCTTTATTCTTTTTTAGAAAAATATTATCATAAGAAAACATCACCTTTTTTGGAAGGTATTCTACAATAGGTCCCCACAACATAAACCAGTTTTTCAACCAGTTTGAGAGTTCTTTCAGAACTATCAACTTGAACTGCAAAAATCAGGTGTGAGAAAACTTAACATTTTGAAAGCATAGAACATTTTTCCAAGCATCAATATAATCCTAGAAGGTATAACCTCGGAGCCTAAAATCAAGACTTGAAAGAAAAAACATTTTATCTGGGGTTTCACCACAATCTTCCATAGTGATTACCTTTAAAATTATCAATTTTGAAAAAGCAATCATATGTTTATTATTGCTTCTATACCTGTGTACAATATCTACATAGTTCGTTTCAACCAAGAGACATTCGTACCAAAATCGTGATTTTAAACCTCGCCTTAAATGATCTTTCAGATAACGATCAGCGATTTGTCTAGGCTTTATCAGACGATCACTTGTTTCAATTATTTGTAGTGGGATTTTCTACGTCCAAAGAAAAGGATATTTATCAATTGCCCTTTGTTTTCCTATATCATAGGATTGAGCTTTAGATAGAGGATTAGGAGATCCTTGACGCTTGTTGGCTCCCGATGTAAGGGACTAGTTGTGCAAAATTTCTCAAGGTTAACTAACTACAAGAAACAAAAATAAAAAGACTTGTACTAATTTACAAATTACTCGGACCAGAAACCTTTTATTAAGAAGATCGCTTTCGAAATTAGTGACTGCATGCACTATCGAAAGTAATTCCTTCTTAATTATTGAATAGAATTTCCGCGCAGGTTTCAAACGCCCAAAGTAATCTTACCAGGACAACCTTATCATCAGGGTTCCTAAATGGTTTTAGGATCCCTTCATACCCATCAATTGAAACATGGAATTGGCCAAAGCAAGACAAGGGAGTTCCTTGACCTATCTCTACAATCTCTAAACAGCTTCAGAATGGTTATCAGTCCATGAGGATAGGTAAATAGTGTAAAAACTTTACTGGTAAGATCCATAACCTGAAATAAAACAAAAACATAGAAAAAGCTTTCAAAGAAACAAATTACAAGAACTAAAAAGCAAAAGAAAATTAACCAAAAGATAGTCAGTTTTTTTAACATGCGCCAGTTCTGTTGAACTCGTATAAGACGTGTTCCCTTAAACCTTGACCTACGAATAAAAATGGAGTCTCAACTTCAAGTCTACTCTTCCCATATTTTATCCACTCAAGTTTTTCCAGTCTGTTTAAAGGAGCTTTCCTGTAAGGGTTACAACGAAAATCCCCAACACAATTTGTTGGTGCACAAATATGACAAACACTTAGCCTCTTAGCTCTTCTCCTTTTGGCTAGAGTGCTTCGTCCACAAAGCGTATCAGCTTGTTTCTTTTGTATTTCTGACTTTCTTATCTTCTGGCAAAAACCAATTATTCTTGCTCGAACGCCAGAAGGCACACCCCAATGTCCTATCGCAATACTGAACCAGAACAAACGTTCATCACACTTATTTTTAAAGTTATATTTAAAGTTACTCAGATCTTTAACGTCTTCAAGGCATAAGACGAACATATCTGTTACAACCCGTCCCAAAATTTATGTGAAATTACCAAAATACCCCTAGGGTCAATGTTGACTTTTGTTGACTTTTTGTGATGACTTGTGAAAATTTATTTCTTTACATATTCTTGATGTACTCGTCGATACGAACGCGTGGGCGCAAGCGGAACTCAATTAGGAGTTAAAACGAACGTTTTACGAAGCTTTAAAGTGTAGGGGCATTTTGGTAATTTACCACTCCGTGTATGGGAATTAGGGTTTTTGGCTGGCTGCACAGCAGCCAACCCTCCCCACTTGTTTTTGCACGTTCCAACTCTTCTCCCTCTCTTTCTCTCCCATTTTCTCTCTAAACCAAAAACTTCACCGAAACTCTAACCTTTGGACGAATCACAAAACCGTCGAATCGTTGCCCAAAATCCATACCAGCACGATCATCTCGTCATTCAGGACGAGGTTGTGATTTCTGATTCTTCAAACTCGAACCCGATCGTTCAAACCGACGTCGGAACGGTTTAGGCAAACTGTCCGTCCATTTTCTGTGCAAACCAGACCAAGGTAAGCCTCGAGACCATTACCATTGGTTTTATTGGATTGAGTAGGTTCAATTTGATATAAAGAACGTCCAATTTGGTGCAGTTTTGAAGGAGAACGGAATTAAGGTTTCCCGAGGCTTTCCGGCCAATTTCCGGCCATCTCCGGCCATATTTCCGGCCTCAAATTGGTATGAAAATATTCTACTCCTCAATACCTTCAATTTGATATATGGCACGTCAAATTTGGACAAAGAATGAAGAAGTTATGAATGTTTGAAGTTTTGGGACATAATCGGTATTAAATTTCCCAGATTCCGGCGAACCAGGCGGCGGCAGACGGCGGCGCCGGCGGCGGATCCGGCGACCGGCGTGAGGAAGAAGGAGACGGAATATTCCGTTAACGGCAACGGAATATTCCTAACGGCGTCGGAATATTTCGTCCAGAAAAGGTATATTCCGTTAACTTTAACGGTGCTGACGTCAGCAGGCGCATGGCTGACGTCAGCAAGCGCGTGCAGGGGCGTGACGCGCGTGGGGGACACGCGCCAGCGTGTGGCGACACGTGCCAGCGCGTGGCGACACGTGCCAGCGCGTGGCTGGCGCGTGAAGCCACTCTCCGGCGCGTGGGGGCGCGTCCGGCCGTTTCCCGGCGCGTGCCAGCGCGTGAGGCCACTTCCCGGCGCGTGGCGGCGCGTCCGACCGTTTCCCGGCGCGTGCGGCGGCGCCGGCGGCGGAGTACGGCGGCGGTAGGGTTTTCGGGCTCTGGAAATCATTTTTTGAGCCCGTTTTCGCTAAAATAACAATATTTTTGGGGGATTTTTCTTTAAGGCCTATTTTTAATTTATTTTAGGGAAGTTCTAATTTGTTCCCTAATATTAAATAGGTAATTCTTCGACTCCGCACACCGAGGAGGGCAACACCGAGGGAGATTTCACTCCCGATCACCTGTGAGTGGACTTTTGTTTTCTTAAATGATTTTGATGTTTAGAAATGGATATGAATTTGATTTATACATGGTTTTAAAGGGTTTCCAAAGCATGTTTATTTATATATATTTATTTATAAATATATATGCAATACTTTATAATTGTTTACACAACCATAATTGTTTTATTTATGGTATCTATATTGGGAAATGAATTATTATTTGATGATTGGGATTATTTATCAAAGTATGGTTATATGTTGTGAAATGTTTTATACTTCGATATCACTTTTGCATAAATATTAAATGATATTTTATTATATGGTTTTGAGGGAAATATTTTATTTATGCAATACTTGATATTTGGGAATTATGATTGGGATTTTGGCTCCTATATCTATACACATGAGTATGTATGTATGTTTTCAAACACACTTGGTATGCTTTCACTACGTTGTAGTACTGTTCTCATGGCCATAGGGCAGTTCTCACATGTTTGGGTCACACGCACTGTACTCCAGGGGTATTGTCCGGTAAATACCTTAGTGCAAGCTTGTCTTACGGTTATTGTTGTTTATGGGGAAAAGGCCCCACTACGTAAGGACTTGGGTGTGACGCGCTGCGGCGCAAGCTTACATGTGTGTGGTACTAGGAGTACAAATGATTGAATAACGTATTGAGCTTGTACGGTGATTGAGAGGCGAATTCCTCAACCCGTATTTGGGTGATCGCGCATATACCCTGTGTTGGTTTTTCGATTATATATATAAATTGGAATTATTAATTGTGATTTACTAATATTATACTTTTATGTGATTCAGTTATACTCATAAAGTATCTTTTGAACTATACTATGATAGTATGTTTTCAACGTTTATACTGGATTTCCAATAGGGGGTTAATATGTTGAAAAGAGAGGTTTTGCGAAAACTTTGATTTTTTGTCCACTCACACTTTTGTTTTTGCGCCCCCTTCAGGACATAGTGATATTGCATCCGGCGCAGTCGAGGATATTACGTGGCAGCTCTGAACATCGATCCCGACCATGTAGGGATCTATCTTTTACTTTCAATTTCTATAATAATATCCACCCCTGTTATGGATAGAGATTCTAGGAACTCTTTTCATTATTGCTTTCGCTGTTCAACATTAGTACGCTCTGAACCATATGCATATTGACGTTGGATTTTATAACTTTAATACAACTTAATTTCGTTTCCATCAAGTGTTGTCATGCATTTAATGGCTTCGTCACTTACGAGTGTCGGCCAGCACGCTCGCACTCGGTATCCACGTGGGTATCGAGGGTGGGGTGTGTCATATCAGTTCTAGTATTTTGACTGATATTTTGTTGAATTGAATTAATATATTGTTCTTAAGGTTTTTTTGGAAAATTCGAACAATACTTTAATTCCTTTAACCTGAGTTTCAATTCCTAATTCAGAAGCTGAAAAGGGGTACAACATGTTAATGAAAGGAGTGCCAAGAATGATAGGATGACTCAAACCTTTCACCATTAAAAATGGTGTTTCGAAGCAAACATCATTATGAAGGACAGCAACATCTGATGTTTTATATTGAATATTCTGAAGTACTTTGTGGGTATCACCCTTTCTCTCATGCAATTCAAGTATGCACCTGTATCAATTAAGATCTCCAAAGAAAACTTAAAGGATTTGTTAATAACAAAAGTGACAACAGCTAACCATTTCTAGTTAGTTATTGTGTCTATGCTGTTAATATTTTTAAGTGTTGCAATTTCATGCTCAGACTCGACTTCATGCTCAGACTCGACTACGGTCTTATCATTATTTTTACTATTAAAATCAGTAAACAATTTATCAAGATGAGATTCTAAATCAACCTCACTTGGTTCAGTGCTAGACTCATTCTGGTCTTCTAGCTTTTGAATCCTTACCTTCAAGCTCTTCAGCTCTTCTTTGGTATTCTTGATTTCGATTCTCAGATCTGCCAAGAATGGTTCCTTTTTGGCTTTTTCTTTAATTCTGTCAAACACAGTTTTTAAGCTATAAGTGGGAAGAACCTTCTTCTCTTCCAGTTTAACCACCTGCTTACCTTTAGCCAATTCAAGGTATTTTTCTAGCTTCTCTCTTTTCTTGGCAGGATCATCGATTTCATCTATCATATCAAGAATTAAAGATTCTTCATTAATCAAAACACAAAGATGTAAGCTATTACACTTACATTCATCATCTGTGCTACTACTATCAGTAGCTAATTTAAACAGATCCTCGTCCTCCAACGCCGCTACCTCGTTATCAGAATCTTCAGATGAAGAAGATTCTAACATCAAGCTTCGCAGTTGCTCCTTAAGGTTGTCATCAAAAGAAAGATTGTTGATTTTATCCTTCAACCTGCACTCGTTAGCTTTATGTCCATATTTACCACATTTAAAGCAAACCAGTCTAGTTTTAGGAAAATCATTGTTCTTTCTGAACTTACCCATTTTACCTTTTTGGAACATTCTGGGTTTCGAGCTGGATGGATCGTCCCTGTTTTTATGGAACTTTTGAAACTTCTTTTTCTTTTTCAGGAGTTTTTCCCCTGGAGGTCTTTGCACAGGTTGATAACCAAACTGTTTGCAAAAGTCTCCAAGTTCTTTACTTCCTTCAACTCTTTGTTTTTTGAGTTGACTTCTAAGTTTCAAATCGTTACATAGTGCTAGACCTTCAGCACAAATTTCAGAGGTTAATTCACCATAAGTATAATTATCATACCTGATATGCCCTTCTCCCTTGTTTTTTAGTCTCATTCGCACCTTTTCAGCAAAAAGAGAAGGCAAACCTGACAGTTATTTCTCATTCCAGAAACTTTCATGACAGTCAGAACGAGTAAAAACGCGAGAATAAAAAACATCCTTATACCATTTAAAATGAGATAACGAAGAACATTTTAAATTATTTAACAATTCTCGGGTCTTATCATCATGACTAGTTGTAGTTCCTAAGAAATGAAGAATAATTGTATAAATTAAAGTATGGACCGCATCTTCGGTTCCATCTTCTGTAACCGAATCCATTACCTGACTTCGAGCAATAGGGTTTAGGTTAAAATCTCACCAACCGCGAAGTTGACCAATAAATCCGGCCACGATTGCACTGGCTATAGCCCTATCAGAAGCTATAGTCAGTCTTGTTGCGGCTGCAAACATTATCATGTGCTGCATAATGTTGAGGACCTGGTACTCACTTTGGCTGTTTATGTTCCATTCCACAATAGAACGTGTTGGAAATGTGCCCTAAAACCAATCATATGATGATACTTTACAGACATTTCACATGTTAAACTAATTTAGCTTAATATAAAAGGCAAAGGTAATTGTTTAAAGTTGTCTCATATAATTGTTATATGCTTAAACAATTAGTCCAAGGAATATGTACTTAGAAGAATGTAATCTAAACAAGTTAGGTTCATGAGACCATTCTCGTTCATATACATATCCTAAACGTTCCTGATCATAGGATTGCCAATTGGGCATTGATAGTCCGTTAAGATCAGTACGTGCTATGTCTTCTCTCAGGGAGAGTGACTAGTCTCGAGTCATTGGTGTAAGTGACACCAAGACAAGCATGTAGGTGCTCAATATAGAATGAGTCTACTGAACACGATCAACGAGGAGTTCTCATACTCATGTCACATGAGAACTCATGGTTGAGATAATGCAAAGTAGTCCTTTGACCTGAGGCATCATAGTTGTCTTTGACTATGTCAAAGTCACTCCATCAGAGGGTGTCCACGGCATAGTTGGGGTTAAGCCACTTAGCCATGGAGGCAAGTGAATGCACAACAAGGGATCTCTAACCTTCAAACCGTTTGAGGGAGAATACTCTATGATATGATTAAGAATCTCTGGCCAGAGTATGAATGAGATTTAGGAAGTCGTTCCAAATCATATTCAATGTAATCATATAAGTAAAGGAATCACATTGGATAGTAGACATGAATAAACTATCAAACCAAACAATGTGGTCAAGAGTATTGTATTAGAGAAAGACCGTATTGCATTGCAATCCTAAACTGAATAGGTTCTCCACCTCTTCTGATTAGCTTGGGTAGCCATGACATACTGCTAGGTATCACTCATGGTTTGTGAAAGCCCTAAAGGTGTATAATCACTAAAGGGAGAATTGAAAGTATGTTTCAATTCACAATCGATTTGAAAGGGTTCTAATCGTCCACTGCCTCGCTAAAAAGAACCTAATGGATCGTACACCGTGTAAGGTAGAGATTGATGAAATAATGGAGATGAGTAAGGATAATTAAATGGTTTAATTATTTATGGCAAGGATTAATTAATATGTTAATTAATCAAACGAATAAGTTCGTTATAGACCTCGGGTTAGTTTTGGGCCTCAAGGCCCAATGGGTTTCGAACGTCAAGCCCATTGACTTAAGTTGTATGACAACTTAATGACTAATGAAACATAAGGGCCCAAATAGCCCTATGAACCCTTAAGGCCGGCTATATAGAGAATGTGTAGTGAACTTGCTTTAATTGCAAGTTTGCCACTACATTGTGAGGTGGTATAAAGGCAACTTTATACCATTTCATCATTAGGGTTTTCTTTTGGAGAGAAGATGAGAACACAAGCTCTCTTTTCTCTCTAAGTGGCCGGCTACCCTAGAGGAAAATAGCTAGCAATCTCACTTTCTCTAGGTCACTCATCTCCTCATCAATACTCTCCTTGGTGTGGAAAAATTAGAGGTTCTCAATTTTGGGAACTTGAAGAACCCTTTTCATCCATCCTCCTCCAAGAATTCCATAGAGCTAAGAAGCAAGGAATAAAGGCCCTCTCCTTGGGTGATTAGCCTTTACTTATGCAAAGAGGAATGAACAAAGGTATAAGATTTCTCAACTCAATTTGTTCTTGAGTTGAGTCTTGGTTGACCTCTCTACTAGGCTTTGAATTTCATGGGTAAAGTTTTGTTTTTGAGTGCATACAAGCATGATTCCGCCTTTAATTGTTAATTGCATGCCATAGATGTTGCTCAAATAAACTTGGTTTTCCACAAATCTTCCTTCAGAACGTCCATCATAGTGTACCTGGCTTAACATATCATTTTCCTCAAATTGTATATCAACAAGTGTAGGCCTAGGGTAGTAATTCTTAGTATTGGCAGTAGGCCTTACCTTCCTACCATACCCAATTTTATTTATTTCCAATTCATTATTAAATTGTTCTTCCATTTCAGTTATTATCTGATCAGTTATAACCGAAACAAAAGGGCCTTTTGCTTTATTTTTACTGATAGAACTTAATCTCTTAGCCAACGCATCGATGAAAACATCGTCTCGTCGACCCGTATTAAATCCTTCCAGATGAGCAAAAGATGAACTTACCAAAGGGTTTTCAACCTTCTTTTCTACCTTTACGGAACTGATACTGCTGGACCCTTCTTGTTGCAAGGATGTTTCTATCCTTGAAGTTTGTCTACCCAACGACTGTAGAAAAAGGTTAGTATAATTGTTCTGTTGAATAACCGCAGACAATTCACCAGTCTTACCTTCTTCGCTGGTATCTTTGTATGGTGCAGCCAAAGTTCCTTGGTCATTTACAACAATCACTGTTTCTGGTGGGTGGATAGCCTTTTGTTCTTTACCTACTTTAGTGTTATATGTCCTGAAAGGATTATTAATAACACTAATACATTGCATGTAATCAGGTAAATGCTTCTTCTTAGCATAATAAGTAAACCAATAAAAGAAACAACAATTAAATTGCTTCTCCTTCATGAACTTATGATGCCTTTTATGAAAAGTTCTAACAAAGTCAAGACTATAAGTCTCTTCTAACCACTTTCTCATTTCTATGTTATCAACATGCTTATAATTTTTTGTATGAAAAGCATAATCAATTTCAAATTTTGAAATGACATTGATAGTAGAATCTACGTCATTCCAAACCGGGTTTCTCATGGCCGGTTGTTCGAGAGGTTCTTCTTGATAGGAGGGGATCTGAATCTGTTCATCAGTTCTCCTTAGTCCTGCTAATAAAGTCAAATCTGGTTCTGCATCCAAAGGTTTAGTAGTTCTGAACGAAAAAGATCTTAAAAGAGACGGGTTAGCCGTTCTAAAAGAATCTACGCTTCGTCTAGAGGAATCTACACTTACTCTAGCAGATCTCGTATTTGAGAAACGTATTTCTACGTCTTCGTCCTCGAACTGATTGATTTGTGATGGCTCTCTATTCTAGAGAGGTCTCGCGGCTGCTGCATCCTACAACGTCCACCTTTCAGGTAAGGTGACATCATTCCACCTTATGAGTTTTGGTACCACCGTATTTGCCCTGCCAAGGTTAGCTTGAAAAAGTGTCGTTTGACCTTTTCGGTCCATAATCTTAGCTCTGGGAGCTATCGTATTCATCACTTTGCAACATATACGAAAGATCACAGCAAGATTTTGAGACCCTTGGTCCATATCATAACCTTGTGTATTTATACTTAAAGTAAGGGCTTTTAGCACACCTGGGTCAGTTAAGGAGACAGAGAAATTGGGATAACAATTGAAATATACGGGTCCTTCACTAAGGGAAGATTCAACCAACCCTAGCATAGAATCTATATATTTCTTATATCGTTTGTCTCGTAAACTGACTAGGATAGAGGTGTCTAAACCTATACGTGTTAACGGTTTCACCGCTACTTGTACCAAACCTATATGGAGATAGTTGTGCTATTTGCTCAGGGCTTCGTCTACCTGTCCTTGAGCTATCATAGTAAAATCAGCAAATTCGTCAGTAACAGATATAGTTCTTTCAACCGTTTTAATTGCATAATCTGAGTGAAATTCAAAAGTACCTTTTTTATAAACATCTTAAACGAGTACCTTAGGTATATTCCAGTTTTCCAAATCTTTCTCGATATTGCAGATAGTTGCTTCTTTCGTGTTATTAACTTTCTTAACACTTGGGCTAGATCCGCTAGTAGAGCATTCTCCATCATGGGAAGATCTCTTGCTGAACGATCTGAATAAACTTGCCATATTGATTGAGTTGTATTACGAGTATTAATTCTACTAACTGCCCTTCCACTTTTACTGCCTTCAATGCCTCCACACGGCTAAACAGGACTTACTTGCGACTGTAGACTTCAGAAACTTTCCTCGAGGTAATACTCAATCAAATGGTTAGTTTATAAAGATTGCCAGTAAGAAGCCTACCTATAATGGTTAGGCTTTGATACCAAATACGGCCCAGGTATATATAAATATAGTCTCGCTGCGTGAAATTAGCGACTTAATATATACAATTATTCAAAAATTGCCAATGGATTGGGATAGCTGTTGATTTGAGTTGACTACTCACTTGTCCAAGTTATATAACACGTTGCATGTGCGGCACTCTTTTTTCTATATCATGAAATTTTGTCTCACGTAGTTTTTTTCAAAAAGATTTTTTTAACTGAAGCCCACATTATTAGTGTGCAATGTATAGGCTGCAGTATCTATTGGAGGCCTTTGTATTCTAAATTTAGGATTAAAGATGTTAGTGATTTTTTTGTTTTTTTATGCCCCGTAATAGTGTTTTCAGGCAGTGTATCTCTTAAGATGCAACTTTAGTTTATGATAATCATGTTTGGGTTGTGTACTATCTTATGATGTTATGAATAAAAACATCTTTTGCATAAAAAAAATATTCAGTCTCTTTGCAAACGTGTGGGTTAAGTTAATTGGTTAGTATAGTGTTCCCGCAACAAATAATAAGACATTGTTCTTAATTGTAGCTTTCTTAAACATAATTTTGTTGTTAGCACTACTATCTAGGAAATTCCTCTTCACTTATAAATAAAATGTCTCAAACTCAATTCTCATAGATGCCAAGTTAATTAGAAAGGTAATTATTGTTATGCATCGTGTGTCTTAAGTCAAATCCATGCCCCTCAATATTTTTGTATAAAGCAAAAGCACAATTGGAAGTGGCAGTTAGTAGTGCAACCAGTCCAAGCTAACCACATTCCAGCACCCAAGTGGTCAAAGCAGAAGCTAAGAATTCAGAAGAATAATCAACTGCATCATTATTCATGCCTAACTCGTTCAATTATGTCTTGCATGATTAATTAATCTGTGCAGTACTTATTTAATTCGTATTATTAATTTATAACTTTGAAGACGCAACTGTTTGCGTGAGCAACTGGTGCTGTAGTAGTTTTCAGAACTGTTTGATGGTAGGAAGCAACCTCCAAGTTATCTGCATTAGTTTTTCTGTCCTTGATCTTCGGCAGCATTATCTGCTAATTTGTTTATACATTTCTGTATTACAGTTTTGGAGGCGTAACCATTAACATGAAGTGTAGTTGTTTTTTTAGTGTTTTGATGGCGGTTGGAAGACATGGACAGTAATGACCTCAACCGCTTAACAGAACGCTAGTTTATATGTTGATTAACAATATATCATAGTATACACATTTATATGAGGAGCGATTCATCTTAAATATTGGAAATATTCTCTTGGTAAACAACGATGGAAATAATCTCGATCAATTTACGATTAACTATGTTAATTGTTGATTGAAACTGTATTTCATTGTAGCTAGAATATTCATAATCTAAAAAAGGTAAACAATAGAACACTCTCGTAAAGATTTTTACAAAATGTAGACTTTCGTGGCTAAAGAGGATAGAGAAGTTAATTATTTGCAACTACTCCGTAGACTTTCCTGAGTTTAGAGTTTACTAATTTACTAGTTTAATTAGGGTTTACTCATTTAAATCGTTAGAGTCTACGAACGCCATCTTTGAACGTACGATATGTTTTCTTTCTCTTCATTTTGGGCTGTAAGAACAGCCACGATGTTGAAGTGAGATCACCAAGGTATTTGAAGTTTGAACATTAAAAAGGTAATCATCAAATTCCTCTTGCTTATTTTGTATAGAATGTCTCTAATTATTATTAGTGATATGACCTTTCAACCAAAGTTGTTTTGTTTACTGAAATTTGTTCTTCCAAATGACTTCAGTCTTCAGTGGTGGGTGAAGATTGGAGACAGTAGGATTAACATAAGACTCTTATATATTCAGGTGGTTTGATTGTTTCTTTATCCATCTTATCCAAACGGTTTATTTATTTATTTATTTCATAAATTAAATCATGCTATATTTTTTTTCTTATCTGTTCTAACATGGAACACCCATTTACTTAATTAATTGTATCGTATTTTTTATATAGCTGTGGTGAAACATGATAGCATCATGTCTAGTGTTGTAAAATTCAACAGTGCTAGGTGTTAAAAATACTATGGACTAGAAAAATTATTAGCTTTCCCAACAAACCCAAACAAGATAACAATAATAATCCTTCCTGCTTAATATATATTTAAAACCATTTTTAAACACAAATATGAAAAATAACTAGTAGTCTAGCAATGAATTATATCATTAAAGCGCAGTACTGACCTTAGGAATTTTAGTAGCTGGCCAATCCAGAAGACTGCTTCTATACTTCTCTACAATGTAATTTTAAAAAGAGAGAACCATAGTCCAAAAAGTCGAAATTAATTAAAAATAATTAATTGGGTATTAACCAATGAAAACCAATGTGTGTTTGTATGGAGTTAGGTAGCATTGTGGTTGCATTATTCGTTCTCTCATTTGTCAACGGCTCAGTGGTTTTAGTTCCATTTAATTCACGCTACTTAATTGAGAGAAATGCTAGCGTCAGTCGTTCACGCGCACGTAGAAGATTGATAAATATATATAAACGAACCAGTTGAATCCCACAAATTGACAATTACCAACTACTATTGCTCAATTATATATGAAAGATGAGAACAAAAGATCAAGATTCAAGAAACAACTATAACCAAACAACTCACATCAAAACCCTAGTAAAAGAGAAGATAAGAACAAATGTTCTTTCTTTCTTCCCTTTGCTGCAACTTTAAAAGTAATAGTAACAAGTAACAACAAGACTGTGGATGACCAAAGTTCTGGGCCCGACCCGACCCAAGAGGGCCATGGTGTGAGCCCGGCAAGAAAACAAATCAGACATGTCTCACGTGCGGGTGGTGGAGGGGTGGGGAAAGTCGGAGGCTTTTGAAATGGCGCACAGCCCACGTGTGAGGTGACATGCCACAACTACAACGGCTAAAGTTGGGCCGTCGCCTTCCACAGTCGGACCGACGGTGACATTTCACGTGAAATTTGGGCCATTTTTGGGGATCTTTTTAATTAATTTAAGTTAAATTAATTGGCCCCTTGCCTTATTTGGCCAATCATCAAATATTATAAGGTTTCCGTGTGGTGTTTTGTTGCTACACACACTCGTTTTGCTATTTTGGAGGGTCCTTGTGATTTGAAATTTAGACTAAATCTGATTTTTCTTTTGGTCAAAGTCCTAAATCGGATTTTTTACTCAAATATGCTTCAACTTAATGGGAGCAAGCTATGAGATAATATAGAGAGCGCAACATTAGGGTTTGGTTCTAGATTAGTGCAAGTTTTTGAAGGAAAATGATAAACACACATTTTTTTTTGGGTCTTTCACACATCCTTGTTTAATTCTAACAGTTGTTTTCGTTTAATTTATTCAATCGAATGACCAAAAATAAATATATGCATGTGAGAGACTAAAAAAATGTGTGAAAATCTTCTACCTTTTTTAGAAAAACAAATCCACTCAATGAAACTAATCCTCCGTATCAGCAAAAATTGGCCAACTCCATTTATGTATCTCCTAGACAATACCAGTGTCACTCACACATTAATAGTCACTGAAAAAAAATATAGCTTAATTTTATGAAAATTTAAAGTTTTGTTTGAGAGAGAGAGTGTTTGTGTAATGGGATTATGCCACTGTGAGTGAGCTAATTCTTATAAAAATGGCAAAGTGCAGCATGTGGTCGATATTTTTGAATGAGTGTTTTGTAGGCATACGTAATATCCTTGCCCTAAAAACAAACTTGCCACTTGAAATTGTTTGTGTATTGAAATTTCTTATGTGAACAAAAAAAATTTCATTTAAATTTTTTTTTTAAATGGGTCTTCGACTTCAGACACGCTTAGGTCTATATTTTCAATCAATATAGCTGGGTTTATGTTTCTTGTTATGTCGTGTTTGCTAGTTCTATTTTTTTTTACCTCTGTATATGTTGTGTCGTGTTTGCTCGTTTTATTTTCCACATTTATATACATACACGTAATTACAAAAAGATGATTACCCTTAATGTGACTTTCCATAATCATTTATACAGACCTTCATGTAAGCACATAAATCAATGTGACAAATTTTATTCCTCGCATCTTCGATAAAATAATCTTATGAATTAATAAACCGGTCATTTTTTTATTTATCTCTTCTTATTGTCAATCAATCATCCTTTGTTACTATCATTTTCACCTTATTTTGGTTTATTATTGACTGCGATTGTTAGGAATGTCGGTACTGCAAGATAGAGAATGCACAAAGTAAAGTAGAGAATGGACACCAAGAATTTACGTGGTTCGGCAATTTATGCCTACGTCCACGGAACAACGATCAATCTTCACTATATGAAAATGAAGAGTACAACAAGAGTAGTCTTACCAAGCCACAGGCAAGGCTTGATAAATACAAGAAAGTATAACACACACTTTCTATCTCTCTAGACTTCACTCACACAATGTGTAGTGGAACACTCTCACTCTCACTCTTGGAGTGGAACTCTAGCTTTGGACTTGATCCTTTGCTACTCACTCTTGGTTGCTTGCTTACAACACTACACCCATATTTATAGGTGAGGGCTTGGTATTCTACTAGTTTCTAGTCCCTTCTACAAACTAGAACTAGTTTCTAAGTTCTAGAATATTCTACCATCCTCTAACTTAGATAATTCTAGACTAGCCACAAATTGTAGCCTCTAGATCTTTCCATTTGCAACCAAGGAAGCTAGTACTCTCTAGCTTCTTCCATCAACTTAATAACATGCTAGAATTGTCTAGCATGCTCCAGCCACCTCACTTGCTTACTAGAATAATCTAGAGCATTCATCATGGGCTGGACCATATACCAACAGCGATCTCCATCATTGTTTGATAAATTGTCGCAAAAAGCATGATCTAATTTCTGTCTATTAAACTTTCTCCTCTCTTTCAGTCACCCTCATATCTCGTTGTTCTATAATTGCTCTTGTACTGTGCCTTTGAGCGTCAAAGCTAATTGATAGGTGTTTCCCTTCTTCTAGTTCTATTTTTGTTTCAAGAGCCTTGAAATTTCTCAAATGCATGGTTAATGGTTTGAAGATAAAACAATCTATATAAAAAGCTTCGGAGAATAAAGAAATTCGAATTGAGATGCAAAGAGTAGAAACGCCATAAAAACTATACATATTAATATTTTATCTCTCTAATGATAGAGTGCTCAATTACTCCACATATTTTAAGAGTTTTTGTTTTCTCCTTGGACATCTTTGAAGTAAATATAAGAGGTTTTTTCTCAAACGATAGGAAAGTTTATTAGATAGAGTGGTAACGTTGACATTCTTTGTTGAATTTAAAAAAAAATCAAATTAGTTCGAACAATTCTAGCAATGAAATCCTACATTACTTGCTGCGTATTACCACTCAATTGCATGTATGAAAGGAAAATGACTTATAGTGGACTGATTCACCGTTAACATGATATTTTGTTTTAATAAAATAATAATATGTATAAATTTTTCAACATATGACATTGTATTACTAGAAAGGCAAAGAGAAACACTGTCAATCAAAACGGCAAGATCAACCCATAACTTCTTAATTATTGCACTTAATTTGGATAATTCGATAATAAGAGTCAGGAGATGATCAATGGATTCAATACCACCTAAAAAAGAATTTCCAAATTAATAGTTGCGATATCACCAACCAATAAAAAGTGTCATCTGTGTTTTCCCACGTGGCAGCACCAAATCAAGCTAGACCACCTTCCTCCAATGGCACTGCCACCACCCGATTTCCTTTATGCGCCGAGAGTTTGCATCGTGCATGTTGGGGCCGACCAGAGCAAAACTCGGAACGACACTCCCACGTGGATCGCTGTACTCTCATTGGCCCAACAAGGTGGGGTCACTTCTCTTTTAGAGCAACAGAAGAAAGAGATCAACCAGTACGTCAGGCCAACCATGCTCACTGCCACGTGTCCAGATCTCCAACACGGTCCTCCTTCGTGTTGAAGAGGAGCAAAGTATTCTATGCTCCTCCCTTGTCGTGACTGCATGGACTGCGGGACCAACGTTAGGGTAAGTATAAGATAGTCGGTACGTGGAAATTAGCCTTCCTCGCCGATTTCTTGCATGCGAAATATTTCAACCACTGCAATAATCGCGAGGACGAAACTTATTAGGGAGATTATATGCATTGTTGTTTGACAAAAAAAAAAGCATTTATGTTTAATTATGTTTGTTATTTTTGTTTAATTTATTTAATTTACTAATTTTTAATTAAAAATTATATATTTTTATTATATTTAATTTACCAATTAGTTAATATCACAAAACTCCTAAAATAAAGTAAATAAACCTTATCTTATAAAAATTCGTTTCAAAAGTAATTTTTTGTTACTCAAATAAAAAAGGTTTTTAAAATTCTAAAAACAAAACAAAAATCCTATATATGCATGCACAGATATATATATATATATATAACATCCCGTCAAAAGTTTGTTATAAAATAATTATCGAGAGAATATTTTGGACACGTGCATACTAAATATTTACACATAATGTACAGTGTTTAGCACTGTGTGTCATGTGATTGCGTAGTGTGATCAGTGCGCGTGTGTGGATTGAAATTCATGGCTCTTTCTATTAATAGAAAGTTGGCTTTGTGAAGTTCGTCACACCTAAACCAAGATATCTTTCCTCTCTTTTCTCTCCCGTCAATATCTCAGCTCACCCTCTCTTTCTCCCTCATTTTCCTCTTCTTTTTCCTTTAGAAATAGAAACACACCCACAAACAAACAGTGGTCACACCACTTTCTTCGAATTGAGCCAAACTACCACCACCATCTTGTTCGTCTCGACGCTTTGAACTCAACAGTACTAATTGATGGTCCAAACTCCTCGCTGTTCTACAAAAATCGCACATGGAAGAACCAAACTTTCCAGCGATATTCTCGCCAATCCAGACCGAGGTGAGGTTTCTAACTACTATCATTAGATTCCTCTCGTTGAGTAGATTAATTTTCATATGTCATTTGCTTAATTTGGTTGAGTTTTGAAGCAGATCGAAGCGGGGGAAGTTTCCCCAGTTTTTCGGCGGGCGAGGCATTTCTGACCAAACGGCAAACTAACTTCACTTGAAACCACTTCCATTGGGTTCGTATCAACTCCACGATCCCAGATATAACCTCAAAATCGGCGGTGGACCAACCAAGGAGGCCCAGCTAGCTCGGGAAGTAAACTGGCCAAAAACCCAGACTTTTCGCACGAGTTTCAGTGGGCTAATGTCAGCGGACTAGGTCTGGGCTGGTCGTGACTTCAGAAAATTCGGTTCAAACTTGGTCTAGACTGAGAATATTCTTAGGTATATTCTTTTAATGCCGTTAGGAATATTCTGTTAGATTTAATGGAGATACCAGCATTTTCTGTTAAATCTAACGGCGTCAACTAACGTCGTTAGTTGATCGTTGACCCTGACCTAACATGTGTGGCGCACGTGAGCCGAGGGTGGGCCGCGCGTAGGACGTCTTTTTCAATTTCCATCGACACAAGGTGACTCGTGACGAAGCGTACTACCTAGGGGCAGTACGTGTGGTATTTTTTTCGCAGTGTTTCGGACCTCCGAATTGAGCAAACAAGGGATAAGGGTAGTTTATTAGTTTAAATTATAATCTTTATGAGTTTAATTATTACTATAGTGATATCTCATTTAAGTGAGACTTATCCATAGGATTACCGGGGCTATCAAGGACAAGGAGACTACGATTCGACTACTTATAGGTGAGTGAGTAGGTCTTTATTTTGGTAAATATATATATGGTTTTCACTGCTTTCTTTAAATTGTTAGCATGACTTAATAACATGTAACTGTTGGAGGAAAACCAACTATATTATATTTGCCATACATTTCTTTTATTGTTGCTCATCAGTAAATGTAGAACACCCAAGTATTGTACTCAGTCACAAGGAAGGACTAGCTTTGACGTTTGGAGGTTCACACCCAGTACCGCTATGCAACTTTGGATCCATTGTAGGTATTAGCCTATTCTAGGTTGCACTAGACAACTAACACTTGTATGTGAGGCGCTTTGCGCACAACGATTAGCGTTATGACTCACGTCACTGTCGTACTTAGCATATTCTTTTATACCTAGCCTGTCCTCATAGCTTATTTACTTGAGTTTGTGTGTTTACATATGGATGAGCATTCTGTCTTGTTTTACGTGCAATCCAGTACTGTTTTAACATTGGTTTCTAGGGAGTACCTGTATTACTCTTAGGTCTCGTTTGGTACGCCGTATAGCACACCGAATAGTACTAATAATCCGGTCTCGGGTGTTTGGTGCGCTTCATACTAAAATAGTCACCCGACTATTTAAACCGGGTCCACCATTTAGTACCCCTTACACCCAACTAATTATACGCCAAAAAACCTCTGTATAATTAGTCGGGTCAGTCCCTCTCACTCTCTTGGTCTAGCTTGAAAGAAAACTTTTGAATTACAAGTTCATTTGAGCAACACTTAAGCATGCTATTAACAAATTAAAGGCTCTTAGCTAGTATATTAGTACTCAAAAAGAAAACTTTGCTCCTGACTTTTGAAGCCTAAATGTTGTGAACCAAGACAACTCAAAATCACATTAGTAAGTTGTAGCATCCTATACCTTTGTAGAATCTTCTTTGCATGAGCAAAGGCTAAATACCCATGAGGGCCTTCAATCTTATCTTGGATGAACACCTTTGCTTGGAAGAGTTGTGGTTGCACCTTGAATCAAATTGAACGTTACCTACGTACTTTGTCTCCTACGAAGATCAAACCTTTTGTAGTTCTTGCATTTGATGAGGAATTGAGTGAGTTTGTATGAAGAACAAATTGTGTTCTTCACACACACCTAGGCTCGGCCAACACAGTATAAATAGTCGATATTAGTCCGATACTGCACCAAACGCCCGACTAATTTAGTCAGTACTGTCCGATGACAGATTATCCTATCCGACTGAAATAGTCAGTCCAGTCCGAGCTGCCAAACAAGACCTTATAGTATTTTGAGGATCATACTAGGGAGTATGACGTATTTTCAGAAACTATACATGTTTTCTAGCGAAGAGTACGTTTCTCAATCAATTGTTAGACAATTCAAAATTATTTTCATTTGCCATGAATTTAGGAAGATTTCAGTTCTAACAAGAACTCTTATTTTCTTTAAAATATATATAAAAATATTTAGTTGGAAATTAGAAAAATGATATGGATAAAGGTGGAAGCATCTTAATCAAAATTTAAGGACTCATTTAGAAGTGGTTTTACAATGACGGAAAACACTTTTGAAATTAGTTTTAGTAAAAATGCAAGTGATCTGTGGAAAAAAGCACTTCAAGTACTTTTGGAACCCAAAAACAATATCACCAAGAGCTCTTTCAGTCATTTTAAAAGTGGTTTTACAATGACGGAAATTAGAAAAATGATAAGGATAAAGGTGGAAGCATCTTAATCAAAAGTTAAGGACTCATTTAGAAGTGGTTTTACAATGACGAAAACACTTTTGAAATCAATTTTAGTAAAAATGCAAGTGATCCTTGGAAAAAAGCACTTCAAGTACTTTTGGAACCCAAAAACAATATCACCAAAAGCTCTTTCAGTCATTTTAAAAGTATTTTCAAACGAGCCCTAAAACACTTTGATTAAAATTTGAAAACCCACAAATGTTTGATTAATAAAATCTACTATTTGAGTGCTTATATCTAATTTCCTCTAAAAATGTGTGTTGAACGAGAAAAATGATAAGTAGTAATTATTTCCCATCTATTAGATGTGGATTCTCCAAGACTCCAACCATGACTTGAATTTGCTAATAATTTTCAGTAAATTACAATAAAGATAATTATATTTTTGGTTCAAATACAAAAGTTTAGGGGATCCCAGAGATTTTGAGGGCCCTGTACAAAACTTAAACCGAGGCCCTCACAAGATCTAACATTACAATTTTAAAGAAAAAAAATTTACCATGTCATTCATCCAATTTTTATTTTTTAACAAAATTCATCATCAATGTCATAAGATCAATTGAAATGCAAAAGAAATCATTAATTAGAATTCCAAAATTTCCCAAAAAAAAAAAACTATAATTTGGAAGAAAAACCTAGCAAATTTGGATTTAAGATTGGGAAAGACAGCCAAAAGGAAAATTAAGAATTGGATTGCTAACCAGATTTCAGGATGAAGAAGAGAAAGAAGAAGGTTATGATGGGCAGTTAGGAGGCTTTTTTTTTTATTTTTTTTATTTTCAGTTTGTTTTTATTATGAAATATAAAAAATGTAAATGTTTATTACAAAAAGAACAGGGCAGCAGTGGTGGAAGACTTTATAACTCATATAAGGTTTTGGGTTCGAATTCTTGTAGAATATTTGTAATATATGTGACATCCCACATCGACAAATGGAGAAATGGTGAAGTACCTTATATGTACATGCCCACTTTCATTTAGCATGAGGGCTTTTGGGAGCTCACTGACTTTGGATTCCATCGAAACTCCGAAGTTAAGCGAGTTTGGGCTAGAGCAATCCCAGGATGGGTGACCCACTGGGAAGTTGCTCGTGAGTTCTCAGAAACAAAACCGTAAGGGCATGTCCCAAAGCGGACAATATCGTGTTACGGCGAAGCCGGTCCGGGATGTGAGAGAATTTTATTGGACATCCCACATCGACCAACGGAGAAGGGGTGATGTGCTTTATATGTACATGCCCACCTCCATTTAGCACGAGCCCTTTTGGGAGCTCACTGGCTTCGGATTCCATCGGAACTTCGAAGTTAAGCGAGTTTGGGCTAGAGCAATCCCAGGATGGGTGACCCACTGGGAAGTTGCTTGTGAGTTCCCAGAAACAAAATCGTGATGGCGTGGCCCAAAACGGACAATATCGTGCTACAACGAAGTTGGTTTAGGATGTGACATAATGATATCAGAGCCACTCTGCTGTTCGGTACAGATGTACCAGCGAGGACGTCGGGTTCCCCTTAAGTGGGGTGGATTGTGACATCTCACATCGACCAATTGAGAGGAGGTGTTATGCCTTATATGTACATGCCCACCTTCATTTAGCACGAGGCTTTTTGGGAGCTCACTGGTTTCGGATTCCATTAGAACTCCGAAGTTTAGCGAGTTTGGGTTAGAGCAATCCCAGGATGGGTGACCCATTGGGAAGTTGCTCGTGAGTTCCCAGAAACAAAACCGTGAGGGCGTGGCCGAAAGCGGACAATATCGTGCTACAGCGGAGTCGGTCCGGGATGTGACAATATATTTGTTCGAATTCTTGTAGAATATTTTTAATATATTTGTTTAATAAATGTGCAAAAAACGGATTCCCTTGCAAGGATCGAACCCATCTCCATTGCGAGCTTCATTACAAGCCAAACCACTTGTTCTAAGCAAAATTACGATAATTAATATGCACATTTTGATATATTTACGCATGTAACAAAGTACATAAGAAAAAAAATCGGGGGCTCTTCGAAATCAGGGTCCCTGTGTGGTGGCACCACCCACATTCCCCCAGAGCCGGCCCTGAGGGCAATTTACATGGAACTGGACATCTCAATCCAATAATACATTGCCATGTGGAGAAAAAACTTACACTTGACAATGTATTATTAGATACGAGAGGCCACGTGGCGGTGAATCCGTTCCATATAAATCATTCTCATGAACCAAGACATACCACAAGCCTCTTTAAACTCTAAAAATAATCAAATTTGGGTTGTGCATATGCCCAAAAAAAACATCATATTCATATACAAAGATTTTGTTCTATTCAGAAAAGTAAAGTACGAATTGATCCTTCTACCATTAGGTGCACATGAAACTTCGTATCATTCCGACCAAAAAAAAAGTGTTGTCACTCGAAGTAGAATTTCTCGTTAAGGTGATAGATTGATTTGTTGTTATCCTATTTTTTTCATTTATCTCATGTGTAAGATTGTTTATAAGTTGAAGTTGGCATTTGAGATAAAGTTTATTGTTTTTCAATTTAAAGTAAAAGACAAAATGTTGTCATAAGATAAAGAACTTAAATATGGAATTATTCTCTGACAAGGTGCTTAAGTAAGGATCTTTGACCATCCTGGTTCTTTTTTCTATTTTCAGAATATAGGATGGATATATATGTTCAATCTTTGCGAATGACACTATGTTATGTTCTTGTTGTTTATAAAAAAAAAAAATGGAATCAACTTTCTTTAATGTCATATTTATTTTGTAAAATATTGATAAGCTCTCTTGGTATGATTAATTCATAACCCAGCCATCTCTTGCTCTTATTCTAGTGAGACTTCTTAACAATAAGAATGTTTCAAGTCTGACCTCCACTGACTCATAGATAAAAAAATTGTTTACTTTGTTTCTTTTGTTTTGGGCAAAATTTTGTTAAACACTGTTTCTTTTTGAAGAATGCATGTAATTTTGGAGAAATAGTTTAGAATGCATGTAATTTTGTTCATCACTTAGGTCAAGAGTTTGATTCTCTTTTGTTACAACAAAAGAAAGACATATAAAAAGTTATATCAAATAGGAAATATTTGTACATTATATTAAGATTTAATTACATTTTTTTACTAAATATATATCAGCTATGAGCGCAACTTAGATGACATTAGTACACTGTCACCATGAAGTCCCATGTCAATTATATAATATCATGTAAAAAAAAACTTATACATAACTTGTCTTATATTATTAGTATAAAATACTATAACAGTGTACTCGTATTATATAAATAATTTTCGTTGGCTATAGTAGGGTATGGTTGGGTGGCAAACAATGGAGTGGACACAGTGTTGTTACTTTTGGAGCGCTTGACTACTGCTTTGATTTCAACATGCAAGGAAATGGAAAAATCACGGAGAAGACAAAGGCCATATGAATATTACAGTAGTGCTTTATGATTTATCTTATCTTCTTCACCAGCAAACAGTACTACTACTACAAGTACTGCTTCTGAAAACGGCCTTTCTCCATTTATCTGAGACCTGAATTTCTGTCTCTGAATTTGTCTCCATCTTTTTCTGGGTTTGTCTTCTGTGGCTATTATGATTTTGTCTGGCTAATGGACTCTCTGGAAATGTGTTTTGGCTTTTTCTTTAATTCAAAAAAATCAAAAACTGCTTTTGTTTGCTCCTATCAAAGACAATGGCCAAACAGGGAACAACTTCTGCTTCAACCTCATCTGTCCTTCCGTTCCCTTCCAAAGCAAAGCACCAAACACTTCTCTGTCTCTTGAGTCTTTTGACTGTTTGCGCCAAATTTCCGGATAAATATCAATGCCCCGACCCACAAACACTCAAATACAAAATAAATAATGCCAAATTATTGGTGCAATTGCATGCAATTTTGTCACACACATTATTGCATACTTCATAACTTTGGTTCTCACTACTCTATATATAAATCCAAACTTTGACATGACCATATATAGCCCTCATAGTTTATCTATCAAGAATTTTAGTTTATCTTTTATATATGCCTACTTTCTTGAATTAAATTCCACAACTAATTCATTAGGTTTTTCAAAAAATTAGTTCATGCAACTAAAAATCACTTTTATTTGGTCACTTTGTCTAGCAAAGAAAAGGAATTAGTTTATCCTTATCCAATTTTATATATTTTCCACATGCCTAATTTCCTCGATTAATTCTACAACTTCATTTTTTTGACAAACGATTGTAGCCAACTTTCCTAAACCATAACTTCATTGGACTTATCTTAGTATAGTTTTTATGTGATTACTATACTCCATATGGGACTTAACCTTTTTCCTTTATCACATTATTTGGTCACTTTGACTAGCTCGGAGAACAAGTCATTGGGAGGAATATGATAATTTATCTTTAGAAAAGTGTTTCTTTTTCACTGATTTTATATTAGTAACTCAATTACTACATATAATATGGGAAAAGTTTGTGACCTTTTTTCTTGAGTGAAAAAAGAAAGGAGTTGAGAAGGGGTTGGATTTCTGAGACTCTCACTGAGTGCCGTTATAAGGCACATGAGACTTCAGTGGGCAGGAATCCTGGCTGGATTTAGGAATCAAGTTCCCGTGAAACTTATTAATTCAAATTTAAAAAAAAAAAACAGGTAATTAAACAAAATAGAGAATAAAGAAATAAAGAAAAAAGCTTCCTTGAAACAGGAACATTTTTTTGTACATGGTGGAAAGGAGCTAATATAAAGTAGTACTCTAAAAACTTCCCAAAAAAAGAAAGATGAAAATAAGAAAAACATAAGGTTAACCTAATTAATTAAAGTGGGTAGTAGTTACTCTTTCCCCTAAGGTGATCAGAAAAGCACTTGTGTTGACCCTCCATGAAAGCAGCTTCTTCTAAAATCAATTGGCCAAAAGCTAGTCCAGTAGTCCATCCCCTTCCATTTTATTTTTTAACCCCCTCCTAATCAATGTTGCACCATTGCTTGTGGCCTGGGACCCACCTGGGGCACTTGGGACTAAAGTAGTTTGAGACCACCCTTGAGTTCAACAGCTCAACAATGGGTGCAAATTTGACACACCTAGGGGTCTTGTATTGGTTAATGGAAGCTCCCAAGCTAATGGCATAGTCCATGAGCTTGTCAAACGTCCCCGCCTCAACAATCTTGATCTCGAGCGGTCCGATGGACTTGTCGGAGGCTCGGCCTTGCCGGTAGACGCTGTTCAGGGACTCTTCGACTGCGAAGCAACAGTCCTCAAAGGCCGAGGGTGGGATTGGAGTTGTCCCATTGAGGCTAAGTTCCCAAAAGAGCACATAGTGTCCCGGGATTGTTGTTGTGTCCGCATAGCTAGTGTATTCCGTCACAGTGGCATCGAACGGGACTAAATGGCCCACAGCATCTTTCACTGCGTTTTGGAGCTCCACCTCATCAGTCTTGTCCGAGTCAATGCTCAGGACAACATTTTTCCTGCATATGAAATTGAACTGTGGTGCCTTGTTCTTGAATGAGGCCACTCTCAGCACATCCCCCACTCTGTAGCGGTAAAGTCCTGCGGATTAAGTAGTCCCAGGTCAATTTTCAGCACCAAAAATAAAAACCCAATTTGTAATTTCATGAATTAAACCACTTAAAACACCAAAAAATTTAAATAAATAAATAAATAATTTAAAAAGTTACCACTTACCAGCATATGTTGTGACAACAAGTTCATATTCTTGTCCAAGCTTGACATCTGCAAGATCAACCAGTTCTTGCTGCTCCTTTTCATTGAGTGATTTGGGGACAGAGAGGGGATGAGAATTAATCCCATTGTTCCTTTGGACTGGGAGGAACTCGAAGTATCCCATGGTGGGAATAAGAGTGTAGGACACCTCACTGGGCTTGCACAAAGGGTTCAGATTCACACCAAAGTAGCACTCCGAAGAGGCATACATAGTGCAAACCAGAGGCAGTCCGTTGCTGTAATAGTCCAGCGTCGGAATGTACTGTGACATAGTCCCGGTCACAATCACATCCACATACTTTGTGTTTGGCCAAAGCCTGGTAATAATCCCATGCCAAGAGTCCTTCCGGCACTCAGCCTCAATGAAACTTGCAAGCTTCGGGTCAGGCTTGAGGATCTTCATCACCGCCTCGCGGACCGACGGGTCTGTAATCTGGGAGTTAAGAGTCCCGGAGGCTATGTCCTTGCACAAAAGAGTCCAGTGCTTCTCGAGAAACCTGATGGCCCGGATGAATCCAGAGGCGAAAACAGCACCGACTCGAAGGACCTCCTTGTTTTGGCAGAGGCCGCAGAGGAGTTGGGAATACATGCTTTGGTAGGAGTCCGGGCAGAGGATGGTCTCATTGGGGCTGGTGTAATTAGTGTAAGGGTCATAGGGTCTTTGTTTGAAATGTGAGCTTTTGTAGTAGCTGGTCAGGACAGGCCTGGCCACAAGTCCGCCGGGGGTTTTGGCCTCGGATTTTATGAACAGAAAGTACATTCCTTTGCCTTTGTCCAGTCCGGGGACATACTGGCTCATCACAGGCATCAGCAGGCTGTAAAGCAACGACCTCCTCTCAAGCTCCTCTTCAATTGTTGGCATCAGTTTTCTTTCCCCTCCAGATGTCCCAGAACTGCAACAAAAACAAACCCATTTAGCCAAACCATCTAAATAACCGCAGTCGTGGACGTAACCAAGTTGGCTAACAGTATGCCCCACCCAACGGTAGTTTATATTAGATTATTAAGAATATCGCTCGATTCAACAAAACCATCCAAATGACCAATTTTAAAATATAATTTAAGGACATGAAAGAAATGTAAAATGTGAAAAAACCCACCTGGTTAAAAACTCAGAAATGGGCTTGGAACAGAGGATATGGGAGGTGTCACCATTGGCGATACGGTTGATATCGGACTGGATATCTTCGTATTTGATCACGGGCATGGTTTTTTTGAAAGTGTCACGGTCAGTGTGACCGTTGAGGCCATGGCGCTGCAAATACTCAACGTGAGCATTGCGGGTTAGGATTTCGGCGAGGACTCGCTTTTGAACCTCGTCGGGGTTTTTTGTGACTTCTTCGATGAAGTGAAGGATCTTGTTGTTCTTGTCTTGGAGGTTATAGTCCTCCGAGGGATTCAGACATTTCTTTGGTGCTTCAGGCATGGTGTTTGTGAGTTTGAAAATAGAGAGAGAGATTGGTATGAAAGTGTATGAGAGAGAGAGAGAGAGAGAGATGGTGTGATTAAAAAAGGGATGATGGTTTAGGTGTGGGGGAAAAGAAAGGGAGAACCGATGTTTATATAGAGCAGGGAAATGGAGGTGGCTTTGCTTTTCACCCATACGGCTATGGGGACGACAAAGTAAACACAACAATAAAATGAAGGGCATAGTTGTTAATATCCACCATTCGTATCATTTTGTTCTCCTTTTCTCAACATTTTCTTCTCTCACACGTAGAAACACAGAGTTTCTATGCATTCAATCAAGACTTTGACAACATGGCATGTCATATGTCTTATTGTAGCACATTACTAAACTAGACTGTTAATTTGAATAATTCATTCAGTGAAGCATATGTCTTATTGTAGCACATTACTAAACTAGACTGTTAATTTGAATAATTCATTCAGTGAAGAGTGTGACAATATAACATGTTAGATTGTCGGCATGCTACATTACCTGCTAGACTAAACTTTTAATTTGAAATTTTCACTCTATAAAAAGTATGACAACATTACAATCAGACTATCGACATGCTACATTACTAGTTAGACAATACTATTAATTGAAAATTTTCAATCAATTAAAATTCTAACATAACATAACAAACTGGTTACAAATTAGTTTTTCATCTAAATGAATACCACATTTTAAATCAAAAGAAAAGTAAAGCAAACTTCCTATGAAGTACCTGTCAAGTCTTTGCAAACCTATATCCCTTACCCAATTGGCCAATTCTATTTTTTCATGGAAATCCCACTGACTTTAGCTCAAAAGGAAATCTTCATCTAACAAACAAAAAATAATAATCTTAAAGTTGAAATCATTTTTTTTATATCAATTTTGACTTTTTGCATGCTCAAGTTTTTAACCCATTTTAAAGCTCCTTTTTTATTTGTCTTGGGAAAGTAGTACTTACTTACTACAGTGCATATCAAAGGGTACTTGTCGTACAAGGAAAAAAACAGAATTAGAGGTGGCTAATTACACATTTGAGAACCATTGAAACTCTAAAAAAAAAAATCTTCCAACCGGCAATATACGGTAAATCCGCGGTAAGTACACACTTTACATGCGCCCATGTACCACGGATGTATCACAAAATACCGGCAGCCACTTAAATTATTTTTAATTTATTTTGCATTACGGAATCGGAAAACGGCGTAACGACGAGATTGTAACGTGAATTTTTGGTCAATGTATAGTGAGTATAATATGGGAGAAGAAGAATAGTTGTGCAGTTGGTAAAATACTTGGAGGGTTATTACTTGTTCAAGTACCCAAGTGGGACCAGCCAGCTGGCTGCCAACTTGGTTGGTCGACACGTGTTCTATTGGACCTTCAGTGCCAGTGCCTTCACGTAGTTTAGTCTGTTGGGGAGGACATTTTTCTTCGGCTGGAACTCCTCCAATGTCTCAAAATCATGCAAAATGCTATTAATTAACAAGTTTTTAAACCTAAACCCTAAACAAGTTATTAATCTCTGTTTTTTGTTATTGATGTGTATGGTGAGTATAATTAGAGCATTAGTTTCATTCCATTTGAAGATGGGGTGGAACCTGAAATATAAAAGGCACATTTATATTTCCAACTAAAGGTGGTGACTAAAGATGATGAATGATAATATATAAACCCTTTAAGATATTGATGGGCAACTACTGTTGTGACTATTTACTAATGAGATTGAATGAGCTTGACAAAAGAGAAAAAGAAATTATTTGATTTCGGAGGGACAAAAAATCTATATGTAATTTTATTTCTACACTCATTATGTGATTGGCACACATTGTGAAGATATAGGTATATAAGATGATGTATCTCAGGTTACACAGCATAATCTCTCTATAATTGTTTTATACTAATGCAAGTGATATGAATAATACTATGAAGGCTCCATTTATATGTACCACTTTTTTAATATCGCATGATGTGATAAGTGTGTAAACTTCATGCCAATCAATAAATGCATTCTTAATTGTACGCATCACTTGATATATCATATGGTACCAAAATGTGAATTTTTTTGGCATTACTAGTTTTGTCTCATTAGAGTGAGGATATATAAGATCATAAATTTCCTTCATCCCATCCTCATTACATTGGATAATCTTCATTTTATGCCTATAATTCATGATGGATCCTCTAATTCTAAAAAAAAGGCTATACCTTATAAACGCACATTAGTACATGTAGTTGCATACACACTTCTAAGATGTCTCCTAAAACGTTTTCCATAATGTTCAAGGGATAAGGAGGATTATATGATTATAGGAAGACTCGAGAGCGTTGGATTTTTGTGTGTTTGAGGAGATGCTTCCTAATTTGAAGTGGTAAGATGGTTGAATTTTGAATGTTTGATAATAGGAACACAAAGAGATAAAAATAAAGTTAACCTAACCCTAGAAGAGTGGGTAGATAAAGAACAAGACTCTTGTCATTTATTTATAAAATGTTAATTTTGTTACTTCTTGAAGAACTTTGAAGTGGAATATATGAAAAGAAAAACCTTAGAGATCGGAAGCCACAAAAGCTTCTTTTCTCTCTAACAAATTTGGGGAGAATTTCTATCATATGTGAGTAGGTGGAGCTTGCCTTGTTTACATTGTTGGGTGACTAGATTGGCGTGCATGAGTTCTTTGCTCCTACAAAGAGGAAAATGACACTCGCACACATCAAGGTGGATTTAATTTTTTCAAATGCCAGATATAGTGAGAAAATAATTTCGCCTGTATTAGTTGGTCTGTCCTCTTAAGGTTTTGATATTCGTCTGTATCTTATTTTATGTACCTTTTGATTAGAAATAGGATAAACACGAAAGCACCAGCTGGCACTACTCGGTTAAGCTTAGCAAAAAGCTGCCTCCTGTAAATGTTAAGCTTATTTATTCAAATACATTGCTTTGTCAACCTACAAGTGGAATCAGGCTATCTCAAAGTTGCACGTATGCAACGAATAACTCATAAATCTTAGAAATAAATAACAATTGGGGAAAATGGGTTAGAACGTGATTAGCTTGAGGGTTAACAAGAGTAAGAACAGAAAGAAAAGGGTTACGCACCCTGTTGGAAGAAAATAGGTTACCTGAATCCCAAAAAAAGAAAAAATTGTTGTTAGCAAGCTTACATAAATTAGAATGAGCCGATATCAACAAAATCACTAAGAAGAATAATACGTACTGTTCGCGAGCCTCCACAGTAGGCTCAGCATCGGATGAAGGCCTCAATACAGACACTCGAGTGCTCTAGTGGGGGTAGACATCCCCTTTTATCCCTCAGTCCTACTGAATTTGGGCTGAGTCTGTCTCTCATGTTTAGCCCATTGGTCCAAGATTCCATTCTAACCCAATGGATAATTTTTGGTGTAAACACATACAACTCAAAGGGGTAGTAGTCATCAGTCGTAATTAACATTCGATACCTAACGTATCCAATTGTAAAGGAAATTTACGTCAAAGATAATCATATTCATACCACACGCAATGCCAAATTGCCAATGTCAGAGATTTTACGGGGACCATTTTCTTCGACAGTGCTTTAATTTGACTTTAACTCAAAGAACAGTTCCTCTTTATCCTTAAACAAGCAATGGCAAGTTTATGATTTTACAAAAATGAAGTGTTTAAGGAGTGCTTTTCGTAGTGACAAAAACTCTTTCAAATAACAAGGGAAATTGATTAAAATGAGACAAATTTTTAATTTTATAACAAAAATAAGACATTTAGACTATGTACACTCCATGCACAAAAATAAAATTACGAAAATATCCATATATAAATTCATAACTCTCATCTCACTTTGACACCAATTTTTTTTCAGAATCTAACCTCTCTCAACAACATGTGAAACGTTGTGCATGAGATGTGCATACTATGTGCATGAGCCCAATATTTTCTTCAAAAGGGCCTGAATCCTATCGGAAAATGCCGTTTAGAAGCCTTAAGCACATAAGAACTCAAACAATTTATCAATTTCGAACAAAACCCATAAATTATAAATAGAAATTCAAGCTGAACAAGTCAAATTCATTCACATTTAATTTGAGAGAAATACATGAATAAAAAAACGGAGATCTAGAATTTTTAACTTGAATTAATACCTAGAACAAAAAACTCAAAAATTTAAGAAAAATAAAAAATAAAAACCCAAAAATTGAGCAGATCCGAAATCCCGTCGCGAGGACTGAGCGAGTCGGTGACCAAATTCCGTCGCTGCCCAGATCCCAAATCCGAATCGACCTCCACGAAGTCCCTTCACTTGAGCAACCGGCCAGTAGGGGCCTGGGATTTGGTTCCAGATCCCAAATTGAAGATCAACGAAACCAAATAAGAGCCAGCTCCGCCGATCGTGCTCTCAAATTTTGGTTTCTGTGCGTAGAAATGTCGTCGGAGATCGAGGTCGTCGAGAACGAGGTCCAAACCTGAGATCGTGAATCCGCCTTAGTCAATTCAACGAGCAACAATGGCGACGCCAATGGAATTGGGGAAGAGAGTCTACGAAACGACGTGTACACGACAGTTGCGTACGGAGATTTGGAGAAGCTTCAAAGATTGGTGGAGTGAGTGTGAGGGTTGCTCTATTTACGAGAACGATGGACTCGGCTACTATGCTCTCCATTGGAGATAGAGATAGAGGGAGAGAGGGGGATGAATGACAAAGTCTCTTTGCAATGAGGGCAATTTGATCATTTCATGTTTTAGCAAAATTCTATTTTGGGTATATTTTTGTGCATGAGATGTGCATATGGTGTATATGGTACATATATCAATATTTCAAAACAAAAAGAAAAAGAAGGCGCCGCACGCGCTTGCAAAAAGAAAAAAGAACGCACTGCTAGGGTTTCATCGTCGTCTTCCTACCGCCGATGTCGTTGGCTCTTCCAGTGTCTTTGTATTCAATCTAAGGTACGGTCTTGGTTGGATTGCTACTTGCTTAACGGCGTCATCGGTCTTCACGTCGGTGGCCTAGACGACGTTGACCATTGGTTCTTGTTTCCGGCTACTGTTGTGGTGGTTCTGGTTTTTGTGTTTTCAACGATGTATTGCTTCTATTAGGAGCACTTATTTGTAACATCCTGATTGCTATTCTACGGAGAAAGCTTACTGGTCATTAAAAGGCCTTAGAATTGTTGTTTTGGAATTCAATAAGCTCTTGATTTCAAGAGTTGTGATTATTCCTATTTGACTGGTCAACAACTTTGCAAAGCTTTGTGGTGATGACAGGACACAACTAAATTATGGCTAATACGGGCCCAATTGTTTGCCCATGGGGTTTTTTTGGCTCTGTCGGCTACGCCGACACTTGATAAACCCTATATGCAGTCAATTCCGAAGGCAAGGACTTTTGCTTCCGTGGTTTCCACACCAATTGAAGATGTTCATCTTAGTCAACTCCCTACTCCAATTGTGCGTGGCGACAAAACATACGTAAAAATCAGCGAGGATTTGTACCAACAATAATTGAAAATGCTCCAAAATAATCTTCTTAGAATCTGCATGGCGGCCTATTGCACCATGGAGACTCGTTCCTCTGGGTAAAGGATATTTCGATATTCATTTCGATAAGGAGGATGACATGCTAAGTGCATGGGGTGGGGGTACGTGTACTCTTGTTACCGATTTATTCAGGCTATCTCAATGAAAGCCATATTTAAAACCAGGCGAGGTTCTTCCTCAAGTATGGATTAAAATTTTTGGTTTGAGTCAAGAATATTGGCACCCTAGGCATTTAATGGAAATTAGGAGGGGGGTTGGAACTCCTTTGCAACTAGATAAAGCTACAAGGGAAAGACAATATTGTTGGTGTGAGTTGACATTCTCGTATTAATTTCTTGTAATTAGAATATTGTACTTCCTATTTAGTTCTTTGTAATTAAAATAGATTTATTCTCCTGATTTGCCTTGTAAGTAAATCCTCATACTATATATATATATATATATATATTCCTCATTTGAAAGAAGAATAAACATTCAATACATTCATAACCCCAAATTAAGATGGTATAAGAGGAGAAATCTTATGGTTTCTGCTCTGCCTACGACCCTCAGAAAAAAAAAAAAAAAAAAAAAACTAGCACACTCCCATGGAGGCCTTCACTAGTAGAAAAAACAGTTTGCGTGACAAAACTTTAGGCGACGGAGGAAATTTCGTCGGGCAAGAGTGACACACCCCGACCCGGATAGCCACGTGGACCCCGGATCTCAAGGCGTGCTGACCGACCACTCCGTAGGAGTGATGAAGTCATAGGAAGATTAATTAAGGAATTAGAAATGATAGATAAAATTAAATCAGAGTTTAACGAAAATACGGAAGTGTAATGTGGGTAGAACCCATTATTACATAGTGTCAGAGCTAGGTGATGTAAAGGAAATTATTCCCATCCGTAGGATGGATATAGCACACAACAAAAGGAAATTAACATACACTGCAGAAAGAAAATCAGGCTACCAGCAGCTGCCACCACCGAATCGTCGCCAACTAAAGTCTAAGTCCTGGAGGGGCGAAAAACAAGGGTGAGTGGGCCAATATCGATTTTCTAGTAAAACGTTTCCAAAACTTTAGTTATAACCCCTCACTGTAAAACCCGTAGATTTACCAAAATATTTACTACTAAAGTAAGTCTCTAACATAAGTAAACGGGCCAAAGCCCACAAGGATACGGGTATAAATCATTTATCACAGTGAAAATCAACATTACTTATCACATGGAAATATGCAACAAGTCATATAGAAAGTAGCTACATGACAGGCTGGGTGTTTGATATAACTACGCTCTAGCACTACATACACGTGAAGGCTGGCACAAAGTGTGCGTCACAACAAGTCTAGACGCCAAAGGCAATCTAGAACAGGCTGGCACCTAATCATGGATCCATGTCGAGCGTAATGGTGCGGGTGTGAACGATCACGTGAAGCTGGTCCTGGCCCGGACAGTGCTAACACCGTGCATAATGTGAAATAAGTAATACAATTAAAATCATGTGTATGCATGCCAAGTTTCATCATAAAACCCAAATCATAAATCAATAATCAACAAGTAAGGGTTTATCACAAAATAAGTCTAATTTCATAAAGTAGGCATGCCACACACATATATTTCAAAAACGCCATAAAACATACTATAATAATATAAAAGGGTAAGTACTAGGCCCACTCACTGATACGTAGTAGGATCGTAGCCCCCGTAGTGTGCTTGAGCTCGTTGCTCCTCCGGATAGGTCTCACCTATATGAGAGTTTACTAAACTAATTATTTAACAAGTCTAATCCAATTAAAGTAATGAAAACGACTTGAAATTGCCTTTGTTTGCTCGAAACGGGACTTGAATTGGTCGGAAAATGTGTTCACGCGCCGCCGTGCGCCGCCGCGGGGCTCCACGCGCCGCCACGCGCCGCCACAAGGCTGCACGCGCCGTCACGCGCGCCCACGCGCCGTCACGCGCCCACACGCGCCCACACGCGCTCGGACGCGCCCCCACGCGCTCACACGCGCACGCACGCGCTCACACGCGCACGCACGCGCGCTCACGCGCGGTCACGCGCCTCACGCGCCTAACAGTCACGCGCCGTTAAAGTTAATGGCGTGCCGTTAACTTTAACGGTATATTCGTTTTGGCTGACGGAATATTCCCTAACGGCGTTACGGAATATTCCGTCGCCGTTAGAGAATATACCTGACGCCGTTAAAGATTCGACGGAATATACCTTCGGTATATTCCCGGTTTGGACCGGGTTGGACCGGGTCCTGCTGACGTCACGGGCCGGTCGCTGACGTCACGCCGCTGCAACTCCGGCCGCCGGGCGCCGCCGCCGTCCGCCGCTCGCCGGCGCCGGAATCTGGAAATCTTCGCCGGAAAATCTGGAAATTTGTAACTTCTTCAGATCAGCGCCAAAATTCAAGAAATTTATACCAAATTGAAGCTGGACTCACGTAGAGTTCGTTTTTACCTAGGATGGGACCAAACTATGGCCGGAGACGGCCAGAAATGGCTTGGAAGTTCTCGGCCCAAACTCGAACTCGACGAACCTCGATTAGATCCTCACATGCAGGACCTGGTTTGAAGTCCCAGAGGTCCGAGGAGGTCGATGGTGACGAAATGAGGCCGATCTGAGGTCTGAGTGGCTGTGGTTGGCCACTGGAGATTCGTCGGAGAAAATGGCCGATTCGAGTTTCTCTGCAACTCGTGGTTTCTGAGTTTAGAATGAACCAGATGTGATGAGGATGATGTTGATGACGTCTTGGAGTCACCACAGGCCGAGGAAAAGCCACGGGTTTAATGGCAGAGGTGTTTTGGGTGCATAGAGTGATTTCAAGGGTTTGAGTTTCTGAAATTTTTGGATCGACGAGGTCGAGTCCAGTCGAGCTTGAAGGTGATGACTCTCACCAGTTCAATGCTGGTTGCAGGGAGGTCAGTGATGGAGCAGATTGAAGGTTGGGTGGCTTAAACAAATTTCTGGATTCGGGTGTCTTGCATGCAGGTTGCAAATGGGTAAGTGTTTGGCTCGGGAGAGATGGCAGAATGGTGTGGGTGGTTGAAGTGTGAAGCAATGCACACATAGTGCATAATTTTATAACCCAAGTCAGTCAAGAAGGGAATCTCAAATTTGAAATTGTCTAATGCATGTCAAGTGCATGCAGAGAAAAGGGCTGAGTGATTCAGTCTGAACCAAATGCAGGCCTCGTGCCTTGCAGAAACCATGAGCAGACCACGGTTTCAAAATACAGCTCAAGAAAAATTACCGTTTTGCCCTTGTTCGTAACTTGTCCGTTACAAGTCCGAATCAGGTGTCGTTCGCGTCAACGGATTCGTAATTTAATGTACACACCAAAAGTACACCAAGATTTCTGAAAATACCTCGATAGAAGGGACGTAATCCCGAATGATACATTATGCCACTAAGGGCGTTTTGGTCATTTTACACCGTCGGGAAATAAAATACAATAAACGTAGGGACGGGATGTAACAAAGAGGACTTTATGCGACGAAATTCCTATTTCGTTGCTTAAAAATGAAATGGGCGACGAATAAATACAGTCGTCGCGCTAAAGATGGAAAAAGTATCCGCAAAAGGAGAATTTGGCGCCAAATTTTTGCGTGACAAAAAATTTTGTCGCCTAAAATTTCTTGAGCGATGAATGGTTCGTCACGCAAAGCGGTGACTTTAGGCAACAAAAATAGTACTTTAGCCGACGAATATGTTCATCGCGCAAAACCAAGCTAATTTAATCCCCTTCCGTAGACCCAAGAGGCAGTTTTTGTAGAAAACTGCAAAAGGCTGCCTCTCAATCTCAATCTCTTGCTCTCGGATTTCTCCCTCCAAATCTCTCTTCCTATCTCACTCATCTCCCTCTTAATTCCCATCTCACTCTCCCTCCCTCTAGATCCCTCTCTCTCTCCCTCTAGATCCCTCTCTCTCTCCCCCAAGCTAGCTACCATCTCCTTCTCCACCACCACCACCATCTCCTCCTCCTCCACCACCACCGGGCCCGGTAATCGTTAACGGTAATTTTTATTTTTTAATATTATTTATTACTTTTGAATTAAAATTAACATAAATTAATTAATTTTTTTATAGGTTTGTTACATGGGATTGTTGTTGGAGGACCAATTTGAAGGTATTTTCTTGATCATTTTATGTTGTTGACGTACGAATTTATTTTATATGGTTTTGTGTGCAAATAATTTGTATATCTTGAATGACTTTATGTTGTGTTGTACGTACGAAGTTAATAGTAATTAAATTTCTACGAATTTATTTTGTGTTGTATGTACAAAGTTAATAGTAATTAACTTCGTATGCATTTTTTTAACAAAAACTTAGTTTCCCGTTTGAGAATTAATTGAATTTCGCGCATGGATGCGAAAGTGTGATTGCGATCCAATTGGTTCTTGAATTGTCCCATTTTTGGACAGTTTGGGAGTGCACATTTGTGTGTCGTAGTTTGCGGTTCACGTATTAGGTTTCGATCGTGGGTTTTTGGTAACATCTTCTTACGTTCTTCGAGTGCATAGTAGGCATTTGATATCTACGTCGTGCACTTGGAGAACTGTAGGGAGATGTCGCCAAAATTTTCCCACGTCGAAATCTAATCTTGGTGGATCCATAAACTACGATACACAAATGTGCACTCCCGAATGGGATAGGGCCTTTACCGGAGGCATAAGGTGACGAGACATAGTTGAAGTTGTTCTAATGCTCTCCTCTCTCTCTTTAATGTGGTAACAGGAAAAATGGACGGACAGTGGATACAGAATCCGAACAGATATGCTGATGAATATTTTGAAGGGGTAGATAAGTTTATTGACTTTGCAATGAGACACAACCAGGGTTCAACTAATATCAAGTGTCCATGTAGGACGTGTAACAATCATATGTGGGAGACATTAAAAAATGTTCGATATCATTTGGTAAGAAATGGGATGACGCAGACCTATATGAGATGAGATCATCATGGGGAACCATTACATCATGCTTCGTCTTCATACCAGTCACGAGTGGAGACTGTTGAAGGAAGTTTATTTGGTAATGACCAAGTCATGGGTATTGTAAATGACTGTTATCCATAGGCGTCGACCAATGACAATGAGGAAGTAGGAGATGACGTGCCTCCCACCATGGACAAGTAAGAATTCGATAAGTATGAAAGGCTATTGAAAAATGCCAAGCAAGAATTATACCCGGGTTGCGAAGACTTTTCGGTTCTTAAGGTGATTGTGGAGTTGATGCAAGGCAAGATGAAGTTCCGTATGTCAAACTAGTGTTATGATTACTTTATGGGAATTTTGAAGATGATGCTTCCAAAGGACAATTGTTTGCCTAAAGATCATAAAAGTGCCCAGAAGGTGTTGAACGGTCTGGGATTGGGGTATGAAAAAATTCATGCATGTGTAAATAATTGTATATTGTTCTATAAGGAAAACAAAGAGTTGGATAAATGCCCTGTTTGTAATGAGCCGAGATATAAAATCACACTAAAAAATAGAACGACGAAGATTCCACAAAAAGTGATGCGTTATCATCCATTGATGCCTAAATTGCAGCGCTTGTACATGTCGACGCACATTGCAACCGACATGAGATGGAATAAGGAAGAACGGGTTAATAATGATGTTATGAGGCATCTTCCAGACAGACATGCATGGAAATAATTCAATCGAATGTACCCTGATTTTGTAGTAGACTCACGCAATGTCAGACTAGGACTTGCTATTGACAAATTTAATCCATTCGGAGTTCTGAACCAAACTCACAGCACTTGGCCGATCGTCGTAGTCCATTTATGTCTATTTGCTGTCGTTGGTTGATGAGTTAAAGAATTTATGAGAAAACGGTGTGCGTACATTTGATAAGTCCACTGGGAAGATGTTCACCTTACGAGCAGCAGTGATGTGGACGATACATGATTTTTCCGCTTATGCAATGATTTTCGGTTGGAGTACAAAGGGTTATATGGCATGCCCAGTCTGCAAGGAGGACGTAACATTTGCTTGGCACGTTGGAAATGTTTGTTATATGGGACATCGTAGATGGTTGTCGTGAGATCACGAGTGGCGTACGAACGATACATCCTTCGATGGTAACACAGAGATCTGCCTCAGACTCAGAGAATGGTCGGGAGATGACATTCTGGCGAAGTTGAACAATTTACAATTTGGTCCATTTGGCAAAGAAGTAACTGGGCCTAGACCATCTACACATCAGAACTGGACGCATAAGAGTATTTTTTTTGAACTCCCGTACTGGTCCAAGTTAAAGCTTAGACACAACCTTGATGTGATGCATATTGAGAAAAATGTGTGTGATACATTGGTGGGGACATTTCTAGACATTGAGGGAAAATCGAAGGACACGATCAAAGCTCGCCTAGATTTGGAACGAATGGGTATAAGGCGACCCCTGTGGATGAAGAAAGTCAGCGGTGTACTGAGAAAGGGGCATTAGTTTTTCACAGTTAAACCGAAGGAGAAGAAACAATTTTTCAAGTTTCTTTCTTCTGTACAGTTTCCAGATAGGTATGCTTCGAATATCTCGCGTTGCGTGAACGTGGAAACAAATCGATTTTCGGGATTAAAGAGCCATGATTGTCATGTGCTAATCCAACGCCTTCTTCCAGTTGGTATTCAAAACTTGTTGCCTTCTGATGTGGTGAACCCGATAATGAAGTTGTCCATATTTTTTGCACAGTTGACTGCATGGTCGTTGCGTGTGTCGGATGTAAAAAAGTGCGGAGATGACATTGTACACAACCTTTGCAAGTTTGAGCAGATTCTTCTGCCATCTTTTTTTACCAGTATGATTCACGTGATGATACATTTGGCGGATAAGGCATTGCTTGGTGGACCAGTCAAGTATCGGTGGATGCATCCAATAGAAAGGTAACGTCGACCCATGGCCTTTGTATGATTCTTCATCATTTTATAGATGTTAAATAACTACAACCATCACTTTTTGATTTTGCAGACTTCTTGGGGAGTTTAAAAAATTTGTGCGCAACAGGACAAAGCTGGAAGGATCTATTGTGGAGGCATGGATCGCATATGAGTCGCTTACTTTTTGTGCAATGTATCTAACTGATGTTGAGACGACTTTCAATCCTCCTCAACGCAACAACGACAGTGATGTTAGAAAAGAGAAACTTTCTGTTTTTGCACAAATTGCACGACCGTTTGGTGCTTCACCAAGAGGCGAATCGTTTTCTGAAAAAGACATGAAGGTAGCGCATTGGTTCATACTCAACAATTGTGACGAGATCGCGCTGCTTCTGGATGAGCATGAACAGTTGATCATGAGTGCATATCCTTCACATTTACATGCCGAGAAACACCGTGCATTGTTTCCTCATTGGTTGCGCGAACATGTAAGTTTTGTACGCTTTTTAATCATCACATGTTAGGTTTTTCTTCATTGTCTTCATATGTTCTTCAACTAAAAAGTATACAAATTTGTGTAAAGTAATAGGTGTTGAAACTGAAGGAAGAGAATTCGCCGTCATACACTAAAGAAGTATATAACTTGGGGGTCGGACCGTTTCGTGCTGAATTGTACTCAGGGCGTCATGTCAACGGCGTTAAGTTTGTGGATGCTCAACGTGATGACAAGTTGTTAACTCAAAATAGTGGGGTCTTCGTCCCGGGTGGTGGTGACAGTGCCGATATTGAGTTTTATGGCAAACTAACAAGTGGTGTACAAATGCTTTACAAAGACCGATGTCAAGTGATTTTTTTTAAGTGTCATTGGTTTGATACAAATCCAAATAGGAACAAGAGTATTAAGCGGGACGAAGGGTTAGTATCAGTGAACACTAACACACATTGGTACGATGAAGACCCGTACATTTTGGCAACTATGGCGAAACAAATCTTCTATTTTGATGACCCGAAGGCCGGGAGTGGTTGGAAAGTTGTTCAGAAAATTCATCATAGAAACATATATGATATTCCTGACAGAGATAATAATGAAGACAACATCGTCGCTGACCAACAACTTTCATCTTTGATAGATTTTGGTATGGAAACACCTCTGGATACCAATGTAATCCAAGAACCACTTGAAGTAGCTAGAATGCTTGAAATCGAAATACCGATTGATTCCATTACAATTGACCTTAGTAATCTGAGACACTACAATCCACATGACCTCGCACAGATCGAGGATAGTGATGATGACGAATCATATGCAAGCACTGAATCTGAACTACAAAGCAAAAATGATGAAAGTGACGACGACGATGTGTATTGTATTTCTGATTCAGACTAAGTTTGGAAGTCGAGAAATTGTATTTCAGGAAACATTAAAACATAAATGAAACATGTAACTTGTAACATTGTCAAATTATTAAACAGAGACATTGAAGCATAAATTAATTACTTCATTTAAAAAGTTTATAGAAACTATATAACATCATCAGAATTATCAGTAAACTATAAAGATGGGGACATTCTATCAACGATCCGAACCGTTCATCTTATTGCATTTAGTAAAAGATCATGCTTTCAAAAAAGAACCAACATGAAAAAAAAAATTACGGATATAATAATGGAGCATAAACATAAACGTTAATCGACGGTTAAAAAATAATATAGCCTTCATGGTTTCTAGTGTTCGATTTTTGAGATGACCCCTTAACGAAAGTTGTAGACCTTTTCGTTACAAGAGTTTGTATATTTTTTACAATTTTTTTCCCCTTCTCAATTACTTATTATGAATTTTCCACTGTAAGTTAATTTTTCGTACAACTGTTAATTTGTAAACACACATAGATATTTATTTCTTTAAATTTGAACCGTTGAATATGTAGACCTCTTCTTAAAGATCATTCTGTACAAAATTATTTCATTCAAACATGAATAAGTCATTCTTTAGCAGATCAAAAGAAGAATGGTGTAGGATAAATTTCTTAGGTTTAGGCGACGAACAACTTATTCGTCGCCTCAAGGGTCTTTACGCGACGAAATGAAATCTAAATTCGTCGCCTAAAAGGTCAAAATTTTACAGCAAAATTTTGGTGTAGCCGCGCAAAATTTTGGGCTGGTTTTAAAATTTTAATAAACTATGTGGGACGAATGGATGAGTTTGAGCGACAAAACTAGTTCGTCGTGCAAAGCCTTTGGGTTTTATCATCGTGCCTTGAAACTTTCTTCTTCCTAGTTCGATCTGCAGACACACTTGGGTACTTTTTCTGCAACTGGTTGCTCGAACCAACCCCCGCTCCTCCCAATTCTTGCAAACTTGTTATTCCTTCCCTCCGTCCAAACCCCCTCCGTCCCAATTGAATCTGTTCCTCCCTCTCTCTCTTCGCCACTGACGGTGGTTTTCCGACGAGTTTCAATTCATTCTGGGTACGACGTGGATCGAGATCACCTCAATCTTGGGCCATTTGAACTCAGGTACATACTAGAACAATAAATGTTTAGAAAATTTCAATTTTGTTTTGGTATTTTTTGATTTTTTTTACATATTATTTTTCTGGGTTTTGATTGTTGTTTGAAGTAGAAATTGAAGTGATGTTAGTGGTTTTTTTGGCTCATTTAGGTTTGTGGGTTTAGGTTTGAAGTAGAAATTGAAGTGATGTCCGGGTTTTGTTTAACAGTGCCGATATTTGAATGACAATTTTTGGTCAATTTTTGACACTGCCTGTGACCTCTCTGTGTGTGTACTATGTCTGTGTTTTTGGGTGAATTAATGGCAAACAAACAATAGCTAGGCAATTTTTCATTTGGGATGACCTGATTTTCCACCAACATTGCTGCAATTTGGCATTTCGTACCTCTGTAGGTTGAGGGGGTTGTTTTGATTTGGCACTATGTTTGTACTATGTTTGTTTGCTATTAAGTTGTTGGGACTGGCTACAGTGCCCGCAAGCATTGAATGCTCACACCAATCTCACCCTCCTTTCCCCCCTCTCTCCTCTCTCCTCCCTCATTTTAATGGTGAGATCGGTGTAAGCATTCAATGCTTGCGAGCATTGTAGCCTACTCCTAAGTTGTTGGTCAGTATGTGTGTGTGTGCGCGTTGTGAGACAGTGTGTGTGTGAGCACTGTGAGACAGTGTGTGTGTGTGTGTGCACTGTGCACAGTGTGTGTAAAAAGAATACGCGTAGTTATAGAATAATGGTGATCAATCGGCATAAAGCCTTGTTTGGTCTACTAAAGTTCAGAAATCTATGTCCAGGAATCACAAAGGGCCGATTTATCTCTATATATATACTTGATGCTATCTTTCCACTTTCTTAATGGTAGTTAATTAGTTATAATCTTATTTTTGCAATAGAAATATTTAAACACTCCTACTCTCATTTGAAAGGAAGATTGGATTATATGCTAGAGATCATACTAGCCATATTATAGTTATGAAAAGGTTCACCATGCATGCTAGAGTTATATAGTCACTCGAAAGGTCATTTTGGTTGCCTTTACACTAACTAGGGCATTGAAATTTATAGGTGGAACCCGAATGATAAATTGGGAAGACAAAGTCACATTAATTTTATCAACAAATATACAAATTTGTTGTTGGATGTAGTATTGATTTTGTTTCCTTACTGTGCAAATTAGTTTTTACGTAATTTCAAAATAAGAAAATAAATATACAAATTTGTTTAAATGTTTAAAATCCAAAAATTGCAAGTACATTAAATGTTTATTTAATATTTATTTAACAATTTGTAACTGGCACAGTTATGCATTATAGGTTAGTTATCCATTATAGGTAGTTGATATTTTACATATTTGAAAGTTCTTATTGTTGTGATTGTGTTGTGCTTGCTGTGTATTTTCTTAGCTTACTTATAAATTAAGGGTGGTTGAAAATTATAAATTTTATTCATGCATGTGTTGCATCTTCTTATGTTCCTCTCTGGTTAGATATAAGTTAATACTAACCATTGGAATTGGAATCTGAATTTGTATCCTCAGGTAGCATTCAGTTGTCCATTCAAAGAAAGTGATCTGAAATAACTGAAAACTCAGTCCAGGTACCTACTTCATCTTCCTTTTTTTTCTGCATACATATGACTTCTTATTTTACAAAACGTGGTTGGAGTTGTAAATTTTATATCATCGTTCTTCTCTTAATTAGTATATAAATACTTCCCTGCTATTTAACAATTTGTTTTGTGGATTATATTAACAGTTTAGGCTCACTAGATTTTGAAATTAAGGGTTTATGCTAATTTGTATAATTATATCAATTTGTTTGTAAATGACATGCATATGTTGAATATTTTGATTCATAAGAAATCATTGTTAAAACTAAAAGAAAGCATGGTCTTTGACAATTTTTGTCATATGCATGTCCTTTTATTTAACAATTTGTAACTGGCTTAATTTACAGATGTTGGGTTTGATTTCCTACACGCCGTCGCTCTAGTACTAGTTCAACTTTATCACGGGTGGTTAATACTGCGGAGTCAGGGCCAGCCCCTCCGGATGTCTCTGAGGCGCTTGTCTCGTCCACTGCTTCGATGACGCATCCTTTAGTGAGCGCTCGTCGGGCACCCGAGACATCGTCCCGAGGACCAAGCCCCTCAGGCACCCGGGACATCCACAGTCGACGACGAGGGCTCGCAGACAGGTAATATGCTGCTACCCCTAATCTTTTACATTTTTGTTCGATTGTTTACTACCGTATTCAAATTTCTTGATTGCATGTTCCAACTATTGGTACGATTCTCAAATTTGTTGGAAATGTTGTGTGGATGTGGATGTGGATATGTTGTATTATTGATTGCAGGTTATGGGAAATGTTAGAATTTTAGGAGAGGTTCTGCTGAATTTTCTGTAGAGTTTTTAGTAAACATTTTAACCATGAAATTGTTCTTTGTTTTGGCAGGGAAGAAAAATACTCAGAGCCCTTGCAGACAGCTGAAGTCTGCGCAGATCACATGTGCGACTTCTGAAAAGATCGCCATCACCTATGCTCCTGAACACCAGGCTTCTTCTACATCTGACGAACACAGCACCCTGGTCCGTGACATAGGGCTTATACTACATGCCCATTGCCCTATGAGATGAGAAACATGGAGATCGGTCCCAAATCAAACGAAGGCTGCGATGTGGCATGAGCTGTCGGTGAGTGTATTCCATACTTTCTACAACTCTTTATAATTAAGTCTAATATTTTGTATATTTTAATAATATTGTTTCATATTTGCATATCAACTTTAATACTACGGACCTTGATGTCGACCGGACAACTTACATAGATGAGCTAATCACAAGTCGGTACAAAGAGTGGAAGAGCGACCTCTACAACCATTTTAAGTCGTATTATGACGCGAAAACTACTTTAGCCCAAGGATGCCCTAAGAAGTTGCTAGAGCGGCCTCAGGATTGGGAGTGGTTATGTAACCACTTTCAATCTCCTAATTTTTTGGTAAGTTTACAAATTTATTTTATAATTTTACTCTACAATTAATATATGCACTAACAAATTTTGGGTTTAACAGAAATGTTCTCGAGCCAATTCGATTAATAGGTCGAAAAAGAAACTTCTGCACCACTCCGGTTCGAAGCCCTTCTTCTATAGAGTGGAGCAGCGACGAGAGGTAAAACTACTTTACATCTTTTAATTTTAATATAATTTAATATTTATGAATTTTAAAATTTTACCTTCTTTTATTATTTTTTTTAGGAAGGTGCAAAGTTTCTGGAGATTGACTTGTTCGAGGAAGTTTATGTCCGCCTCGGTAATGAGACGGCTCAGCAACTCCATGTAAGTTTCTCTAATTACCAGTTACTTTTGTTCCTTTTTTTAATTATTATAAACAATAATATTTATTTTCTTATTACAGGCCACTATGGTGGAGAAGAGCAATGCTCTTCTAAAAGAAGTGGCATCGCAGCTTCCCCCCGAGACCCTTATCGAGGACGTGACTCCAACTGAGGATGCTGGTCTTCATATACTAATGGAGAGGCTAGGCCAGACCATTGGTCGTAGGCCTGGTAGGGTTTACTAGGGGATAAAGAAAGCGCGACTCCGTGAGATGGGTGCCTTATTTTCTAACAACAATTCAGGAGAGGCCACCTCGTTGAAGGAGGAAATTTAAGGCTTGAAGCGGCAGCTCGCGACTCAGGAAAGCTGGATGAGCCAAATCTTACACGCCTTCCAGTTGTCTGGCATTACATTGAATATGCCATCATCCGATTCCCAGCCCCCTCCCTCACCATATTTCCCGCCGGCATCTCACTAGCTACTTCGTTGTAGGATTCTAATTTATTTTTATTATTGAATATTTTGTACGTACATTTCTTTATATAATCTAATTTGTTTTTCTACATTGTTTATTATATTTTATTGTCTTTTAAATATCAATTAATTCATTATATTAATTAATTAAAAAATTAAAAAATATTAAATATTTTGCGCGACGAAACAAACACTGTCGCCTAAACCTTTGCGCGACGATAGAATTATTGAATATTTCGTCGCCTCAAGTATAGGCAATTAATATATTTCGTCGCTGAAAACTTAGGGCGACGCATATTTTTGTGGCCAAAAATCGTCGCGCAAATGTGCATTGCACGACGAATGTATTTTGTTCGTCGCGCAAATTTTTGGGCGACGAAAAGGGACCTTGCGGGACGAAATTTATTTTGTCACCCAAGTACTTTTTTCTACTAGTGCTTGTCGTACCCTACTGATGACACCAATTCTAGTGTTATCACCCCTTCTATACTTGCTACTACTACTGATTTATTTGTGAACTCGATACCGAATTCTACTACTACTACTACCATACCTACTACTACTACTACTCTTGACTCTTCTAGTGCTCCTGGCTTAACCGACAACTCTCCCAAAACCTTAAATAACTGCGGATGGGCTTTACACGTTTCTGGTGATTGTGATTGGATTATTGATTCAGGTGCTACAGATTATATGACCTATGATTTGAAGGATCTTGTTTGTGAGACTACTCCTCAACAACGAAGTATCATAAATGCTAATGGTGTTGCCTTTCCTGTGGTGGGGGCTGCCACAGTTAATCTTACACCTACGCTCTCTTTATCCAATACTTTACTTGTTCCCTCATTAAAAAATAAATTAATGTCTCCTAGTCAAGCCGCTAAACAATTGGATTGTTGTGTACTAATGTATCTCAAGTTTTTTCTTATTCAGGATATTCTCACGAAGGAGATTATTGGTCGTGGTACTAAGAGGGAGCACTTATATTTTGTAGATGATGTCAGCACATGTTGAGTGAACTTGGTGTGCGAGGCTTCTAATGACAAGAAGTGACACATATGGTTGTGGTATCGCCGTTTGGGTTATCCATCTTTTAGTTATTTGATGCATTTGCTACCGAACTTATTTGTTGGTTGTTCTAATTCAGACTTTAAATGTGATACTTGCATTTTGGCTAAGAGTCATCGTGTGCCTTATCCTTTAAGTTCTAATAAAAGTACTGTTCCTTTTGGTTTGATACATGATTTTGTTCAATACTTTACTACTCATGGTATTCTCCATGAAACTTCTTGTCCTCAGACTCCACAACAAAACAGAGTTGCGGAACGAAAAAGCAGGCATATCTTGGAGACTGCTCGGACATTGTTAATTGATGCTCATGTTCCTTGTTCTTCGTGGGGTGGTGCGGTTGTCACTGCAATTTATCTTATGAATCGATTACCCTTTAAAGTGTTGGACTTTCATACTCTATTACAAGCTTTTTCTCAGTTTGGTGCTCTACCATCCATCTTGTTGTTGCCACCACGAGTCTTTGGATGTATCGTGTTTGTCCATCTTCATAAGAATAAACGTACCAAACTTGATCCTTGTGTAGTACGTTGTGTTTTTATGTGGTATGCGGTACGTCAAAAAGGCTACCGATGTTATCATCCTCCTACTCGGAGCATTTATGTCACTATGGATGTGACTTTTTTGGAGACGGACATGTACTATTCCCTATCCCACTCTTCTCTTTAGGGGGAGACAATGAGTGAAAAGAAGAATTGGACAATTGAGATATGAACATAATTGGATAGAGAGCTACTTTTTCTACGGACCGGTCAGACAGTCTCCAGTGACCGGTCCCAGTGCGACCTGTTGTAAACCAAGTTCACCGATTGGTTAGACGAAGTTGATGCCAAAGATGATGTTTCTTCCCCCCTCTCTTCTCCAACTATAGTACCTACTAACGACCATTCTCCTAAGAATACTTATGAGGTAAGTCCCACTACATGTTACACCCCGTCCCAAAAAATTTATGTGAAATTACCAAAATACCCCTAGTGTCAATGTTGACTTTTGTTGACTTTTCGAGACGACTTGTGAAAATTTATTTCTTTACATACTCATGATGTACTCGTCAATACGAACGCGTGGACGCAAGCGGAACTCAATTTGGAGTTAAAACGAACGTTTTATGAAGCTTTAAAGTGTAGGAGCATTTTAGTAATTTTCACTCCGTAAGTTGAAGTTAGGGTTTTGGGGTTGTGGGTTGGCTGCTGTGCAGCAACACTTTTACCCTAGGTCTGCACGTTCACCCTCTCCTGCTCTCCCACTTTTCTCTCTAAGCCAAAAACCTCCAAAAACCTCACCGAAACCCTAACCTTTGGACAAATCACAAAACCGTCAAACCGTTGCCCAAAATCCATACCAGCACGATCGTCTAGTCATTCTGGACGAGGCTGTGATCTTAGAATCTCCAAACTCGAACCTGATCGATCAAACCGACGTCGGAACGGTATCGGCAAACTATCCGTCAATTTCCTGTGCAAACCAGACCAAGGTAAGCCTCGAGACCATTACATTGGTTTTATTGGATTGAGTAGGTTCAAATCGATATAAAGAACGTCCAATTTGGTGCAGTTTTGAAGGGGAACGGAATTAGGGTTTCCCGAAGCTTTCTGGCCAATTTCAGGCCATCTCCAGCTACCTTTCCAGCCTCAAATTGGTATGAAAATATTCTACTCGTCAATACCTTCAATTTGACATATGGCACGTGAAATTTGGCCAAAGAATGAAGAAGTTATGAATTTTTGAAGTTTTGGAATTAATTCGGAAAATTTCCCAGAAATTCCGGCGAACCAGACGGCGGAGGACGGCGGCGCTGGCGGCGGCTCCGGCGATCGGCGAGGGGAAGAAGACAGAGGAATATTCTGTCAACGGTTACGGAATATTCCTGACTGCGTCAGAATATTCCGTCAAAAAGGTATATTCCGTTAAAATTAACGGTGATGACATCAGCAGTGCGTGGCTGACGTCAGCTGCACGTGGGGTGACGTCATCAGAGCGAGTGCAGGCGCGTGCCGGTGCGTGCCAGCGCAAGGTCGGCGCGTGAGGCCACCTCCCAGCGCGTGGCGGCGCGTCCGACCGTTTCCCGGCGCGTGCGGCGGCTCAAGGCGGCGCCGGCGGCAGTGGACGGCAATTGTAGGGTTTTCGGGCTCCGAAAATCATTTTTCGAGCCCGTTTTCACTAAAATAGTATTATTTTTGGAATATTTTTCTATAGAGCCTATATTAATTTGTATTAGGGAAGTTCTAATTTTTTCCCTAATATTAAATAGGTAATTCTTCGGCGCCACACTTCGAGGAGGGCAACACCGAGGGAGATTTCACTCCCGATCACCTGTGAGTGGACTTTTGTTTTATTAAATGATTTCTATGCTTTGCAATGATTATGGTTTTGGTATATTAAATGATTTTAAATGATTTTGAGGCATGAACATATATATATATATTTATATACATATTTTATGAAATGATTTTGAGATATGAAAATATTTATGGATATATATATTGGAATGATTTTGAGATATGAATATTATTGGATATATTGATATTTGATTTATGGCTTCTAAGCATGATTATGTTCAATTATACAAGGTTTGAATATTTGGGAAATTATGAAGTATATGATATTCCTCACTTTTACACATGATGTATATACGTATGTTTTCAAACACACTTGGTATGCTTTCACTACGTTGTAGTACCGTCTCACGGCCGTAGGACAAGTCTCACATGTTTGGGTCACACGCACTGTACTCCAGGGGTATTGTACGGTAAATACCTTAGTGCAAGCTTGTCTTACGTTTATGTTTATTTTTGGGGAAAAGGCCCCATTACGTAAGGACTCGGGTGTGACGCGCTAATGCGCAAGTGCTTACATGTGTGTGGTACTAGGAGTACAAATTGATTGATAACGTAAAGTGCTTGTACGGGGATTGAGAGGCTGTTCCTCAACACGTACATGGGTGATTGCTTATATACCCTGTGTTGGATTTCTTATCTATACTATTGATATATATATGGCGAAACGATTTATGGGAATATGAATTGTTATTTACGGAATTATGTTGATATATATATATTTCCAGTTATACTTATAAAGTATGGGTTGACATCTATTATGGTATTATTTACGGATTTCGTGTTGAGATTTACTTTCAGCTATATACTTATATTATAGTATGATTTTGATACATACTACGGTAGTATGATTTTGCAAATATACTGGATTTCAAACAGGGGGTTATTATGTTGAAAAGAGAAAGGTATTTCGAAAACTTTTATTTTTCGTCCACTCACACCTTTGTTTTTGCGCCCCCTTCAGGACCTAGTGATAGAGCATCTAGTGAAGTCGAGGCATCCGAGTGGCAGCTCTGATTCTATTTCCCGACCATGTAGGGATTTATCTTTTCTGTTATTCAGTTTCTTTAATAATATCCATCCTTGTTATGGATAGAAATTTTAGGAATTTGATACATTATTTGTTTCCGCTGTTTCAAATTCGTACACTCTGAACCTTGTGCATGTTGACATTAATTTCCGCAACTTTATGGTAATTTAATTTACTTAAACTAAGTGTTGTCATGCATTGAATGGCTTCGTCACTTATGAGTGTCGGCCAGCACGCCCGAACTCGGTATCCACATGGGTATCGAGGGTAGGGTGTGTCACTACAACTATTAGTACATCAACTAATCCAACTTATTAGTTACTCGACTTGCATAATCGAGGGAAACCACCCAATAGATATTCACCTAATGAAGCAAAGAAGTCCAAATATCCAATTGCCAACCATGTGTCATCCCACAAGTTATCAGAACCAGGCAAGGCATTCATATAGCAAATATCAGTTGACAGTGTTCCTAGTTCTTTGAAAAAAACATTATTCGAAACTGGGTGGACCAAAGCAATGAAGGAAGAAATGAGTGCACTTCAAAAGAATCAAACATGGGATTTAGTTCCCCTACCAAGAGGCAAAAAGACAGTGAGGTGCAGGTGGGTATACATAATCAAACATAAAGTTGATGGGTCCATTGAACAATACAAGGCATGGTTAGCTGCTAAAAGTTATCCAAAAACCTATGGCATTGACTACAAAGAGACTTTTGCCCCGGTAGTAAAGATCAATACTATGAGAGTATTGCTTTCTTTAGCAGCAAATCTAGACTGGCCACTACAATAATTTGATGTGAAGAATGCCTTTTTACATGAGAATCTTAAAGAAGAGGTGTCTATGGATATTCCACCAAGATATACCTCACATACGCAAACGAGAGTTGTGTAAATTAAAAAAGGCTTTGTATGGTCTGAAACAATCATCATATGCGTAGTTTGCGTGATTCCGAATGGAAATGTGAAAGTATGGGTTCAAGTAGAGCAACTCAGATCATACACTCTTCTTGAAAAGTAGAATGGGCAAGATAACGACATTCATCATTTATGTAGACGATATGATTGTTATAGAAGATGACAGAGAAGAAATCTCGAGGTTGAAGGATTATTTGGCAACTAAATTTGAGATGAAATACCTCGGTGGACTCAAGTATTTTATGGGTATTGAAGTGGCTCGATCGAAACAAGGTATATTTTTGTCTCAAAGGAAATATGTTTTGGACTTATTAACAGATATAAGGATGCTTGATTGCAAACTTGTAGATACTCCTGTTGTCCAAAATCACCACCTTGCAGAATATCCTGATCAGGTTCTAACTAACAAAGAGCACTACCATAGGCTAGTTGGAAGGTTAATTTACTTGTCTCATACTCAATCAAATATCGCTTATGCGGTGAGTGTTGTAAGTCAATTTATGCACTCTCCGAGTGAAGATCACATGAATGCTGTTGCCAGGATACTTCGGTACTTAAAGTCAGCACTAGGTCGAGATATTATGTTTTCCACAAATGGACACTGGAAAATAGAAGGATACACTAATGCAGATTGGGCAGGAAATATTATCGATAGACAATCTACGTCTAGTTACTTTACGTTTGTGGGAGGTAACTTGATTACTTGTTAGAGTAAGAAACAAAAAGCAGTAGCTCTGTCAAGTACGGAAGCAGAATATAGAGGAATGGCAAAAGAAGTGTGTGAGTTACTTTGGCTTCGGAGGTTGCTCACGGAACTTGGGCAACCACCTATGTTAGCAACAAATTTGTTTTGTGACAACAAAGTTGTCGTTGATATCTCCCATAATCCAATTCAACATGATCGTACTAAACATGTGGAAGTTGACAGATAATTTATTAAGGAAAAATTGGATGCAAATATTATTCAATTCCTATTTGTGAAATAAGAGGATTAACTGACGGATATTTTGACAAATGCAGTTTCAAGTCAAGCATTCTACAACTCACTTGACAAGTTGGGCATTAGCGACATCTATGCACCAATTTGAGGAAGAGTGTTGGTGTGAGTTGAAAGTAAGCCTCCTTCTTTTTCACGCCATTGTTGTTCAACTTTGGCCTGGATTAGGTAGGTTGGAGTTTTCACTCCTGGTCATGTACGTGGTATTTTGGATAAGCAACTTTCAATTTCTCTTGGAATCTTGGATGAGTCATGTAAAGCTTTTTCTATAGTTGAATATAGATGGCCTTGCTAAAGGTAACCCGAGTCCTACGGCTTGTGGTGGGGTTTTTCGACATTCTAAGGGTTATTTTCTTTATGGTATCTCTCAGAGTTTTGGACATCATACACCTTTCTATCCAGAGGTTCATGCTGTTATCCTTGTTGTGGAGCTGGTTCACGCACGGGGTTATCAAAATTTATGGCTTGAAAGTAACTCTTCTAGTATGATATCTTGTTTTGCTTTTGGTTCTTATTCTCCTCCTTGGGTGCTTTAGACTCGTTAGAAAAATTGTATTTCTTGGTTGCAACACATGATTTTCCGTTTTTCTTACATATTTCGAGAATGGAATGCAGTTGCTAACAAATTAGCTAATTTAGGGTTTTTCTCGTCTTCACTTGTTTGGCATGCCGCTCCTCCCTTTGAGATTCTTTCTGTTCTGCATTCAAATTTCTTGGGCATGTCGTCCTACTGGTTTGTCTCCCCTACTTGATGTGTGATTTTCTTTTTTACCTAATTCTTTTGAATTTTCTTTTTTGTTTTGTAGCTTGTCTTGCAGGTTCTTATACCTTTTAGGTTTTATTTTAGAAGGGTTTGGTTCTATGTCTCGGGGCGGGGCGGGGGGGGGGGGGGGGGGGGGGTTGGGAAGAGGGGTAAACTTTATGTTCCCTCCTCTTTTTTTGTATTTTGTTTTTCTTGCTTTATGAGAGGTAAGGTTTTTATCCCCCCCTAACTAGGTGTAGCTTCTTTTTTTTCATATCAATAAAATTTTCTCGTACTGCTAAGGTCCTAAAATAAAAAAAATAAAAAAAAGAAGCCATGCACACATATAGAAATAGAATATTACTTCTAGCTAGGGACTTAGGATACTATTTTTTTTTATACAAAGATATATGTACATAAAGGGGTGGGGGAATAAACTGATATCGAACTCATTATTCACGATATTCGAACCTAAAATACAAAATGGCAAGTCCTATCATTAATTTAGTAGTATTGTTACCAAGTTGTCACGTATAACTCAAGGAAACACTCATTACCTACCTCGTTGTTAAATTTCAAGGCTATGTTCGGGTCTCCAAATTTCAAGAGATTGAGGTCGAGTTATTAAGGAATGAATATAAAAAATGGGCATTTTACACCCTATATTTTAGAGAAAACTCAAATGAAATGTTTTGGTAATTAATGTCTATCGAATTTATTATGTTAAGATTGAATTTTTTTACTGACAAATATGCCCTTTAGATAAATAAGAAAAACAATTTTAGAAACCATTAAATGCATTACTTGATCAAATTATACATTTTAAATTTTGAAAATTTGCAATTGCTGCCATAAAAACTTTAATCCATAAGAAATTGGCAGTCATAAAACCTTTTCTTCTTTTTTTTGTCAAACATAAAACCTACTGTTGAGGTAGAATAAAATGTCTCTTAAACAAAACAAAAAAAAAAATTCAAAAATCATCAACACATGGACAATTAGGGCTAGTCAACTGAAACCTTATCAATAGGTAAGCAAATCATATCTACATCACCTCAATAGGTATCAAAACCTATATATCCACATTACCTATAGATTCGGTATCAAACTCATTCACATCACCTATACATTCGGTATCAAACTCATCCGTACACTACCCATATATAAGACTAAAATATAATATTTTTTAGCTAAAAATCAATTTTTTCCACATAAATAAGATTAAATTAGAAAAATGATGGTTGACAAAAAAAAATTATAGAGGGTAAAATAGGCATGAAACAAAATGACAAATGAGAACCCTAGCTATTAATTGACCTTATCATCTCACTATGGTAAGTTTTTTAACATGAAAAAATAGTGAAAGAATGTGTGGGTTTATGCTAAAATATTCTAATGAAATTGAGTTGATATCAACTTTTCTATATAAAATATCATATATGAGAAATTAGAAATGCACCATATGAGTATTACAAAGACATGTGATAAGAACTTATAGACCTCTCTTACATGCTTTTGCAATGCTCATATGGTGTTTATTCTCTCATATCTGACATTTTATAATTCATTTCTTACTAACTTGACCTCAATCTCTTGTGACTTGAAGCCGAAGTTTCTCACCCAATCATAGTCGAAATAACTAATCACTTATATAGCCCATATCGACCTAGTATTTCACATATATAAGACTGAAAGCATTCTACAACAACCCTGGATTATTATATAAGCTGCCAAATATTTTTTATCCCTTGCACAAACTATATGGAAGTTTATATACATCGGAAGTTAAGAACTTACTTTATATAATTGACAAATGTTCAACTCAGAAATACAAAAGAGAAATAAGAAGAGAATATAACAACTTAATATATAGAGTAACTAAATTAGGGTTTCTCAAGGTGACGCCACTTCCCCGTCACCATAATAAACTCCACAGCGAGAATGTCTCGATCTGACCACGTGTCGACGCCCCACCTGAGTCGTCGTTTGTCCACCCTTTTGGCCCTAATCCAAGACTCACGTGTCGCACGCAGCGACGCATTGACTGGTCAAACCCCCGACCGGTAATATGATCGGATGGTGAAGAAATCTTCACAATGAATTGTTTTGTATTTCTTAAGTTTCAATTTACACAAGTATGCTTTACATATAGAAAAGAAAGAAACAACCCAGTTACCAGAATGACTTCTAGTGACCGGGTAAACCTACGCAATCTAATCCTTAAAATTAAGGAGATTACACTAATACCAATGACATCGCCACTAATCACCATCTTCCCTTTAATCAAGGAAAGATGATCAAAAAGACAGTGCGTAACACTCATGTGCGTAAACGCGCCGCAAGAGCACGTAGCAGTTCAAAAGGGACAGAGTAGCAAACCCGATGAGAGCACAACCAATCTCGATGAGTAAATGAAGAACCCGATTACATCATTCAAACCATCCCGATGTGCCATGCAACTATTTATTTATGTATTTCAACATCTCCCTCTGCCGGATCTAGTGTTAGTAGATCCAAGCTTGCTTAAAAGACGATGTAGATGAACTGATGACAAAGCTGGTTTGGTGAAGATCCGCAAGCCGATCATGACTTCTGTAAAAACAAGGCCGATAACTTCGAGATTGAACTTGATTCCGAATGAAATGGCAATCCACCTCAATATGCTTGGTTCTCTCATGGAACACGATTAGCAAAAGAATGTGGATAGCCGCCCGATTGTCACACATAAGAAAACACGGGTGCGTAACTAGGAAAGCCTAGGTCAAAGAGCAAACCTTAAGCCATATTAACTCACATGCCGTGACCGCCATTGCCCGATATTCCGCCTTCCGGACTTGAGCGAGCAACAACTTGTTGTTTCTTGCTCTTCCAGGTGACAAGATTTCCACCAACAAATGTACAAGAGCGCCAGATTTTCTATCGACTTCATTCCCCGCCTAATCTCGTGATCTCGTATAGCCGGAAATATTAGTAAACTGATTGTTCTTCATGAGAATTCCTCGACCGATGGAACCTTTGAGATAACGCAGATTCTTTCGATTAATGTGCATATGATGCACGTAGGTGCATGCATGAATCGATCACCATGCTAACAAAGATAGGTAATATCTCGTCGAGTGATTGTGAGATAAAATGAGTCGTCCTACCCGCCTTTGATAGTGCTTACATCCGGTATGGCCTTCCATCAACGTTGAGCTCAGCTATAATAACAAAGCGTGGTGGCAGTTTGCAATCAAGCATTTTTTCTTCCTTGAGTAGATCAATCACATACTTTCGTTGATGGATAAATGCCCTTGAGGAAGTTGCCATCTCTATTCCTGCAAAGTACTTTAACCTCCCCAAACTGATGGCAAAGGTTTGCCGTAGTGTCCGCTTTCCAGTCCGCAATTTCCGCAAAGATTCATTCCAATGATGATCAAATCATCAACATATATAAGAACCACAAGTTTCTTTCCCATTTGTGCTGACGAATGTGAAGAATCGTATTACTGTGTGTGTGGAAACCGATCGTGGTCGCTGACAGTTGCTTGCATAACAAGCCCGAGGTGATTGCTTCAACCTGCATATTATGAAAAATTTACACACCAGTTATCCTTTAGAGGACCATAGCCTGAGGAAGTTGCATGTAGACTTCTTCTGAAGTTCTCCATGAAGAAATGCATTTTTATATCCATTTGTAGAGGAGACCATCCACTATTTATCGCCACGCAGAGAAGAACCCTGCCTGTTCATCTTGGCAACAGGATAAATGTTTCTTTATAGTCGACCTCATAAGTCCGGGAGTGAAGCCGCGAGCCAAGACGAGCCTCAGACCTTCTATGAGCCACTACTTGAACTTGATTTGTATATATCCACTTGGCCCAACAGCCTTCTTTCCTTGAGGAAGCGGAACAAGACCTGTGCATGATCAAAGCCTCGAGCTCTTCTCCCATTGCTTGCTCTACTCTGAGGAAGGAGCAGCCGTTCCCGGTAGGTCGCTGGTTCACAATGCTCGTCTAGCGCACTTACAAAGGCAACATGGGAAGGAGACATTGCATTCAAAATTACATGTGACTCGGATACCGTGTGCTAAGTCACATAATCTTGTAAATTTTGTTTGGAGGCTTTCGCACGGGGAGTGGTTTCCGATCACTTGGGCTTGATTGGAATTGATCTCTTCATTCTCTCGTACTATTGTCGCATTGCTCCAAGGTGCTTAATTCATCTTGGGGTTCTCTCAACTCTTGTATATTAGTTGTAGAATCTTTCTTGTATCACTAGATCGGTAAAGGCTTGGAGGCAAAGGGTAACAAATTGAGTACTTCCCTCCCCCCCGGAAGTTGTAGTGGCTGCCCAAAATAAGAATTGTTTTCTTCAAATTGACATCCTTAGAAACAATGCATTTCTTGGTGACTCGGATCAAAGCATTTATATCCCTTTGAGTAGAGGAATACCTAATGAAATATGCATTTAGTTGCCCTCGGCATCAAGCTTATCTCTGATTTTTACTTGAATGTAATGCAGTCAGTATTGGCCACCCAAATACTTTGAGATGAGTCAAGTCAATTTTCCGCTCAGCACTTCATAAGGGAGATTTGAACCTCAACACTGAACTTGGCGTACCAAAGTTGGATGAGGTAAGTTGCCGTAAGGGATAGCAGATGCCCAACCTCTTTGGAATACTCATGTGTATCAGCGAGGGATCGAGTTTTTTCCAAGATTCCGTTTTTTCTTTTCGTAACACCATTCTCATGAGGAGTACCTACACAAATTTGTTTGATGGATGATGCCATGTTCAATTAGATATTGAAACAAAGGTCATTTGACATGAACTCAAGAAGGCTATTATCGATCGAAAATTTTTGACATTTGATTGAAATTGGGTTTTAACGTGAATGTGAAAATCTCGAAGATATTAAAGACTTCGCTTTTGACTTCATTAGATAAACAAAGCTAATTCTGTAAAGTCATCCACAAATAAGACAAAGTATCTAAAACCTTCCATTGATTCAATAGTAGACCCCACACATCACCGTGTATAAGTTCAAACGGCTTACATGTTGAAGTTTGGGATTTGCCGAATGGCAACTGGATGGATTTCGACAATTTACATGTTTCACAAATACGAGGGGCTTACAAACATTTGGAAAGTTTTTTGACATTACAAACTCCGAGGGGTGGAGCTTTGGGGTCTCTTATGCCATAACTAGTTTTCACCATGGACTTTAACTTGGCGTGCAAGGCTTGATTTTTTCGTGTGGTTTCTGGCTAATGTGATAATAAAGTTCATTTATGAAGACCCCCTTACCAATCAAGCTCTTGGTGAGAATATCCTAAATATTACATCATTGATGAAAATTGCACGACAATTTAAATTGTTGGTGATTTTCCCAATGACAACAATTTGGAATGTAAAATATGGTGCTATAAGGCATTGGAAGGTGTTTTGGTTGAAAATGTTAATTTCTCCAAAGGTCAAAATGTAAATAGCTTTTCCATTCGCAATGTATACATGTGACGGTTTTGAAAAAAGATTTAAAACCTTTAAATTTTTTATTTTGTTTGTCATATGATCATGGCACCCGTAATCAATTATCCAACAATCTTTTCAATACTAGTTACACAATGCAAAGAGAAAAGCTTGTAGAACAATTCTCAGGCCTCTTTACTCGACATTTTGATTTCCGTAAAGGAATTCCGCAAATTTTCCCAACATAGCCGTATGTTGGTTCCCCTTCACCATTAGCTGACCTGCAGCACCTCCACGTCCTTTCTCATGTAAGTAGTTCGCAAACTCGTTGACGAGGGTGTGCCGGATTGGTCATGAACTCAAATTGATCCATGGGATGTGGAGGAAGTTAAGGTTGAACAAAGGAAGAACTTGAGCCCCAATAGACACCTTGGAGAGGACCGCGTGATGATTTTTCATCTTGGTGAACTTGGGCCCTAAGCCTCCGGATGGAGCTCCCAACACTTATCTCTTTTAGTATGCCCAGCAAAGATTGGCAGTTGTTTGCACTTTAGGTGTGGGAATCAGCCCTGTACACCTTGGTTTCGCATGCTTGGCATGAGACACGTAAGCCCGAGACTCAACATCCTCGGGGTTTGTTCAATGCTCATTACCTTCCTTCTGTGCTTCTTCTCTCCGAATTATAGCACAAACATCATGGAAGGAAGGTAATTGTTGGGCTCATCGAATGTGGCTTCTTAAGTCCTCGTAGTCTCGGGCTCAAACTTCCCAAAGAATCCGTAGATTCGTCTTCCGCTTCTTTGAGTAGTACCTACAGGTCATGGTATGTGGAAGATACACATCCAAACATTCCACAAGGTTTGAGCTTCCCGAGATGTTGAACAAAAGGATTTACCTTCTTTGGCCGGAGGTCATGTGTTGTCTTTCTCTTTAGCCGGAACACTCGCGCATAATTGTTTTGGTTTCGTACATTTCCTTCAAGCTTGTCCATAATTCTTGAGAGGAATTAGAATAGCCGAAAATCTCAAATTTCTATATGCTTCTCCATGGTGTTAAGTAGGAGACATAACCGCTGATTTTGCACAAACGCATCCACCGGTACAGCAGAAAAGACATCCGGAACTTCCATGCCTCCATTTACTTAAACTTCCAGCTTTCCCTTACCTCCAAGGGCCAATGAAACAAATGGCATCTGCATGGTAGATAATTAAACTCGTTCAAAAGAATTGAGTACAGCCGTTGGTTGGTAAGCCATCCCCAAATCTCCGAGGTATCCGAGTAGGTAACATTTGAGGGGGGGCATTCAGTTTTCCCCTCTCAAATTTACATCCCTTCCTCACCATTTTGACGAAATAATTTTACAATAAAAGAAAAATTTTAGAGTCGTGTTAAGATTGAACCCGTCTCGATACCATGAAGAAATCTTCACAATGAATTGTTTTGTATTTCTTAAAAGTTCAATTTACACAAGTATGCTTTACATATAGAAAAGAAAGAAAACAACCAGCTTACTAGAATGATCTCTAGTGACCGGGTGCAAACCTACGCATAGAAAAGAAAGAAACAACCCGGGGCCACGTAATGACTTCTAGTGACCTAAACTCTACGCTTTAATCTAATCCTTAAATTAAGGAGATTACACTCAATACCAATACACGCCACTAATAAGTCATCTTCCTTTAATCAAGGAAAGATGATCGGTGCAAAAGAGAACAGTGAATACTCATGTACGTAATCGCCGGGCCACAGCAGAGCACGTAGTAGTTCGGAAGGATGTGAGGATCCAACCCGAAGAGGGTTATACAACAACCTGATGAGAGCACAACTAATCCATGAGTAAATGTTAACCCGATATATCATTCAAAACCATCCCGATGTGCCATGCAACTATTTATTTATGTATTTCAACAGATGGCTAGGAACCGAGCAAGATCAGGTTCAGAAAACCCTAAAATAATGGTGGGAAAATGTGATCCAAAGCTCTAGGGCTACTGCATGCAAGGGCCGGGGGGAGTGGTACCCACAGGGCATTTGGTGGAGAAGAGAGGGAGGAGAATTGGGGGGAGACGGGTGCACCGAGGAAGCAGGTAGGCCCGCGCCCAAGTGGGACGCATCATGCTTGGAGTGAGTGTGTGGAGGGATTTTGGGAATGTTTATTTATACCAACGACTGACTGAAGAATGTGTCAATGTTAGAGAGAGAGAGAGTTCTGCATATGAATACAAACTGAAACTATAGAGGGAGGGAGTGTGGTGCCTGTGTGGGAGACAGAGACAGTAATGCAAATCTTTGACCGTTGACTTTCTTCCACCACAGCTATTTTCTTGACTTGCAAAGAATAACTAATTTTTCATTTAACATCTCGAGGAAGACGGTAAAAGATTATATATGGATAAACATTCTGTATTGTATAATGATAATAATCAAAAGACGTGAATGTAAAGTATATTGTTGTTTATACACCCATAATATATACTTATGTATATCCACGCCCTACTCCAGTTTGTCCTTCTTTTTTTTTATGTTTTGCTTGAAGCCCTACTCTAGTGTCACTTATTATCTTAGTTTTCTTCTCCACATTTTATATATCAATAGGTCAATAATGGTTCTCATGTCTACTACGATTATATTTTAGTGGTAGTTATCTTCATTTGCTCAGAATATGTTTTATGTTCGACTCATATATAAGGGTATAACTTTGTGAGGATTATGTTGTTCATTTGTAAATTCTTTCTAGGGATTTTTTTTTATCATAAATAGTCACTAAAATTGACCTAACTCATCATTTTGGTCCCTCAATTTGAAAATCGATCAATTTCGTCTCTTAAATTGGCCTAACTCATCAATTTAGTCCATGCCGTCCAATTTTGTTAAATTTTCTGTTAAAGTGTTGAGGTGACACACATAGAGCCCACACAACCAATAATAAGATGCCACAAGAATAATAAAAAAATCGTCAATTCATTAGTTTTTAAATTTGACCACATTATGTCACATCAACAATTTAACGGAAACTTTAATGGAATTTGATGGCTTAGGTCAATTTCAAAGACGAAATTGATCGATTTTCAACTTGCAGGACCAAAATGATGAGTTAGGTCAATTTTCAGGGACCATTTGTGATTAAAACCCTTCTTTCTATGTAAATATTCTAGTTGTGTTTGTTCAAAATAATTAAATTAACCTATTTACAATGGAGTTATAAAAATAACTGTTCTACTACTAAGTTTTTACTATCTTGTTTTGAGTTATTAAATCCGTACAATCATGAAAAATGTGAAGATGAAAAATTATTGGACTATCAATTCCTAACGCAATAAGGTTATGTTTGGTACGTGGAAAGAGAGCTCGGGAATGGAAAAGTGTTTCCTTTTTCATGTGGTATATGATTTCCTAGCTTATTGTATTTTGTGACGAAAATTGTAACTTTGACACTGAAAATGAATGCCGATGTAATATTTTGGTCGCAGAATATGGATTGTTTTTGTCGCTATTGAGTTGTTGCTTTCGTGCGAAAACATGAAATTTGGCGCGAGTTTCACCTCATTTGTGACGAACTGGAGAATTGGTCGCTGATTCATTTTCACATCCAATTTTGTCGTCGTTAAAAGAGAGAAATTTCTGACCAAAATGTCGTCGCAAAAGTGAATTTTAATTAATATTTATTATATTTTATTTAATATTTACTGTATCAATATAACTTTTGCTTCTTAAAGACTCAAACGACATAAATTAATATGCATACATACATGTAGTGAAAACTTAATTGCATATAAATAAAGCCTAACTTTAATTATACATTGTCTAAAAATAGTATAGTCATAAACAGAAAAAGAAACATCTAGTTAGTACTTATAATCTCAAAAGACAAATAACTTTGACCCAAAGCATAATTCAAGACCAACCCATGGGAAACCAAAAAAAAAAAATAAGCACTGATCTTTATCTTTTTATGACCAATATGTCCCCTTTGACAATTAAAAGTGCCCATTTTATCCTAAAAAGTGATATTTCTTACTTGCTTTCCTAGCGTTACCAAACATAGGAAAAAAATCTTACATTTTCCTCCCCCCAGAAAAAACATGAGAAATCATTTCCTGTAAATTTTTTTCTGTGTACCAAACTCAGCCTAAGAAATCCACTTGAGTCTTACACATTACACTAGTAGAAAAAACAACTTGGGTGACAAAACTTTAGGTGACGAAGGAATTTTCGTCGGGCAAGAGGACTTTGGGCGACGAAATCCTTTTTTCGTTGCCTAAAGTGTCAACACATTTAGGCGACGAGGAAATTCGTCGCTTAAAAATGAAATGGGCGGCGAATAGATACATTCGTCGCGCAAAAGATGAAAAACGTGGTGGGAAAAAGGAGAATTTGGTGCGAAATTATGCCCGACAAATGGATTCGTCGCCCAAAACTTTAGGCAACAAAATGAGATTCGTCGCGCAAAACTTTAGGCAACAAAACCTAATTCGTTGCACAAAATTTATAGGTTTTAGGCGACGAAATGTGATTCGTCGCCTAAACCCAAGAAATTTATTCTACACCGTTCTTCTTTTGATCTGCTAATGAATGACTTATTCTTTTGATCCCAAGAAATTTTTGCCGGCTGTTGGGGGCAAAATTTTAAGGTTTTAAGCGACGAAATGAGATTCGTCTTGCAAAGTCATCATTTCATCGCGCAAACTTTAGGCGACGAAATGTGATTCGTCGCACAAAACTTTAGGCAACGAAATGGGATTCGTCGCACAAAACTTTAGGCAACGAAACCTGATTCGTCGCGCAAAATTTATAGGTTTTAGGCAACGAAATGTGATTCGTCGCCTAAACCCAAGAAATTTATTCCACACCGTAATTTGTTTTTTCATCCCAATTCTTTTTTGAAAACATGATCTTTTACTAAATTCAATAAGATGAACGGATCAGATCGTTGTTAGAATGTCCCCATATTTACAATTTACTGAAAATTGTGATGATGTTATATAGTTTCTATAAACTTTATAACGTCCTCCACAAATTTCGCTAACCTGTAAATTTCGAGACATAATATAAACGATCTGAACTGTTCATCTTATTGCATTCAGTAAAAGATCATGTTTTCAAAAAAAAAAATGGGATGAAAAAATAAATTATGGATATAATAATGGAGCATAAACGTAAACGTTAATCAACGGTTAAAAAATAATATAGCCTTTATGGATTCTAGTGTTCGATTTTGGAGATGACCTCTTAACGAAAGTTGTAGACCTTCTCGTTACGAGCGTTTGTATATTTTTTACAAATTTATCCCACTTCTCAATTACTTATTCTGAATTTTTCACTGTAAATTATTTTTTCGTACAACTATTAATTTGTAAAGACACATAGATATTTATTTCATTAAATCAGAACCGTTGAATATGTAGACCTCTTCTTCAAGATCATTGTAAACAAAAATTACTTCATTCATAAATGAATAAGTCATTCTTTAGCAGATTAAAAGAAGAACGTTGTGGAATAAATTTCTTAGGTTTAGGCGACTAATCACATTTCGTCGCCTAAAACCTATAAATTTTGCGCGAAGAATCAGGTTTCGTCGCCTAAAGTTTTGCGCGACGAAATGATGACTTTGAGTGACGAATCTCATTTCGTTGCATAAAGTTTTGCGCGACGAATCACATTTCGTCGCCTAAAGTTTGCGCGACGAAATGATGACTTTGCATGACGAATCTCATTTCGTCGCCTAAAACCTTAAAATTGTGCCCCTAACAGCCGCCAAAAATTTGGGGCTGATTTTGAAATTTTTAATAAAATTATGTCTATATTTTTGTAAAGTTCTAAGCCGATGCCCAAAACAAAAACACGCTGGATCCAAAGTTTAATCTCGCGTTGACCTCCTTCTTCCCCTTCTCACTACTTTTCACGCCTCCATTCCCAGCCTCATATGTTTCTCCTCCAAAACCTAGATCTTCTATTTTCTTGATCTGCTCTCAACATTGCACTTTGTCGCTGTATTTTTCGATCTTTCTTACCTTTATACCTTCTCTATTGCTCTTTCCCTCTCCTTCGTATCTCTGTCTTAGAAACCACGAATACCTGGAAAAAGAATTCGAAGATCCGAGAAAACAATTTCGTGGTGGTGGGGAGGAATTTGTCTTATGGTGGTGGTCCTCATAAGGTTGTGATGACGGAGGCCATGGCGGAGCAGAACGAAGAGATGGTGAGAGGTTTTGTGGATGGGAATAGGCTGAGACGGAGCGTTCAGGTAGTTATTCTTGGTACTAGCCAGCGTGTTCCAGGTAGCTCTGTTTCTTAAAGGATTGGCAAAATTTCTGGTTGGGTTCAGAGACCCTGATTTGCTTGCTAAATTTGAAATCCTGAAGACTCCTCTCGGTAAGCAGAATTTCGCTTGGCAATTTGATTAATTTATGTAATGAGTGTTTTAATTAGCAATTAAAGTTCAAATATCATATTAATTTCGTTTTGGGTTCATCTTTTTTAAGGTTATAATGATCTTAAATTTGTTAATTTAGTATTGTTATGTGTTGTGCAGGTATATTGATTGTGTGTTGGTATGAATTTTATTTGCAGGCATGACCATGTTCATATTAGATGAGGCTTAAGGTCGCAATTCTTCAAGAGGAGTGGATAAGTTGCATGCCAAGTTTTACCTATATAGTGAGTCATAAAGTTTCCTGTTTTACGTTTGTTAAGTACAATTTCATGCAATCTGATTTGCCATAGGACGTAAAGAGTGCATTGTGGTTTGATCTGCAAAAATTTGTGTTAGAGAGTGCATTGTGGTTTGATCTGATATGCCCATGTGTTTGAGTTTGGGGAAATGACATTGTGGTTTGATCAATTATTTTCATAAATAAAGTATTATGGCTGGGACTCAATGATAGAAAATATGTAGATTAGTTCGTTAACATGTACTAAATGTTATTGGCATGCACACTTAGTGTACTGACATGCTTTTGTTATTAATATTTTCGAAATAAATCTTTTCATGGAGTTGCTTTTTTTTTAGTAGGTCTAATGGAGTTTGATGGCATGCAAGTATGCCTTCATACATCTAAGATCTTTAATATCAGTTATGGTGGACTTTATATGTTGTTTTCTTTGATAATTCTGTAGTTTATCTTCTATTTTAGTATAGTTGTTGGCCTTATAAGAGCATTAATGATGCATGGTGGTGAGAGGTGATTGGGTGAATTCTTGGGCTTCAGATGTTAATCTTTGTTAGGTAAAGATTACATTTTTGAGTAGATAATTTTTCATCTCTTGTTGCCTGTGGCTGGTTTAGCAGTTCTATAAGGTTTGGCTGGTTGGCCTCCATCAGTTTGTAATTCTGTTGCAATTGCAGCCCTTTATAATTGAACGTGGTTCATAATTATGTTTATGGAATTATTGCACGATATTGACAATCTGCCAAAAGTAGTGGACTGCAGTCTTCCATATACATAGTAATTGCTGAAGTTGACTTCTGCAGTTAGTATGTTGAATTGCATGCCTTACTTGTATATAAGTGAAAGTCTATACATGCATAGACTAATCTTGAAATAAGTGTGATAGAGATAAAAAATCGCAGATGCCCAGCCCTAGGTATACGAACTTGGACATGTTGCATGTTTAAAGTTTCTAGTATATGAATTAGAACAACTTTTCCTGGTTTGCTAGATTACTCGAGTTTGTTTTTTGTGTGCAATTTGGATGTTTGGTTTCCTGAGAGTAGAAAGCTAGGAATTGTGTACATATATGAAGTATGAGTATGTTTTCTCACTGGTTTTCTTATTCTAACAGGGACTACAAGCTATCAACCTAGGGGACAGTGGATTCGTAGTTGTTAGAGATGGATGCGCCGTCTTCCAATCCCCCGTGCAGCAACATGGCTTCAATTTTACATATCAGCTAGAAAGTGGCAGCGAGGCTAATCTACCAAGCTCTGGTCAGGTCAGTAAATAATTGAGCGCTATGCTAATAATCGATTATGTAGTTTATGTTCGTTGACTGCGAAATGAGCTTGAAAATAATTAGCTATCTAAACTTCTTTGGATCCTGCTTGTTTGATTTCTGGTTATATATATTTGTTTGTTGTGATGTAGTTATATATTGTTTATTGAGTACATTGTACCATTTGAGTTGATGAATTGTTAGAAAATGTATGTTAAAGTTCTCTTCTTTTGGTAATCGTTTCGTTTGTTTGAAGTGACTCTGTGTTGAATTGCATTGCATGTGTATGATAAGTTTGTCTCAATGTTATATGACAAAGATGGAGAAAGAAAGCCTTTTTCTGAAATTATATGTGAACTGCTGCAAATGTGGAATAAGTTGTTCGATTGGTATAAGAAATAATTTTGTGTTCAGAAATTAGAAGCCAATCAATATGAACCGTCTTTAATTTTTCGTTAAGGCTTAATGTTGAAATTTGTATCCTCTGCGCAGCTCATTTAGTCGAACGAATCATTAAGACTTAGTGTGTGTGTTTGCACTGTCAGTATGTGTGTGTGTGTGCGTTGTGAGTATGTGTGTGTGTTTGCTCTGTGAGTATGTGTGCGTGTGTACGTTGTGAGTATGTGTGTGTGTGCGCGCGATGTGTGTGTGTGTGAGGATGTGTGTGCGTTGTGTACATGGATTAGTTGAATTAACTTTTTCGACACACACATATACTTCTGAATCTTTTATACTTCCGAAAGAATCAAGTCTCCTCTTCTCTCCTTCCTTCCTCAATGTTGTTGCCTTCTTCGTCGTCTAACTTCTTGCTGTCTTGCTTTCTTCCCTCCCACTAATAGCAATTTAGTGATGACAATAAGTGAGAGAAAATGGTAAAACAATTGTAACTCTTTTGGGCAGCCTTTATGCCAATTACTCCCTCTTAATCCTCATCTTTAATTCCATTTCCTTTGATATTTGAATAGGTGTCAGCTGGCTTGTTCTTAGTTGCATCAGTTTTGGCTGCTAGATTTATTGGATTTATTGTTTTCATTGCAGTTACAAATTGCTCAGTCTCTTGTGAACCTTTCAGTGTTAAAAAGGCCATAACGTCTTCTAGAAAAATGATATTAACAATCCCCAAAATGGTCCAGAAAATAGACATATGTAGCTTTCCAAGCATATAAAGATCATTCTCTAATTCATTCTAAGTTGTTCGCAACTTGCTTCCAAAGTCAGCTGATCTGCACAGGCAGTTTTGACGAATTTGTTACTTAAAATCCCACTTGTGCTATTTTTCTTTTCTTTGCTTGACAAATCTTACAAAACACAAAACAAAATAAATAGCTAAAAAATATAAGGAACTAACTAAGAAAAGACAAGTGAATTTGATGTAATATATATATAAATATGAGCTTATATATATAAATATGAGCTTCTCACCCTACACCCAATCTTTTACATATTTGTTTTCCGTTTACTGCCATATTCAAATTAATTGATTGCATGTTGCAACTATTGGTACGATTATCAAATTTGTTGTAAATATTGTGTGGATGTGGATGTGTTGTATTATTGTTTGCAGGTTATGGAAAATGTTAGACTTTTAGGGGAGGTTCTGCCGATTGTTCTGTAAAATTTTTAGTACAAGTTTTAACCATGAATTTGTTCATTATTTTGGCAGGGAAGAAAAAGACCCGGGGCCCTTGCAGACAGCTGAAGTATGCGCAGGTCACACGTGTGTCTTCTGATTTCCAGCCACCGGGTTCTCAGCCCCCTCCCTCACTATATTTTCAGCCAGCATCTCAATAGCCATTTTGTTTTAGAATTCTAATTTATTTTCAATTCTTATTTTGTACGTACATTTTTTATATAATATAATTTGTTTTTCTAGATTGTTTGTTATATTTTATTGTCTTTTAAATACCAATTAATTCATTAAATTAAATAATTAATTAAATTTTTTAAATTGAAAAAAATTAAAATAATTCAATTAAATTGAAATAAAATTATTAAATATTTTGCGCGATGAAACAAATACCATCGCCTAAACCTTTAAATATTTTGCGCTACGATAAAATTTATTCGTCGCCTTAACTCTATTGCGACGCATCTATTCGTCGCCCAAAGTCGTAGCGCAAATGTGCATTGGGCGACGAATGTATTTCCTTCGTCGCCCAAATGCTTGCTCCACGGACTTTGAGCGACGAATTTGGGGCGACGAATTAATGGTCGCTCAAATATTTAGACGACGAAAAGGGACCTTGAGCGACGAAATTTGTTTTGTCGCCCAAGTACCTTTTTTTACTAGTGTTACTATGGAACTTTTTTCAATTTGGTTGCAAAGCAATTTAAAGGACACTGCCAAATTGGAATTTGTGATTGGCTTTTGAAACCGAGGTGGATACAATTGGAATATGTGGTAGCTACTATGTTCTTGTTGTTTATTGGTTAATTTGAATCGTTACTCACATAAATCATTGGGATTTGTGGTTGTGATCTACCTGAGTACCAGGGCGTGTGAAACTACCTGCTGAGTAACCGGAGCCTCAACCAAAATTTGGGCATTATTGAAGGGGAAACATTTCTTGATTCAATACGTAATGGAGTATTCGATCTAGCATGAGTCCCCAATATTGCTCCTTTGAAAATGTACAATACTTGGAAATGAGTACTGCTAGCTAGTTCTTCATCAAGAAGTCAATGTAAATAACTACATTAGGGACAGAAATAACTAATATTATAATCATGGGTAAGACAACAGAAAAAAAAATCACAAATATTATAATGTTAATTAAGACAGATGGTGGGAATTGGTATTTGAGGCAGCTAGCATAAAAGCATCTTTATTAGTTATCCAATTTATTTTAAAGTTAATAATAGATGACGAAAGTGTAACAATAAATTTGATACATTGATGTTACTAATTTGTATGTCATACAATTGTCATATGGTAGACGAAGAATTCATATTTTAAGGTATAATATCAACAAATAAAACACATATTTTAACACGTGTAGATTGATAACAACATTTATCAACGTTATAGTTAAATCAAGAAAATTATCAATTAATTGGTGGGGGTTACATTTCTTTCATGCATAGGTGCCTCTACGTAGTGTATATTAAAAAATGTGCATGCACAAGTACTACAAAAGGCGCAAAGCCACAGCCATTCACATTGATCAATGATGGTACTGCAATTTGTGGGGCACGTATATATGTTCACATGATGGTCTCTTGTTGCATGGCAGAAATTAGAAATCACTTTGACATATATATACTTTAAAACCAAATTCCAGCACAGAGTACACAGAAAACCTAAATCTTTCGTTTAACAGCTTTTTAAGATATGATTAACTTTAAGAGACCCATAATGTGGTCCCTAATATCATGCTGCCCTTTGGGTGTAACATGGAAAAAATTGTCACTGACAGCACAAACATGCTTGGAAGCATTTTATTGGATACGCAAAAGGAATAATTACCGTATCGTTAAGCCAGGATCCTGCTGCCCTAATGTGACAGTAAAATATTTGGGTTTAACTACCATAGTTCAGTAAAGTGACACCAAATAAATTGACTTAAAGTTAATTGGTCACAACAGATTCAAATTTTGATGCAATCTGTATAAACAATTAGTTAATCACATGCAACTTTTTGGATTCATGGCAGATCGATCAAGGTAAACTTTCTATCTTACATTTGAATTGATAGTAGAAAAGGGGCTTTGGAGATTGTGCATGCATGTTTTAATATCTTCTGATCAATTTTTAACTAACTTATTTATAAGAAAAACTTTTAATTAACATGGTACAAAATCATATAGTTTTACATGGTGGCTGTTGGTCCTGAGATTTCGAGAGTCTTGTGCGACATTGTAACTAAGACCCTTATTAAGAAAAAATTTATTATGAATTGAAGCTACACATTAATTTTTCAGCTCTTTCTTTTCATTATAAAATTATTTCAGCACAAACAAGTAAATTTATTACAGTTAGTTGAATTGGTCATGGATTTTTAAGCCATCTATGAGGCCCTGAGTTCGAAACACTTTCGTGTTGTTTTGAATTTTTTTTTTCCTTAACAACATGCAAAAAGAAAAAAAAATTTGGAGGCATTGACGAGATTTGAACCCACCCTCTCATGTGAAATTGAATAAAGAAACACCATTTGTGCTAAGCGCAAGATATGTTAATTTAGTGCACTACAACATACATAACCTATATATATTTGTATTACGTTAAAAAATTCGGGACCCTTCAAAATCGGGGACCCTATACAAGTGTATCACCTGCACTCCTTCAGAGTCGACCCTACATGGTGGATAGTTTTTTGGCTTTTGAACCCTGCCCACAGAAAATTAATAAGCAAGAAAATTGTTTTCGCAATTCCTATATGTGTAATGATGGAGTGAGGACCCTGTTACTTATGGGTTGGATGGCAAGCCCTACCTTGTTGAATTATTGGTGGAATCTTTTTATCTTCTTCAGGTGAAAAGGTAATAAAAGTAACAAAATGATGAAGGTTATGTTTCGAGCAGGAAAAATGTGGCACATTGAAAGTTGTAGAAGAAGTTCAAGCTGAATTCCCCCCCAACCCTACTGTCTGTCTCAAATTCTAACCCATATCCAATGGTTTGGCTACATATAGCTATCATTATAAAATATAACACACTAAAAATATAATTTTTAAATGAATATAGTGTATGTCTATAATTTTTCATCTCTAATAGTGCAGGGGTTATATTTTATTCGTCTTAATAATTTATTATTTTTTAGTATATTGAGATATATTATGATACAACACTCACAAATCAAAAATTATGTATTGTTTATATTAATTAAACTACTATTTTACACTTATGTAAATATATTTTATGGAACAATTTTTGTTATGCTAAGAAGGTGTGAAGTTGTTAGAATGTAAGATAGGTATTTATAGATTTTTTTTTTGGGTATTTTTACTTTTTTTTTTTTTTTTTTACAGAGATCTAACTTTGATTTAAAAATAAAATTAAAAGCATATGCAACGGCTAGCTGATGTCAGCCTGCATTTTTATCTGGACCGTTGGATTTAATAGTGTGTATGATCTTGTTTTTTTTACAGGCGCGCTAACGTGTGACGAATTTTCAAGCTTAGTACGTGGACAACACAAATCGGGTGAAGTGAACCACGTGTGGCCGTTGGGCTTCACACATGGGACAATCTGCTCTAGTACTATAAAATTTGAGGTTCCACCATAAAATCAATTAGTAATATAGGGAGTGGCCCAAGCTCTTATAAACCCTTGCAAGATTTCTTCTTTCACCAATGTGGGACTCTTTTACCTTCATCCTTACATAGATGACCTAATTGACTTGCATCTTGAGCTTTTTTTAACACTACTTGGGTCCACCATTATTAGCCTATTAGGTAAGTAAACCCATGCTAGGGCCCGCCCTGGGAGACTGCAAGTGGTGCCACCGCACAGGGCCTCCGATTTCAGAAGGCCCCTGATTTTTTTTTATGTACTATATATATATATATATATATACGAAACTGTGCACAATATTTATCAAATGCATGCCTAGCGCAAGTGATTTGGTGTACTTTTAAACTTACTCGCGAAAAAGGTTCGATCCTCGCATCTACTAATTTCTTTTTACACAATTATGTAACAAAAACATTAAATAATTGTCTCTAAAACAATTGGAACCCAAAACCTTAGAGAAAATTTGAACCCTTAACCACTGCAGCCTTGTTCTTTTGTTATGAATTTGTTTACTTTTTTTTTTCCCTTAAATGAAAAAACTGGAAAGAAAAAAAAAAAGAATTTTAGCCGCTTGTTATCAAACCCTTTCATCGTTCCCCTTAATCAAAAGGGTCTCTGCCTTTTTGCTTGTCATTCACAAGCACATAACGAACTTATTTTTCATCCAGACATACCTATATTTAATTTTGTCAAAAATGTTAAAACTTTGTGATTCTAATTTATGATTTCTTTTTGCATTTCAATTGATTTCATTTGTAACATTTGCGGTGAATTTGGCAAAAAAAAAATTTAATCTATGACATGGTAGACTTTTTTCTTTTAAAATTGTCATATTTAATCGTGAGAGGGCCTCATTTTAGATTTTGTACAGGGCCCTCAAGGTCGGCCTTGACCCATGCAATATAACTCAAGCTACTAATTAACGAATCTTAAGTATAATCGATTCTACGCATGTAATCTTTGATATAATCAGTTCTAATAATCCTACATTATTTAGCGTAGTCAAGTTGAGGAGAAAAGAAGTATGACAACTAATGATAAGAAAGTTTTAACTAAGTAAAGGCTCGACAACTGAAGAAATGTACCATACAACAATGCGTGCTATGTATGCAAACAAAAAAAAATAGCATAAGTTGTGATCCTAACATATTGCGGTTCTCAGCTAGATGATATTCATTGCCTTTTATTTGGTTTGAATAGCCATATATAACATTCATCATATCTATAATTAAGGAAGGCAACATGGTTGCTGATGCCCTGCTATTCATGTACTTTCTCTAAAATGGTTCTACAACTTTTCAAGTCAGTGATATTTTATTTCAGGCAAAAAAAAAAAGGGAACAACAACAGATAGGGCTTCTATAATTACTTGGAAAACAATTAAAAGTAAGCAAAAAAGTAGAGGGGAATGTTTCTTCTTCCATTATTAGTTATTTTTGTTGGTGTTTTTGTCATGTCATTTGACTTTTTTGTGCGTTGGTGTCCTAATTATGAAAGGAATTTAAGGCATGTATCATCATGACATCTATAATGGAATTAAGCATAGGAATACAAGTGATTCAAATTGTAAAAGTTAGGGCATAATCTCTCCAATATCAGGTGTTACTGGTTTAATAATTACTTAAACAATATAAATGTTGAAATAAACCTTCAGGCTGGACAATGAGCAAATTAAGGTTAACTGCCAAATGTCAATTTCCTGGTGCCTGAATTAATTAGGCAGCAGTTTCAGGTTGTTTTATAAGTTGCAAGTAATCAATGCATGCAACGTTCAATCATGAACGTCACTCTGCAGTTTAGAATTTTCGATATTCTACCATGACACTGACCTAAAACCGCGCGATCGAATTCCTATCGCCGGGAAAACATGTACACGTGTTTCCTTTTATAAACAAAATTGGGTATTACAAGCAATATTATTTTCAATTAGACTAAAAGAAGTGAGAGATTGAACTCGAGACCTAGGGCTAGTTTGGTATTGATGTGCTTTGAAAAAAAGTTGTTGTGAGAATAAGCGGCTGTGAAATAAAGCCAGCAGAGTGTTTGGTAAACTTTTTTGTAAAAGTGCTTTTGGAAAAAAAAGCAGTATGATAGTGTTTGGTAAACTTTTATGTAAAACAGCAGCTGTGACTGTGTGAAATGACCAAAAAGAGTATAATACTAAATGTGCTATTAATTTAATTTTCTTAACAAATAAAGATGAATTATTAAATATACTTTATTTGTAAAAGAAAAATATTTATAAACTTTCAAAATTGAATTTAATTTCAAAATTGAAGCTTTGAACAACGAATCAATTATAGGGGAGTTTTTCAATCCAACACCGTCAAACTTGCTACACACATCCCTGAACGTGCAGGAATTGAACCTGCATAGACAAAGCCCAACAGATTTCAAGACACCAAACCCGAGAGTCTCACCGGTAGTCGCCCTCCACATTGGTCACCAGATTCGAGAACATTACCAGTACCAATAAAATTGAATCGTCGATCTCGGTCTTTTGATTTGCAGTCTGCAAGCCCACCACATCGATTCACTGATCTGAATCAGTGCTGCCTTACTGCTGCAAATCGATCTCCTCCGTGTCGCCATCAGCCCGTGCCTCGTCCTCCACCGTGGGCTCGCCAACATTTGTTACCGAGACAACACCGACGTCACCCACCAAGGAGAATCATCTTCGCCATCTGTGATTTTCCTCCGAGCTGTGAACTAAAGAATCACCTCGTCCTCACCCTGGTTCACGATAGAAACCAAAAATTGGTTTCCCTGCTACGCATGAAAGAAGAGAAGACAGTGGTCTTCTTTCTGCAAGTGGGTAAGGAAGGAGGGCGATTTTGGATTATTGAAAAATTCATTAAACCTACATTGTTCACCCGTGTTTTTGATAAAAAGCTTTTTTTGGAAGCTGCAGTTGTTTTTTAGAGGCTGCTATTTGCAGCTTCAGTTTTTAGGCTTCTTTTCACCCTAAGCTTAAAAAAAAGCTACTTTTGGAAAATTTACCAAACACCTAAAATCCTTCTAGCTTTTTTTCACCCCAGCTTTTTTTTTAAACACCTCACTTCCAAACTGCACCCTAATGGGTTAAAAAATAAAACCTTATCCACTAGGGGTCAAACCCACATGTGTTTCTTTTAAGAGGAAAAACTAGGGAAACAAATTAAAACTCTAGCCGTTCTCTCCTTCCCCCTATACCAAAATTCATAGATGCCGGCCCCTTACTCCGACTTGGGCCAGGTGGCAACCCTCTCCCCTTCTCTTAGCCTTCCTCCTTCCTTTTTCATGGATTGTTGCAGGTCTGTTATTCGCTTTAGTATTTTCGTTCGTAAGTGCCTTCTTGGTTATTTGCAAGTCTCTCCTAGTGAATATTTTAATTTTGTGTTCGTGTGTTATTGGCTCATGTTGGGTTTTCGTTCTTTTTTATTTCTTCGTTGATGGTATTGAACACAAGATTCATGTATGGGCACTATAGTTGGTTCATTGTCAATTCCTCTTCAAAGTGGCGCTACTCATTGTCAAAGTGTGTCCTCATGTTCATTATATTGCATTTTTTGTCTCTTAGGTACCAATTCGTGAAGTGTTCTACTTTTTCATCAGTAATGGATTTCATTTGGTTTTGGAGTGCCATCTTAGCCTTTTAAGTTTGGGTGTGGATGATTTAAAGACTTGGATGCATTCATTTGCTTATTTTTGGGCATGTCTCGCCAATGGAAACTAGTTTTGCCAAGTTGGCATTTTATGTATTATTGAAGTCTCTTTAGATTGAAAACTTCTTGAATTTTATCCAAAATGTCCTCTTTGATGTTTGTGTTAGTTCTTAATGTTATAATAAATCGTTATTATTTCGTCTAAAACAAAAAAAAAACAAAGACTAGGGCAAAACGTAAGTGCTAAAAGCTTGAAATAGCGAACTCTTTTGCACATTGCGATCTACCAAAACTTGCTCAACCAGAATATATAATCTCACTTACACAGTTACACTGCAACACATTTTAAATTTAACTTGGAAACAATTGATCACATAAGCATTATTAGCTATATAATTATACTCTTTTCAAATCTTAATTTGTAGTATATATAGTCGTTATCCTTTCCTCGCCGACACAGTCAGTTTTGCTGATTAATTGGCCGACAACAAGATCATCCATGATCATATGCAGAAAGGTAAAATGGAGACATTGAAATTTCTGTACTTGGCTTGTACCACCCTGCCCTGGGGCATGTCCTCAATCGCATGCATAAAAGGGTAAGAAAGAAAATTGAAACCGAGGAGTAAATGAGATATCATATCAAGGAGAATATATGACAACACGATGTATAATAGTACTCCATTACTATAAAAGCGCGAATCGCTATCAATTTTTCACTGTTATTAACCAAAAAAAATTACAAAAATCACTGCTCAACAGGAACTGTCACACACCCACTGTCACAAAAAGCTACTTCAGAATTAATCTATGACTTTTGACATTGTGTTGAGAGTAGTACGTATTATCCCACGCTTGGAAATAAAAATCTTTCGCAATTAGTAGTTTAAAAACTTTTGCACTCTTCCATTGTCAATTGATTTGGGTTGGATGACCTAATTCTAATATAATATCATAGTAGATAATTTACGCGTTGAATATATATTAAGGAAATATTTTACTTGAATACGTTGATGATAATATTTCATATCAAAAAATACCGTGTTCATTATATAACTGACAAAAACATATCAATTACACGTTACAATATTTAAACAAAACATCCAAAATAAGAAGAGGAGGTTCCTCGAACGAAGAACAACAACTCCCCATATATAAAGCAGATCATCTATAATACACACTGATCTCATGTGGAGTCCTTATACACGACCTTCATTTTGTAACCGTTACATATAAACAAGAAATATTGGCGTAACTTTGGCTTTTATACTTTATCTCCATCGATCTTTCACTTTCATACGATAGAGTGATTTTACCGGTTAGAGAAATGGGAGCTTCACCTTCATGGATGATGGATGGTGATTATGGGGTTTGCTATAGCTAGCCTAGTAAAAGGTCTCTCTATCCACAAGAGCTTAAAGCTAGCTGTTTGTGCACTCTTGTCGGTCTAGTGCCCCAAAAATTAGGGGAAACTATTCATGATGTCGATGTTAGGAAGTCAATCCCCCACCTGGTCGAACAACCCAGAATTATTGATGTACGTGCCCATGACTAGCTACTACATAATTGTGTAATCTCATCCTTTACTCAAAGACAAGTCTTCAGAGACTCAAAAATTTTAGGAATGCATGGTGGCATTTTATCATGCATAACCTTCTCGATAATGCTAGACGACTCTTTTTTATTTTTTCGTTCAAGTTTCAACTTAGGTGTCCTTCTTATGTTGGATAATAAAATGTGCGCTATTTTTTGGTGCGATAATGTTCATAACTTGTCACCTAAGTTGGATTTAAGTATTTTCCAAAACTTGTTAGCATTTCACCTTTTCTCTTTCGGTAGAAAACAATATTTTGCCATTTCTATAACTGCATGCATCCTCTTATCCTTCAAGATAATTTCAAGTGAAAATACAAGACCCGCTTATAAAGTGAATACGAAATTTCTAAAACTAATCTCAGAACTCAGAAACAAAGATTGTATCTCTTCCATCATATTAGCCTCATCAAAGATTTTCCCTAGTTAGTTAATACATTGTGTCTATAATGTAAACTTTTTGTATGTTCATTGCAGAGTAGTGTCTCTCATAATAGATTGCCGGGCATTATATATAACATGCTCATGTTGCAAGATTGAGAATACAATCAATAATTCAAATTCATAATCTAGGAACATAAGAATGTTATGCTGACATGAGTCTAGAAATAACATTTCTCGTCCATTTCGCCTTTGTTTGTGCTTGTGCTTGATATGATTTGATTGTTTCCTCACTTCGTTTGCGTTTTATTTATTTTTTCCTTATAATTGACTACAAAAATCAGGAGAGGGGCACTACTGTTAGTGTCCACCAAAATTTATAGTTTCTAGTATTAAGTTATTAACCCCGTGAGTCTGTCGATAATTGATATAACGTCAAATCTAGTGTTTTTCTTAATTTTTCCAGGCCAGCTAGCAATCTTTATGTTAAGATAAGGCAAACAGTGCACCTAGCTAGCTATCACTAATTAAGCTTATATTTAAGTTGACTATAATTTCATGCAATATATGCATGAACAGTGTTACTATTTAATAATTCAACCACTGTGTTGATAAGGCAAAAAGCAAATCTTTTGAAAAGCTGAAATGAAAAATGCTTAAATAGTTAAATCCTATTAAACTGGATTCTAGCTGGACTCAGCTCTCTAGACCTTGGCGTCAAAAGGTGGCATAATCTTAGCTTAAGCTTTTTAAGATATCATTGCCATTAGAAAATATGATTAATTCTTGTTTAATTAATTTTAGGTTTACATTAGATTGCAATCATGTCTGTCATGTCTCTGTGGTGCAGTCTACGACACAAACAAATAAACTTAATTATTATAATAAAAAATAGATTTTTACTGCAGTGACAGAAAGTAATAATGTCTATGCACTCTGGTGCGGATTTAATCATCACCGATCCCTTTTCCCTCTTAACATTTAACAATTTAATCTACTAACGATATTGTTTGTAAAAAAAAAAAAATTATTTTTATAAAAAATAAATATATCTACACAGAAAACCTGATAAAGGAACACACTTCCTTATTGGGAAGAACAAGATATTTAACAAAATCATGATTAGTTGGGTTTTTTTTTTTTCCAAATATATTACAATTCTTGATCCATTTGAGAGTAGAGGGAAAACAAAAATTAAAGAAGATGTTGAGATTATAAATCCCATATTATTAATTGATTTTATAGTGAAATCTCAACTTTCTTTATAGTATCAAAGTAGGTTATTCCGTGTGTGAAGTCCAACGGTCATACATGTTCCACGTCACCTGATGTGTTGTCTACTTGCTAGACTTGAAATTCACCACACGTGAAAGAGCATATGCTAAGGTTATAAATCTCACATTGAAAAAAAAATAGACCTTGCATGTGCTTATATCAAATTAAATGACTTGGTTGAGGCCACAAATCACATGGTAATGCCAATAAATATGAGTCTGTCGGCTACTTTACAAGGCCAGGATTGGAAGAGGGGTTGGTGATATGTAACACTTTGTATCTAACATAAAACATTTTGATTATGGTCTAGCATGTAGGAGAGGATAAACATTTATCTAAAGTTGAAAAAAAAAAAAACAGAAGACATGATAAGATGGATCACAAATATATACATAAAAAACTATGAGAAAAAGATAATGAAGGAGACTAAAGACTAGAGAGAGGGAGCTAGGGTTTGTGATTCCAAAGCAACGATTATGCATCGTTAAGCATGAGGTTAGATTCCTTATAATATTGTTTTTGGTTCCCAAATCAAAAGCAAAAGCATCATCAAATTGATTAGGACCATGGAGTTCATGTCCAATCCTCCTAAAGATGACTTTGCTTGGCTTAGGTTAAACCTTTCAGCCCATCGTTTCATGTCGCTCGAATGGCAAGCTAGTGGAGCCCTCGTGAAGCGAATACCCGCTTGACCACAAGTACACACACACATGGATATTATTATAAATATCATCTTTTTTGTTTTTGTTAAAAGAAGTATCTCTTTTTAGATGATGATTGAAGTCAATGGAGTAGTAGGAAGAATACTCGAGCTTCCCGTTTCAGTTTCTTTCTTTCTTTCTTTGATTTGTTTTCTTACTTTTTAGCAATAGCTATAGCTAGCTTTTCTCATTTGATTCTGAATTTTAATGGAATTAAAGAGGACTTAATAAGATTGGAGCTTAAGACCAGGCAAGGTGGGGAGCACATTCATATGAAGGTTGAAAATATATATACATATATTATGTAGATATAGGCAAGTAGGTATGCATGACTGTGTTCCTTTGCTTTAAATGGGATTAGGGTTTGCTGCCATATTTTCCAATACAAACAGTTTTGCTTGTGGACCATCAATGTTTTGAAGAATTGAAAGTATGTCTAGACTCTAGATAGTGCTATTGAAAAATGGCGTTACAAGCATGCTTTTATATATTAAAAAATAGTTATAATATATATTTAATAATTGGATTAGAGGAAAATTGTTGGTTTTTTGACTTGTTTTTGGTGGGTTTGTGCTTTGTGTCTGTGCTTTGTGATTGAGGTGGTGTTTGAAAGATGGGGAGGTTTAGAGAGAGGGGGGGTTGTTTGGTCCCATTTGTAAATGCATCTAAAAAGGGAGAGAATTGGTGTGTCATGTCCCCCTACAATTGACCCTCATGAACAATTGGAAAAGGAATTGCATAATTGTGTCTTGGTAGGTCTGGCTAAGTTAGAAGCACCTGGTCAGTATTGCTATCAACTGCACCACACTGGCAGATTGCCCCATACCTAGCAGCTATATATGAACTCCCTTCAACACCCTCATTTATTTGTTCCAAATCCTTCCTATATTGATCCTAGGTTAAGCAAAATTTCTTCTTTATTATATAGTTTGTTTTATTGTTTGTTTAGTAGTTAAAAGTCGGACATTGATCTTTAAAGAGGCTTATAATTTTCAACACATTCAGAGTCTAAAAGGCCTTTACCTCTAATCAATCTCACAAACGTTTACCTTTCATTTTAGATAAAACTCCATTACGCGCTCTTGGCATATATATTTTCAAGAGCCCCTTTTCCAAAGGGAAACAACGTGTATTAAAAGCTTTAAACTCACCATAAGAGAAAACCCTAGATCAAGAAAACTAAAGCCGTCGTCACCATAGCCATCACCTTCACTTTCACCGTCAACCACTACGAGGAAATCAACCAGGATCATATAGCAGCAATGACCACAACTTGGAGATGAATAAGGACTCGAGCAAGAGGTACCAACCAAATAAAACTAAAACATATAACCCAAATCAACCATGACAACACAAGAAACTCACTCAAATAGAAAACACCCAAAACTCCCAAATTTATGGGATTTGGGGAAAAGTGAGAGGAAGGGAAGGCCCTAAAACCCTAGAGCAAAAACTCAGGGACAACACCACCACCAATTCTCAAAACCCTAGAGCTGCGACAACCCCTCTTCTTATATTGTGAACTTGATATCAATGCATTTATCTATAAGCGATTTGCAGCTCGAGTGGTTAACTTCAGATTATTCATCCCTTCCAAAGAAAGTTGATGGTTCCACTATAAAACCAATTGACAACATGGGTACTAGTCCAACTACTTATAAGCACATGCAAGGTCCCTCATTTCCCTAACGTGGGATTGATACTCTCAACACGCCCTCTCACGTGTAGCGAATTTTCAAGCCTAGCACTTGGACAACACAAATCGGGTGGCTTGGAGCATGTGTGGCCGGTAGGCTTCACATGCGGAACAACCTCATCTGATACCATGAAAAAAATTGAGGTTCCACCATAAAACCAATTGGCAATATGGGGAGTAACTCAACTATTTATAAGCACATGCAAGGTTCCTCGTTTCCCCAATGTGGAATTGATACTCTCAACACCTTCCCTAACTTTCAGTGTCAATTTCTCCATCCCCTAATATATCTTGTATTCGTCCATTTCACCCTGCACAATTGCTGCTGAGCTTCTAGTGCGCAACACGGAATCTAGCAACAATGATGATACTTGGCATGACTTGGAATAGCTACTTAGTCCTCAATGGCTCACTGTCAATTTTTATGTTAACTGTGATCTACGATAGCCTCTTTGATTGAACAATACACAACGTTAATTGATGGGTGTCAAGTCGACAAGAAAAAAGTTTTTGCACTAACATAAATCATTCTAAAAGTTCAAAGAAAGCAAAATTTTGAGAAGCTCCAAATGCATATTATCAAACACTAAATGTATGATGTGAATCCACAATCCCTAAAAGATCTAGTAGAGGATAAATGAATCCACAATCCCTAATAGTAGTACGAATCCAATAATTCAAACCCTAAACAACAAATTATGAAGTACAAAATAAAATCACTAAAACAAGTTAATTGTTACTGGTCAATAAGCAAACATACGCTAAAAAAAAAGGAAAATAATTAACATTTCATTTTTGTTTCATTTATATCAGTTTCTCCTGTAACAAATGCAGGAAATTGCTTTCAACGTACTCGATCCTTCTCTTAAACAACTAAACACTGTCTGGCAATCAACCCTCAACTCAAACACTACATTTCTTGTACAAAAGTTTATGAAACTCCCACTCCGAACACTGGAAACCTCTCCATTCCAACTGCGAGCAATCACATTAGGTATGACGGGGTGGATAGCAACGTCTATGCACGCCTGCTCATACGCCTTGATTTTTCGGACAAGCTCAGAAGACCTATAGTCATAGAAATATAAAGAACCATCGGATGAGCCCGAGACTAGCTTTTCCCCATCCAAGCTAAATATACATTTAATGGGAAACCCTGATACTCCATGGCTTTCGTACCTCTTGTACTTGTTCAGCTTGAAGGGGGGACTTAAAGAGAAGATTGCAATATAATTACCATTTGACTGGGCAACAAAAAATGGTTCAAACGGGTGGGATCTCACACAGGGACATGTAAATGCTTCCACATAAACCTGATAGAGATAAATATCAGTTTAACCTAAGATAATGGAACATGAATGAAGCAATGTGATTATTACGAGTAAATAAATGGTTAAACAAGATTCATATTGATGTAAGGTGGCAGAAAATGCATAAATGATCACAAATGTGGATACAATAAACATTATGTAAAGAAAAATATCCACATAAAAAGAAAAATAGGAGTAGCATAGGCAATGTCTCAATTGATCTTGAGTAGCAAAATTATGCCGTAGAGGCTACTATGTGAATGTTTACCATTAGGTATTATAACAACTTGCAACCTTAGCAAACCACTCTTGCAGTACATGGTCCTGTACGATTTACAACGTTAACTCACAAAAAAATTTCAATCATAAACTAGAAAGGTCGTCTCAAAGACATGAAAGCAATAAATTCCTTACGCCAAATCATTCTCTCTTTAGAGACGAAAATTCAAAAGCCAACGTACAGTAAATCTAATTTGGACTTACTCGGAAGTAGTTAATAATTCCTGTTTATTAGTTTCAATAGTTTATCATCAAACACGACGTTTGAGAACTTGATCGTGACCATATCTGAGAAGACTTGTAAAAGTGAGAGATGACTCAGAGTCTTCTTTAACAGAATGAACGAAAATGAAATACAGTCATTTAATTCTATATACTATTCACATGAAAAGGGACAAAAAATAAAACTTTACATTAGAATAATCTTATAAACAAAAAAGCTTCTGGACTCTTCAGTTTGTACTTAATAGATATGTCCTTGAGAATGACATCCGTTGGATGTTTAAAACTGAAAGGTTTGTTATCAAAGTATTAATACTTAAACAGTGTCTAAGATCAGATACATGTCCACGTATATTCTTATTCGATTACCAAATTATGAAAGCAGAGTAACTGAGTAACAAGAAATATCCAAATTGATCCATAAGCATTTCACAAACATAATAATTATCTCAACTTTGACGCAGTGTATAGTATTAGAAAAATAGATAAATATATAAGGCGTCTTTTATTTTCCTGGGTATGATACCTTGAACTTATCTATAAAGAATACTACTAAATCCCTGCATTACAAATGTAACCAAACCAATCCCGAAAAAAGTAATTCACTGTACAACTAGGTTAAACTAAATTGATTTCAATATCTCTAATTTTCAATAAGAATGCCTCCATTCTTCCTAAACCAATGAACTTGATGGATGTACAAGATACAAAAATATATGTTTTCCAACAACAATAGTTTTGTTCGTTGTCAGAATAGAATTCACCTTCTAAGCATTAAACAAAGCACATCAATCTCCAAAGCAGATAGAAATCTATTAAACATTGGAGACTTCTATAACCAGGACTCTCAGGCTTTCAGCATGTTTACTTGAAATCGAACGGAGAAGGAATCCTAATGAAGCGTTGCAATTAAAAATTTTATGAACTACTAGGAACCACACTGAGAATGAGGCTCATTCCTTCAAATGTTTATTAACTTTCAGGAATCAAATCAAAATAAGTCTGATCACTAATGCCCTTGTACAAGAAAATTTATAATGGGAATTGGCACTCCAAAAATCTAATTGTGCACTCCAAACTTTCTATATATAGAAACAAAAATACTCCTATAAGGAGTGCACAACTAGATTTTTAGAGTGCCAATAATAGTTCCCTTTATAATTTCTCAACTACTTACTAATAAATATCTCAAATGGCACAAATTGTTTTCCCATTATAATGCTATCATAGTTGTTTTTCTTTTCAAAATGTATTTGTATACCTTCCACCATTTACTTACAACACATTTATATGTAAAAAATTATTATTCAAAACACATTATTACATCTATCCTAAAAACTAATTTTTACTTTCTCAGGAAAAAAAAACAGTTTTTCTTTTCAGAAGATGTAGCATATAATGCATTTTTAACCCTCGTATAAACTTTATTCTTCGTACAGATATACAAGTGCTTATAGAATTATAAGAAACTAGTTGGGCAATTTTGGTAGTACAGTAAGAACAATTTGGTGGAAGAACTTGCCATACTCTAGTAAAGTATAGTATAGTAAGAACAACGTTTATTCCTGGTGGAGTGGTTCCAACTCCAAAGTCTTCCATCAGGAATGCATACCTGAATAATCAGAAACAAGATTCCTGATTTGGTGAACTCGACATATTTTTCTTTTATTGCAAGTAAAGACAATAATAAGCAAAATGACTCTCATTCACTCCCTTACTGTTCCAAGAAAGTAAACATACAACTGATGAGAACTATCAACCTTCCAAGGAAGGTATTATGAGTACAAAGCAGTAAAAGATCCTAACATAGGAGATTTTTCTATAACTGTGTCACATATACGACAGCAAAACAGATTAAATGGCGTTGTGGAAAATCCTTCTTCAACATGAATTGAGTCACATATTTTAGCCAACGTAGTCATCATATTTAGTGTTGCATGTCTTCCATCATTAAGAAGATGATTACAAATGGCCTTGTGTTATATGTACATCTTACTTACCATGCATACTAAACAGATTAACTCATTAAAGTTCACGTCTCACAAACATTAACTACATTTACTAGAAGACTAGATGAAAAAATATAATGAAATCTAGAAATGTCAAATAAAAGAGAAAATTCCAAAAAGACTGTAGAACAGCTTGCAGGGATGAATGCAAGTTCTTGCAGGATGATGCATAACAGTATATACAAGTTCAGCTCAGTATATAATCAGGATATGCAGGGGCAACCATATTTTGATACATACATTGAACACCACATTTGCAACACATAGTGAAACAAGACTGGAAGAAGTTTCTTACCTGATTAGATAGTGGAACTTGTCGCGAAACATCCCAAACAACAATAGAATTTTCACTGAGGTTGCGTCCAGATACATCACTAGAGGAGATAATCTGCTTGCTATTGGTGCTGAATTCTAAATCAAGGATGGGATCATGACCACGAATGTATTCATGGGCAACCTTGCCACTTCTAACATCCCACAACCTGATTCCGCCTTTTGAACCCCCCGATATGAAGAGGTTGGAATTGTCAGGATGGAACTTAATAACACTGACAACTTGATCCTCCTTAAAAACCTGAATCTCTAACCCCTTTTCAACATCTACTAGCCTTGATGAGGAGTCATATCCACAAGAAAGAACAGACAATCCTTGCAGTGACCATTTCACATCTTTGACCGCAGCATTGTGAAAATTGAACACACGGGCTACCTTCTGATCACTGCTCCACACATTCCATATGCAGATTGTGTGATCCATTGAAGCAGAGGCAAGAAGATGAGCTGTTGACTAACTCCAATGAACAGATCAATAAGGAAAGTGATAAATAAGTACAGTTGGCGTATAAAAATACACAATTGGCAAACACCTTTTGACTCAAACTAATGACGCAATAGATTAAAATCAAAATTTAAACTAAACAACATCCAAGAACCAATCTTTAAGGTGTATTTAGTGTTGCGAGGCTACGAATCGAAAAGGGTAAGTGCTAATTCAAGAGTTGATGAACAAGCAGAGCTCACCATGAGTTGGAGACCAATGTACAACATTGACAGCTTTAGTATGTCTACTTAGAGCTACAGACATTCTTTGAGGCATTTGGCCGAGCTGCGAACGACCCTTTTTCGCTTTGTTCCTCAACAACGACATAACATCTCGAGGAACATCTGAATCCGAAATGTTCCCAAAAACTGAAAACAACAACATGCAATATGCATATGAATTTAACGTTTTCAGCCTCAGATAATCTGTCTTAAGCGTTTCTTTGGATTGCAAATTGACATTCAAAAGTTTCTATAAAATTAAAGAACAATGATAATAATTCGCAAATATTTCCAAATGAAAGTAACAAAGTACCAGGCAAGGTCGGGGCAGTAGCATTCGGGTTCGGGTCGGAGACAGTAGGTTGGGAAGCCAATAGCGCCCTCTCCCTCTTGGATATGTATCGACCAGGAACCGGAGCTTCTGCTTGGAGGGCCGAAAACTGGGTTGACTCCGGCAAAGGATGGTGAATTTTGGTATGTGCAAATGGGTTATCGGGTTTGAGTCGCTTCGGATTCGGGGGTGAGAAGGTTTCTTTAATTCCTTCTTCTTCTTCGTTGTCGGAGGCATTAGAGTATGCGTTGCAGAGCAGGTCCATTTCTGAAAAATGCGAAAGACTGAAACTTTGTGTTGTTTTGCTGCTGGAGTGAGTCTATGTTTCTTCTTCTTACGACTTGAGAGCAGAGAGGCAACTGGACTTGGACTTAAGCTTAACACGAACCAAATGGGCCATAAGGTACATAAGGATAAGACTTTGGAGTTTGGACTTTGAGAGGGTTACAAAGTAGGAGTTTTTGCTTCTTTTTTCTTTTGAGAAAGACATACTAGAAAGTTTATTTCTTCTTTTATAAAAATTTGGAGCTACAAGATTTGTAAAAACAAAATTCAGATTAACATTTACTTTGTAAACTTCATATATATGGGGAGTGAGGGTTAGCCCGTAATGAAGGAGGATATGGTAATATGTTAGGATTTGGATAGATTTAGAGTTTTCAAACCAACAGAAAATAAATACTTAATAAACGCAAGAGTTTTGTTGTTCAAATAGTTTAGAAGATTCATCTCTACACCATGTTCTATATTTGATTACTCCCTCTTCAAGTATCAGTTGCAGAAATTTAAAAAATTCATAGAAATTACATACGATTTGTTTGATTTCTGAATTTACAATAATTGTATTGGTTTGTTTCTTGCATATATGACTTAATATAAATGCAATAGCCAATTACTACTATTGATTAATTAAAACGGATATCAACTAACTCTTCGTTTAGTGGTATTTTTCTTCTTAGTGTTGAAAAATATTCCACCACTCCACTAATAGTAAGAAAAAGCTAATTTTTTTGTTCCAAAGAAAAAGCTAATTTAAAGTGATAACAATTTAATTTGTAAAGATTGTACTTACGAAATTGTCTCTAGGTAAAGAAAATAAGTATTTGGACTTAGTTTCAGCCCAAATCTATTTCTTTTTGTGTTTAACCCAATTTAAAACCCAAACCCAAATGTATTAACCCTACTAAAATGGAGGATTCGGATCCTCTGTTTGGATTTTTTATGTAAGGATGTGTTTTTAATTTATGTGATCCTTTTCAGCCAAGCAAACTTAGAGTTTAACTTCGCTGAAATGGGTCAATTTGGGGATTTAAAAATTTATAAATGAAACCAACTTCAATATTTGTCCATATCATTACTTGACACTAGTGACCTAACAAATGCTCAATTTTTCAAAATGTTAGGTAGTTATTTTGAATGTTTTAAAGAATAAAACCAATTTGGAATCATCTCTAAAGGTTGATTAGTTATCCGTACTTGACTCTCTTCAGAAAAAAAGTGATTTCAGTATCTAACTCATCCCATGACGACCCCCATATGAACAAAGTTCTAGGTCCACTATTGTTCGACCCTATTTTTATTTGGAGTGGAACCTTAACTTCCTTCATTATGGAGTCGAGCAGGTTTGCTAACATGTGAAGCCCAATGATCAAATGTGCTTCACGTCACTCCGTTGAAATTGTCTACTTGTTAGATTCAAAAATTAAAACACGTAATGAGACATGTGAGAATGTGAAGAGATATTTAGCACATTGGAATATTTGAAAACCTTGCAAGGACTTAGCCTTGCCAATTAATTGATTTTGGAACCTCCTTCATCAGCCACTATCGATCGGTAAGGGTTAGGTTCAAGGACACATATTTCAATCTTAGAAATACAAATGCAACAGTACTGTTCTCTTGAGGTTGAGCAAACAAAGGGTGAAGTCGAGTGTTGGAAATACGTATCCAACATCGAGATAATGGAAATTGATGGTCATGTGATTTTGTTGGAAAAATGTAAACGACAACAAGTTGGAGTATGAAAACTGGTTTGAACAGAAAACAAAGATAAGGGCAGCCCCTGCCCTTCATCAGGGCAATCATGACAACTGAAGAAAGGGTTTTCTAAATAAGTAGGTCCATACAGAAGACCCTTTTCTTCATATATTCATCATGAAACCTTTAAAAATATATCTGAAAGCTCCTACACAATTACACTCACCGCTTTTGAAATCCCCATTACAGTTCTATAAAGGAAATAAAATATCCTATATGATTTCAATGACGCCAATCTGAAGTCATGCTGTGTGCACTTGCTGTTTGGATTAGGAACTGATCATCTTCAGTTAAAAAATGATGTGGCAATTCAGAATTATGACTCCTTCTTAAGCATATGTAGGCAGTGTTCTTCCCTGCAGTATTCATTACTTTATATTAACAGAGACTTCATCAGTCAGTTATTTTTTTTTTGTTGAGCAGAAAATATACCAACAATACACTCTAACAAATTAAAAAAATGAAAATCAAATTCACTTTGTTGTTTGGGTGAGTTTTATGTTTGTTTTTTTTTTGTTACATTGGAGAGTCACAAACTCTAGACCTTGCCTAATCCTACTTATCACTCTGCCCACCTAGGCTAACCCTAATAGTCTTTGCGTGAAATATTTGATATTTCAAACTATAATTTGGTTTCATAAAACATAATAAAATATCATAGTAATGGTTGGTAGGTGTATATGACAAAACATGTGTTATTAAAGTGATATTATTGAAAAGTAAACTTGGGTTTAATATTCAGTAGACTATAGGAGAAATTCGACTCATGATAACATATAATTTGTAGAAGAAAAAAGTGTTTTTTTTCTCTTAAGTGAGATGCATGTCATCAGTTCCTACTATTCACTTTAAGTTGTCAAGAGAATATATAAGAAAATTTTCATATATAACATCAATCACAGCCAGAGGACAAAAATAATAGAATGGTATTGAAATAAAAGCATAAGCGGACAAGATATAAATCAGCATTCAACTTTCAACCCTAGTCCTCAATTATTGTAGGATTATAACAAGGTCAGAATATAGATGGGGTGACCAATCATGACTTGGGGAATGTTTCATCAAAGAAAGTCAAGATCCATGTCAACCCCACCAGTTGGGCGAAGACTCATTTGGGTGACAAGGCATCAGCCACTAGTCATATTATTAATTCATGATCGTCGTCTTATTGAACATATACAGAATATATACAACTCTTTCTTTTTGTTTGAAATGCCAGTGAAATTTTCAACCCACGAAATTCAAACAAAGTCGATGAAAAGAGAGATGGTCGTATAGGGTACGTAAGTAAACCCTAACAAAAATGTAAGCAGCAGACCTTTGCTCTTGCATGGCTTACGTAACATTGTAAAAAATGCAAAAAAGAAAAAACATAGATGCAGGAAATTAATGAGGAGATTAGGGAAGGTTGGTGAGGGTGACAAGAACTTGGACAAGTTTAAGAAGAGGATATTTTGACATTTGCTGATTACCACCACATGTTTAAAACTTAATCAACCACCTTATGATCGTGATAACAAACCACTTCATATATTATTTTCCACTAAGCCATTTGTGTATCTTACTTGAATAAGAAACTATATATGGCCTAAGGTCTATAGCTGCCTCTCATTTTTTTTAATGAGATGATTGAATTATTTTTAGTTGCTATATTTTTTTTTTAAAATATGTTATTTATACATATCCATGGAGCCTTTTTCCTTTGGAGCAAACTTTTAGAAAGTCGGCATACAGTCTTTCGGCTAATATTATACAGCTTGTACAGTCTAGAGATGAACAAAGTGGAAGTCTTAGTTGGTCTCTTTAGGGAAGATTATATGATGGGTGGGTCGATCATTGTAGAATAATAGTCCTCTCTAGTGGCTGAGTAAGCAGAAAACAGAATATAAAAATGAACATAATTACACACACACATATCACTATTTTACATGAAACCTCATATATTCCTCTTTTCCTTCCTTTTGTGATAAAAGTGTGTTGCTCTTTCATTGTATTTTGGTTCTGCTTCTGCGCACTGCTAAAGTAAACATTTATTAGTTAGTGCCTTGCCTATATGAGTCCCCTGATTATTTCTAAAACTTATTGTGTGTGATGGTAAAAGATGTGGCATGTTTGATATTATGTATTTGCTCATATATTAATACAATATTAGGGTTGAGGGTTACAATCATTAGTATAATATTAGTTTTGAGTTCATGCTGAATGAAATAACAAGGATCCTCCTACCATTGCACATCTGTCTCGACAGATAATTTAATTATGTGATGACTCCATTATCTTGGCGACAAATAGAGGAGAAGCCATTACCGTTGACATTCTGTAATAGATTTCTGACATCCTCAATAGGAAAGAAAAAGACTGATACGGGATCATTGAGGCATTTGGCCGTGGATAGTTGGTCATGGTTGAACAAGAGGGAGGGGATGAAGGCAAGGGAAATGGAAAGATTTCTAAATTTAATTTTCTTTGTGAGTTCAGTTTTTTCTTGATGAATAATGGAATTAAAAATTTGGGAGACTTTGGGTGCGGTCTTTAGCTATCAATGTTTTTTAACTGAAATCTTATTATTTTTATAGTTTTTTATCGAAGTTCTTGACATTAATGTATTTTCATGTCGGTTATATATTTTTTAACCTAAATGTTGAAATTTATAGTTGCTTATATTAATGAGATTTTAAATAATATCATGGGATTGAAAATATTAAAAGATATACTTCCCACCCCGTGGAGAAATTTTTCCAGGATCCCGAGAACTCCACATAAATATTCTTTTCAGGGTTCCCAGCACTTATGACAGGTGGTGTTCCCATCAATGGGAATTCGACACCTAAATATTCTTTTCTTTCTTTTTAATTAAATAAATTCTTAAAAGCTGAAGTTGAACAATTAAACAAAAACTAACGGATGTGAACTTCCGCATCAAGCGGTTCTGCAACTTGCTTTCGAATTCCATCATGTTTGCCCAGCACTCCTTCTCCACTTTTGAATCGGAAAATCGCAGTCTACAAGGAGAAGAAAAAACTAATGGAGGTGAACTTCTAAATCCCAAAGCCTGTGGCGACCAAACCCAATTATCTCTCTCTCTCTCTTTCATTTTCTGGGTGTTGGAAAATTTTGTTTCATTTTCTTGGTGTTGGTAAATTTTGTGGTGATTTCAAAGATTTACAGAATGAGTAATTGGTAATGACGGTAATTTCCATGGAGAGAGAGTCACGGTGGAAGTATAACTCCGTTAAATTATTTATATTTCACGTTAACGGTTCAGCATCTCATTTTTTAAGAATTTAAAAAAAAAAAAAAAGAAGATCCAGGTGTCAAATTCCCATTGGTGGGGGACAACACCTGGCATAAGTGTCGAGAACCCCAAAAATTTCTCCACTCCGTGGAAGAAAATTCAAAATGAATAGAAATTATTGAACCATAAAACGTTTGGTACATTTTTCAAACCCAAAACATGGGTACATTCTTCAAAACCCCAAAAAAATAAATAATAATAGATATTAAGCTTAATAACATTAGTAAATTTCTTCGAATAAACTTGACATGGATACATTCTCAAATCAATGAAAAAGAATGTACTCATATAAGTTTAAAAAATGGATTAGAAAAAAAAAGTGAATGAATTTTACATTAAAAAATAGGTATGTTTTACATTTAAAAAAATTTGGTACATTACATATAACAAATTGGTATTATTAAGAATGAGTACATTTAAGATTAAAAAAATTGAAAAATTATATGAATGGGTACATTTAAGATTAAAAAATTGAAAATATTTTTATATAAAATTAATGAGTACAAACTTATTTTATTTTATTTTATTTGTATTTTGAAAATTTTTTAAATTGAAAATTAATAAAGAGATTAATGAAGGTGTGAGTATTAAAACCCCTTAAATCAATTACCAATTTTATTTAAAAAAAATTATGTAACTGACATGTAAATTCATTAATACATTAATGTCAGGGACTTCAATCAAAACTTGAAAACCAATAAGGTCTCAGTCAAAGAACATTAGTAGTTAGAGACCGAATACTAATTTTCTCTTAAAAATTTACAATAAATAGAAATTTAGAAAGAGGGGATTTGCTGAGAGAATGAGGTAGTGTTGAGAGAATGAATCTCACATAGGAAAGTGAAGTATCTGCATCTCTAATATTTTAAATAATTTTGGGCATGCAACTCCCTTTTATTGCCGATTGGTTTTAAGATTCAATGCTCACATTCTAAAATAGTATTAAGAGTAGCAATCTCCGTGTTTCTGGAGCAAAAAATAATTTGAAAAATTATGAAGCTGACACGTGGACAAGTATTCGTTATTGACAATAATGCCCTTGTTAAGTGGCGAAGATCACACTTTTCACCACATGCTGCTCAACCATCAAGAAGCCATGAGTTGGTGACTACGATTTCTGCAGGCTTTGTTGTCCATGGCAAGGAGATAAATGCAAAGAATTTAGGGAGGAATTAATAACTAATTCTCTCTTAAAAGGTTTCATATTTAAAGACTAATTCCTTTAATCAAGGAATCTCAATCATAATCAATCAGGATTCTCCAAAGATAATTCCATGATATTATTAATTTATTTTATAATATCTTTAGAATTATCTCATCCTCTATTCAACGGATGACACTCATTGGTCAACTAAAAGTCAACACATGGCATGTGATCCCACACACTGTGGCTGGCTACCTCCTCTATAAATACCCCTCATTATACCAAATTCTAGCAAGCTTTTGCTACGCAGTCAAGCCCTAAATATTCACTTTTTTCAGAGAACTAACTTAGGCACCGAAGATCCATTGGCCAAACCACCCCCCCACCCCCCCCCCCCCCCCCCACTCCTTGGGCGCGTGGTCTTTGGCCTTGATCAAAGGTGTTTTTATTGTTTTGTTGGTATAAGTTTGTCTACAAGCGGCGGATTTTTGCTATCACAATGTTAAGTTTAACATGCTTACGTACCTTATCATCACTCAATATGTGTTGTCCACATGTTAAGTTTAAATGACTCCACACCCGAAGAGAGGTGTTGAGAGAGAATGAATCCCACATTAAGAAATTCTTATCTACTTATACTATGTTAAAAATAAGAGCCTAGGGTTTGTGAGAATTTTCGGTCACATATTTTTATCTTTGTATTTATATTTATAGAGCTAAAACTCTTATAGGAAAAGAAAATTACATTAACTCATAATCTAATTACATTCTTATTCTAACTTGGATTCATGCTAACATACTATATAACACGTGATCGAATGAATAATACGTAGACGATCACCATTTAGTACTAGGTCTAGTGGTATTCCTCTTCATTTATAAATGAGAGATTTTATGTTTGATTCTCACCAAAAGCGAATTCAAACCAAATTGTTATGGTTAGCTCATTTTTAAGTATAGATAAGATCATATATATATATATATATATATATATATATATATATTTTAAAAAATACGTAGATGATCACACCTAATTTTCCGTGATATACGTGTAAGACACGCCTTTCACAGATTAGGTTAGTGCAAAGCGTTCACATGTAAACAACTACAGCTTGCAGCTAAGTAGTTAGCCACCTTGAATGATATAACAAAAAAACACAGAAAATAATCAAAGTCAAAACCCATTGAATCTGAACCATCCAAATTGCTCCTGAAAGTTGTACACGCCCATAGTCAATCTCCAAATCATGCCAGTTGACTTTGTTAAATAGTTAAATAACCCTGACTTATGACTTAGGAAAACGCATGGCCGATCCATCACATCAAACTAAATCACATAATTAGCTAGCTAGTAGCTATTAGTGAGTGTCAGTGTGTCTAGCTATGACAAAATAATATATTTAAAAGTAATTAAGCTCCAATCAGTTAATCTAGTTTGGAGAAAGAAGTGTACTAATTATAAGTTTGGTTTTCATCAAATCTCTCAACATTTTAGTAAGGAGGTATTGGTTGGTGCTATTTGATCTGCAGGAGGAACTCATTGGTTTCATAGAGAAAATGAAAGAAAATGACGTCATATCGCAGTAAGCTTGAGGTGTGGAAGCTGACAAGCTTACTCAGAGATTGAGACACAAAGTAGTGACATCCATATAGAGAGAGAGAGAGAGAGTGAGTGCGCGCGCGCGCGCGCCACACGAGGGAGAAATGAGTAAGAGAGACGATGAAGAAGTAGGTTAGCTGACCATGTGGGTTTTTTTCTCTTTGGATCACATAGATTGACAGAGAAAGCAAATACAAAGAACATGACATTATCATTGAGCAGCATGCAAATGCAAGAAATAAAATCTCTCACAAACTATCACTACTACTACTGTGCCTTTGTAACTTTATTTTAGGTCCATGCGTTTTTGTCAATACAAAGCAGCTGATTTAGTATGTCTAATTTTCTCATCTTTCATTCTTAAAATATTCGTATATTATATATATTTTTAGGTCAACCCCAAAACTTAGGTTGATACACGCACCCTCCATTCTCAATGGGTAGGTAAATCAATTGTTCCAATTACTTCAAATCAATCCTAATGAGTCATAGACTAGTATCACTATATTAAATCATCATTCATTGCATGTAATTTTCATGTTTATATTGAAAACACCCCTAAAGTTTTAATAAGAAAAACTTGTTTTCTTTATCATGAATGACTATTGATAGTATTCAGTAGCAACTTATCAAAACTATAGCAACTAATCAAAACTATGTAACGGTTCAGTAGACAATAACTGACAATTCCCAAAATATTTGGTTACTTTCAATTGAATTCTAAAACATTATGAGTCCTAAATTCAGCAACAACCAACCGAAAAACTATGCAATAGTTAAGTGCAGCCAACCAAAAACTATGTAACGAATCAGTAGTACTCAGCAATCAAAAACCTTAAAAATATTTGATCACTTTTTGTTCAATATTGGAAGTTCATCATGAATCCCAATATTAGGCAACAACCAACCGAAAATTGTGCACATTTTTAGTAGCTCGTAATCGAAAATTCTGAGTAATTTTGGTACCTATCCATTGAACACAATTTCAACACTCGCCATCATGATTTCCAGTGTGACCGAGATATCTAGCGTTGTTATTGTTCGCAGTCAGAGTTTTTACAAGTTTGAGGACGAGTTTACGAGTTAAGGCAAACGATGTGTCGGGTGGTGTAATCTATTTTTCAGTGATAAGCGGATAATTACATAAATTTAAAAGGCATATTTTGACACATTCCGATCCTGACATGCCAGGTGTAGGGAAGTGCTGGCCGACACGTGTTAAGTGACGAAAGCCAATTATGCATGCATAAGAGAAAAAAGTGAATAGATTTAGAGTTGGAAGCGGAAGTCGGAGTGCGGTGATGGGTAAAACCCATTATTACAGGTGCATAACAGTCAGAGCATAGTAAATAGTGCATAGAATAAAAACATTCACATCCTCGTGAGGATGGATAAGTAGAAAGTTAAATAAAAGTAGGAGCGAATCCTACATAATCTGGAAGAAGTGTCGGAACCACCAACCACAGCCGAAGCAGGCCCACACCTCACTGGAAATCGAATCCGCCACTAAGTCCTAAGTCCTGGAGGAGCGCAAAACATAAAAAGATGAGTGGGTCAAAAAGCAAAGTTTGATAAAACCTTTGTTTTCAAGAGCATACTATCCCCTCGCTGGAAAACATATATAGTTTTTGAAAATACGTCATACTCCCCGGTATGATCCTCAAAATACTATAATAGTAATACGGGTACTCCCCGTTCATCAAACTGAATGCTCAAAACACGGGTACTCCCCGAAAATCACGAATGACAGCTCATCCATATGTAAACACACAAGCCCAAGTAGATAAGCTACGAGGAACAGGCTAGGTATATAAGTAATACGCTGAGTACTACAATGACGCGAGTCTAACGCTAATCGCTGTGCACAAAGTGCGTCACACAAGTTCGAGTTGCCTAGTGCAACCTAGAACAGGCTAGTACCTACAATGGATCCAAAGTTGCGTAGCAGTACTGGAAGTGAAATCTCCAAACGTCAAGGCTAGTCCTCCAACAATCACATATGATATTATTCATGCTAACAAATTAAAGAAAGCATTGAAAAACCATACGTAATAATACATTTATCAAAACAAAGACCCACTCACTCACCTGTAAGTAGCTGGGTCGTAGCCCCCTGTCCTGGGTAGTCCCGGTAGTCCTCTAGATAAGTCTCACCTATGGTTTGATGGTTTTTCGTCGACGTGCACTGTGCACATACGGTGAGAACAAGAGAGAAATGAGAAAAAAAAAGCGAAGAAAAAAGAAAATGAGGATAAGGGAGAAAGTGAAGGGGAATAAGAAAAGAAATGAGATATTTTAGGTTTTGGGGGTATTGTGCACCCACCAAAACAGTAAAATCACACGATCCCGTGTGCAAAATAATCACGCACGTGTCCAAAATATCCCATGGGAATTATTTTACAACAAACTTTTTACAGGATGTTACAATCTATCCCCTTAAGAAAATTTCGTCCTCGAAATTCAAATTACATTTAAGTAGAAGCGAAAAACAAGTAGGGGTAGTTGGCTCTCATGCGCTCTTCCGTTTCCCACGTCGCCTCTTCCACAGAGTGGTTTCTCCACAAAACCTTCAATAAACGGATCGACTTGTTCCGTAGAATTTTGTCTTTCCAATCCAGGATGGTCATTGGTAACTCGTCATAAGTCCTGGTTGATCTCCAACGGTTGAGGATGAATAACATGAGATGGGTCGGAGATATAATGTCAGAGCATGGACACATGGAAGACATTGTGCACCTTTGACAACTCGGAAAGTAACTCAAGTCGATAAGCAACCTCACCAATCCGTTCGGTGACGACATACGGACCGATGTAACGAGGACTCAGCTTTCCTCATTTCTAGACTCGCACAACGCCTCTCCATGGCGATAGTTTCAAGAACACTATGTCACCAACTGAATAGACTCGGTCAGTCAAGAGACTGTTGGCAATACTCCCTTGTCGATCATGGGCAGCTTTTAGGTTTCCTTTAATCCCCTGGATATTCTGAGTCGTCTCCTTTACGATTTCAGGACTAACAAGAGCTCGCTCACTAACTTCTGACCAACACAACCGAGTTCGACAAGGCTTACCATACAACGCCTCGAATGGAGACAAGCCGATACTCGAATGAAAACTGTTGTTGTAGGCAAACTCTACCAAAGAAAGATTATCATGCCACTTTTCTCTGAACTGTAGCACTGAGGACCTCAGCATGTCCTAAAGGGTCTGGATAGTTCTCTCCGATTGTCCATCTGTCTAAGGATGATAAGTAGTGCTAAACAGTAGTCTCGAACCCAACGCTTTCTAAAAAGCTTTCCAAAACTTCGAAGTGAATCTGGGGTCACGATCGGAGATAATATTGACAGGAACATCGTGGTATTTGACAACACTGTCAATGAAAAGCTTAGCCAAACGGTCAAGAGGATAATTCTCACGGACTGGCAGGAAGTGAGTGGACTTGGTCAGTCGATCAACAATCACCCAAATACCATCATAGCCTCCACGCGCTAGGGGTAACTTGTACACGAAGTCCATGGTGATATTCTCCCACTTCCACTCAAGGATGGGAAGTGACTGTAGTAATCCAAACGGTTTCTTCCTTTCTGCTTTGACCTGCTGGCAAATTAAGCAACGACTCATGTACTTAGCAATCTCCTTTTTCATTCTACGCTAGTAGTAGAAAGGTCGGATAGTATGATACATTTTTGTACTACCTGAATACATGTCATAGGTGGAAACATGCGCCTCATCCAAGATTCCCTTTTCAAGTCCGCATCGTTAGGAACATACATCCGGTCATTCATTAGGAGTAATCCGTCTGAACGTTGGACTCTGAAGTCATCTCTGGTACCGTTAAGAACTGCTTGAATCAATTTCTGAGAAGTAGGATTGCTTGCATGAGCCTCACGAATACGATCCAATAGAATAGGTCTAGCAGATAAGTTGGCCAACAAAGCTCTAGTATGATCATAACCTAAGACTGCACCAGTACTCCTGAGATCGGTCAAAAGAGAAATGTGACAGGCGTACAGTGCGTTGAGCCGACCATGAGATGATTACCTACTGAGTGCATTCGCGACGACATTAGCTCGTCCAAGATGGTACTCAATAGAACAATCATAATCACTAATAAACTCCATTCACCTTCGTCGTCTCAGGTTCAGATCCCTCTGCGTAGGCAAGTACTTCAGACTCTTGTGATCAGTGAAGATCTTGCACGTTTCTCCGTAAAGATAATGTCGCTAGATTTTCAATGCAAAGACAATGGCTGCTAATTCCAGATCATGAGTAGGGTAGTTCATTTCATGCGGCTTCAACTGACGGGATGCATAAGTGATTACCCTACCATGCTGCATCAAGACACAGCCTAGACCATTCAAAGAAGCATCACTGTAGACCTCGAAATTCCCACTGTCATCGGGAAGTGCCAAGACAGGTGCATGAGTAAGACAATGCTTCAACTTTTGAAAACTCCACTCGCAATCATCATCCCACTCAAACTTGACTTCTTTCCTAGTCAACTTCGTGAGAGGAGGGGCTATTGCTGAGAAATCCTTCACAAAACGCAGATAATAGCCGCCAAGACCAAGAAAACTTCGAATCTTAGTGACAGTCTGTGGTCGCTCCCAATTCTCTACCGCCATTACTTTCTGTGGGTCAATAAGAACTCCTTATGAGGATATGACATGTCCCAAGAAAGATACTTCAGTCAGCCAGAACTGACACTTACTGAACTTTGCATACAACTGATTCTCCCGCAATCTCTTCAGAACTAGACGAAGATGCTTAGCGTGCTCAATCTCACTCTTAGAGAACACTAAGATGTCATCAATGAAGACAATCACGAACTTGTCCAGGTATGGACGAAATACCCGGTTCATCAAGTCCATAAACGCTACAGGAGCATTCGTTAATCCGAATGGCATCACAAGGAACTCATAATGACCATATCGAGTCCGAAGTGCTATCTTGGGAACATCATCTCGTCTGATCTTCAGTTGATAGTAACCTGACCTCAGATCAATTTTCGAAAAGACTCGAGCACCACGGAGCTGGTCAAATAAGTCATCGATACGAAGTAAAGGATAACGGTTTTTAATCGTCACCCTGTTGAGCTGCCTATAATCGATGCAAAGTCTCAAACTTCCATCCTTCTTTTTTCACAAATAAGACCGGTGCTCCCCAATGAGAGGTGCTAGGTTGAATGAAACCTTTGTCCACTAACCCTTGCAACTGCAACTTTAATTCTCTTAACTCCGTAGGAGCCATGCAGTAGGGTGTAAGAGAAATAGGATTGGTACCTGGAAGAAGATCGATGGTGAACTCCACTTCACGATTCGAAGGTAGTCCAGGTAGATCATCAGGAAACTAGTTAACGACATGCACGTCTTCAACTTGTGCTGGATTTTCGTCGTTCACCACAACATGAGCAATGTAACCCTGACAACCTTTTCTTAACATTCGTTTTGCCCTCATGGTGGAGATGAGTCCATGTCTTAGACCGCTGCATTCGCCGGTGAAAGTCACAACAGGTCTGCCAGGTCTCTGGAAAATGACAACCCCGCGACAACAATCCACCATGGCGTGATTCTGATGTAACCAATCCATTCCTAATATAACATCGAAGTCTTTGATATCCAAAGGAATCAGATTAGCTGGCATATTATCTCCGCTAACAAGGACAGGACATCCTTGTTACTCATACTGAACATAACAAACTTCGCCTGTAGGCATAGTGATACCCAAATCATACTCGAGAGAGGTAGAGTATGGTTGAGTGGTTTGAGCAAACTGAAGGGATATAACTGAATGACATAGATCAATTAGAACTCTAGCAAAGTGACCAAGAATGTTCAGCGTACCCATGACAAGATCAGGATTAGTCTGAGCGTCCTGGGCAGTGATGTTAGTGACTCAACCCTGTGTCTGTTGTCTTGTATGACCTCTAGATCCCTGGTTACTCATACCCTGTCCGCCATGTCCCTAGTTTCCTCGACCGGTTTGTCTGCTCGGTCCACCGTCGCTAGAAGTTACCTCACTGGTCTAATACTGACCGCCTCCATACCACTACGAACCGCCCTGCTGATACGGAGGGTAACCTCTCTGAAACTGCGGAAAGCTCTGGGGAAACTGAGTATAGCCTCTCTGGAATTGAGGAATGTTCGGCGTGAATTAAGGAACGCCCAGAGGGAACTAGTAAGCGTCTCCAGAGTACTGAGACACATCACCCTGATAATGAACAGCATCGCCAGAAGATGGTTGCTGGAACTGGCCTGATCCGTACGGTGGCATCTGCTGTTGAGGAACCATACTTGCCTGTTGATTTTGTTGCCTTTGAGGACAAGTACTAGCTTTGTGGCCTACCTGACCACAAGTAAAACATCCTCGGCTCGTCTGCCTACACTCTCCAAAATGATAGTTGTTGCACTTACGACAACGAGTAGTGTTAGAGCCCCATGAACTGCTCTGAGTCTGAAAACGAAAACCAATAGTGGATTTACCTCCTCGAGGTGTGCTGGATTTAGAGCCTCCACTGGATGATCCGCCAGAGTTGTAACCACTTTTCTTAAAAGACTGATTCTTTTTCGGCCCAAAACTCGAACGACCCCTGTTATTATCATTCTTTCTCTGACTACCATTTCCCTCGTCATCATCACCACCACTGTCGAAGGTATTCTCTGAATCCTCGACACGGAGTAAAGCCTCATAGAACTCCTGGTAAGTAGTGCATGGATATGAGGATGCTGCAGTACGAAGTTTCTTACGGGCACCCTTTCTAAACTGAAGTAACATCTCATTCGGATTACTGGCAATGGCTGGGCAGTAGCGAGATAGGTCATGGAACTTCTGGTGGTATTCGGCTACTGACATGCTCTTCTGCCTCAAATCAAAAAAGTTGTCTCGCTTCTTGGCCCAATACTCCGAAGGTAAGTACTTCGTCTTGAAGTGTTCCTTAAAAGTCGTCCAGTCTTCTTGCAGATTTGGTGGAATTAGGGTCACTTCATAAGCCCACCAAGAACTAGCTTCATTTTGCAGAAACCACGTAGTAGTCAAGACCCATTGTTCTATCGGAAAGTTTCCCTGTCGTTCCATGTCTCGAAAGGTTTTCTCGACATGTTTTAGCCAAGATTTCGTCACCTCGAAGGTTTCTCGACCTAAGAACGGCTTTACTTGAAGATTGGAAGCAATCTCCAAGACATTTTTCTGCTAAGAAGGAGGACGCCAATTCGTCTGAAAGACATTAGCAAAAGCAGCACCAAACTGTGCGAAATCAAAGGGTGGTGCAACATGCTCATCTACCGGTGCCTGGGTACGAGGTGCTCGACGAGGTGGTATAGTTCTGACATCACAAAGTCAAGAAATATTAGCGCAAATATCACAAAGTGACAAATACATGACTACCTAAAACTTATGCTCTGATACCAATCTGACACATCCGATCCTGACACGCCAAGTGTCGGGAAGTGCTGGCCGACACCTGTTAAGTGACGAAAGCCAATTATGCATGTATAAGAGAAAAAAGTGAATAGATTTAGAGTTGGAAGCGGAAGTCGGAGTGCGGTGATGGGTAAAACCCATTATTACAGGTGCATAACAGTTAGAGCATAGTAAATAGTGCATAGAATAAAAACATTCACATCCTCGTGAGGATGGATAAGTAGAAAGTTAAATAAAAGTAGAAGCAAATCCTACATAATCTGGAGGAAGTGTCAGAACCACCTACCACAGTTGAAGCAGGCCCACACCTCACTGGAAATCGAATCTGCCACTAAGTTCTAGAGGGGCGCAAAACATAAAAATGTGAGTGGGTCAAAAAGCAAAGTTTGATAAAACCTTTGTTTTCAAGAGCATACTATCCCCTCGCTGGAAAACATGTATAGTTTTTGAAAATACGTCATGTTCCCCGGTATGATCCTCAAAATACTATAATAGTAATACGGATACTCTCCGTTCATCAAACTGAATGCTCAAAACCCAGGTACTCCCCGAAAATCACGACTGATTGCTCATCCATATGTAAACACACAAGCCCAAGTAGATAAGCTACGAGGAACAGGCTAGGTATATGAGTAATACGCTGAGTACTAAAATGTTGTGAGTCTAACACTAATCGCTGTGCACAAAGTGCGTCACACAAGTTCGAGTTGCCTAGTGCAACCTAGAACATGCTAGTACCTACAATGGATCCAAAGTTACGTAGCGGTATTGGGAGTGACATCTCCAAACTTCAAGGCTAGTCCTGCCCACAAGACTGAGTACTGATACCCGGGGTGTTATACATCTATTGATGAGCAACATTATAGAAACATGTATGGCAATATAATACGAATGTTCTACCTCCAACAATCACATATGATATGAGTCATGCTAACAAATTAAAGAAAGCATTGAAAAACCATACGTAATAATACATTTATCAAAACAAAGACCCACTCACTCACCTGTAAGTAGCCGGGTTGTAGCCCCCTGTCCTGGGTAGCCCCGGTAGTCCTCTGGATAAGTCTCACCTATATGAGATATCACTATAGTAATGATAAACTCATAAAGATTACTAATTAAACTTATCCCTTGTTTGCTCAACACGGAGGTCCGAAACACTCTGTAAAATACCATACGTACTGCCCCTAGGTAGTATGCATCGTCACTAGTCGTCTCGCGTCGACGGAATTGAAAAATGAGGTCCCACGTGCCCCCACTCGCGGCTCACGCGCTGGTCAACGCGCCGGTCAACTGACGGCGTTAGATCTAACAGAATATTCCAGCATCTCCGTTAGATCTAACGGAGTATTCCTAATGCTGTTATAAGGAATATTCCTAACGTTGTTGACGTCATCGGCCGGTCTAGACCGGTTGATGACATCATCGCTGACGTCACTTGGCCGGTCTGGAACGGTTGCTAATGTCATCGCTGTCGTCAGCGGCCGGTCGTTGCCATCGCCGTCGCCAAAATTTTGGCCGGTTTTCTGGGAAATTTTCAAATCTCCATAACTTCTTCATTTCTTGGCTAAATTTCACGTTCTTTATACCAAAATGAAGCTAGAGAGGAGTAGAATGATGGTGTGCCTTTGGTTTGGCCGTACAAGCTTGGGAAATGGCCTGTAATTGCCTCGAAAGGCCCCGGGTACTGTAGCTTTGTCGATCTACATCAAAACTCAACCAAATCAAGCAAACCACATATGAAAATTCATGTACTCAACGAGAGGAACCCAATGGTGGTAGTTAGAAACCTCACCTCGTTTGATGATTTTTCGTTGACGTGCACTGTGCACATACGGTGAGAACGAGAGAGAAATGAGAAAAAAAAGAGAAGAAAAAAGAAAATGAGGATAAGGGAGAAATTGACGGGGAAGAAGAAAAGAAATGAGATATTTTGGGTTTTGGGGGTATTGTGCACCCACCAAAATAGTAAAATCACACGATCCCGTGTACAAAATAATCACGCATGTGTCCAAAATATCCCCCGAAAATTATTTTATAACAAACTTTTTACGGGATGTTACATATTTCAAAAAAAAGAGAAATTCATATTAAATACCAATTTTAAGATTGGTTTTAAGGAAAAATACCAACTTTTAAGGAAAATTACCTATCTCATCCCATTCTATTTGGAAAGCCACAATTTGTCGGCCAATACATTTATAAACATAGGAACATTTACTTTTTTTTTTCTCCCATTGCATGCGACCCGCATGCTGCCGACGCTATTGTCATGAGCCATCGTCATGGGTGCTAGAAAAGTTTTCCGGTCGCCGAAAAATTTCAAGTCATTGAGCATGTTTTTTTCTTAGGTGCAACTTTTTTAATTTTCAATTATGTTTTGTTGTATGATTTTATTATTATTTTGACAGGTTTACACAATAAAATTAGAGAACTTATGAGAAACTCACCACTTAGCATGTTTTTTTTTAAAGTCGCTAGAAAATTTAATCGGCCGGTCACCGATCAGAAAACGTGGTAGGATTGAGTGGAAATCATGAATATTTTGAAAGGCTCTAGTATTTATAGAATTTTTTTAGTTGACTTTTTCATTGGTACCTAAACTAAAAAAAAATACTTTAGTTAAAAAGTTTCTTAGAATTGGTATTTAAAATAAAAAATTCCTCGCATTTTTTCAATGCCATTTCCTAGAGGCTTTTTTTTTAATATCCTCTTTATAAAACTCTTAAAACTTTGCCCTTTTTAACGTGTGAAATAATTTAACTAACCCTAAATGGATTCAAAGATTTTGTCTAGTTCTCATTGCTTGATAACTTGAGTCCCTCCCCCCACACCCCTCAAGAACAACCCGAGTGCTTGTCGAGCCGTCTCTTGTGTCACATGCTATATTTGCTTGTAGCCATATTACTCGAAGTGCGTCAAGATGGGCTACAATTGTTCTCGCAGGGGATCTCGAGCATTGGAAACTAGGGAAAAGGTAAGAATGCAATTAGTGTTAGTTAAGTCTTTTAACACGTAATTTATGTAGTTTGCACTTACTATTTTAAAAGTTTTTTTTTAATTGTTTTCATTTGTTTGTATGATCTTCGGATTAGAGATTAAATTTGGCAGTTCAATCAAATTTCTTACCATAAAATTCACGATCGATATATAGTAATGATTTGCAAGGCTTATGTGTCATCATTTCACTGAGGCTCTTCAATTAATCTGCAAATATGATTAGTTGCGCACCAATTCAACGAACTTTCACTAATTTGGACTTACTACAATAACCGCTCAAGCACACCCTCGTTGGTTAACTTTATGATTTCTTCATCATGATCCAATTGTAATCAAACCCTAGAACCACCATGCAATTTCCATTTTAAGAGAGCTTGTAGAAATTGTATACTTGTTTGACCCACTTCACTCTTCAAGTGCCCCCACTAAATCGTACCACTTCTTTCACAATGTTGATCGTTCAACTATTTTGTCTCCCTTTCACATACACAAACAGAAACAAATATTGAGTTTAATCAATGGATCATGTGTGATTCTTAGAGTTGTGTTAGCAACAAGAATTTAGGTGACTGTTTTGGCTTTTAATATAATGATATTAGGGGTAAGAGGTGTGGGTAGCCACATAATAAGCCATCATTAATTTAATATCGAACTGTTGATGGATTATGAGATTTCCTTAACAACCAATAACCATCAATGTCAGACGATTCGTAGATAGGCAGTAGCGTTTTTTGAGCTAATTTACCATAATAACTTATAGAAAATAGTTAGGTTCATCGTCACAATGCTTTTCTAATTCAATTATCAGAACCGGCTTTGGAGGAGTGTAGGTGATGCCACAACATAGGACCCTGATTTTGGATGGGCCCCCAATTTTTTTTTTCTTATGTACTTTGTTGTATGGGTATATATATATCAAACTGTGCATACTTATTATTGTAATTTTGCTTAGCGCAAGTGGTCTGATGTGTAATTGTCCTTGCAAGGAGGGTGGGTTCATTCCTTGCAAACATTAGTTTTTTGCACATTTTGTAAACAAAAATATTAAAATATTCTGCAAGTTCGAACCCAAGACCTTATTTGAGTAATAAACCATTACACCGCTACTGCCTTGTTCATTTTTTAATAAACATTTACATTTTTTATATTTTATAGTAAAAACAAATGAAAAAACAGTAGCCTTACTCGTTCTAATGCCCGTCTCTAAGAAATTATCATAACCTTATTTCTCTTATTCATCTTGAAATTCGGTTAACAATCCAATTCTTAATTTTCCTCTTTGATTGTCTTTCTCAATCCTAAATCTAAATTTGCTAACCTTTTCTTCTAAATTACAGTTTTTTTGGGATTCTAATTGCTGATTTTTTTTGCATTTCAGTCGATCTTATTTATAACATTGATGGCGAATTTTGGTTAAAAACATTTGAATGGATGACATGGTAAAATTTTTTTTTTAAATTATCATATTAATTAGATCTTGCAAGTCCTTGATTTAGGTTTTGTACGGAGCTTTTAAAATCTCAGGGTCAGCTTTGTCAGCAATACAATATCATGTATAAATTCCTCGCTACATAATAATATATTATCAAACTGAAACACAATGTAACGATGAACACGTTTCATCACGTTATTATCCCGATTAATTGATATTTTGATAACCAAGACGGATGGATAGTCATCTGGTCATGGTGGGTGCATGTGTCATGTGTTTGTGTGTGTTTTGTGTTGGGTGTTTGGGTAGGCCAAATGATTAGGAAGGGAGAAGAATATACAATCCGGTCACTTTCAGGGCTCTGACTCCTAGGGTGGCTGGAAATTTGAAAAAGTGGGTCCCACGTGTTTTCGCACGCTTGCACGCCTCGTGGGCCCCCACTGATTGACTGTTGCTCAGAAAGTCATAATAATACTAAAAATCTAATCTAATTTCCTTTGGCTCCCGCACCCCCTGCCGCCTCTTTAGTCAAAATTTAATATTACTTGCTCTTCATATTAGAATTTTTTTTTCGAATTTAATAGCACACTGAATAATGCATTACACGTCAATTTTAAGAAACAATTAACTCTTTCAACAAAAAAAAATAAAAGAGAAAGTTATACACGAGCACAATTAGACTTGTCAATAGATCGAATCCAATGTACTTATTAGAATATGAATCAGAATTTTTAATGATAATTCAAATACGATATTCCGATTATAAATAGAGCCGAATATGAATCAAGATTGATATGATCCAATAATTCAATTTTAAAACTTCTACATGGTATCAAATTAAACGAGGAACATCATTGAGAAGCAATACAATTCCACGATTATAAATGCAACCTAAAGACAATACATAACCTATCCAACCAAACGGAAAAACAACAGTCAAGAGGACAAAACTTTGTATCACTTTCTAATGAATTTGCAAAAGGTGACTCTTCTTCGGTGAAGAAGCCCTACTATGAGATGTCCTCATAGTCCTTTGTCATAAAGACAGACAACAAAAGCACAAACAAAACCAAAATAATAATAATTAAAAGTACAAACACAAAATAAACTCCACATAAATATGATTCAATAGTTATGGGAGATCCACACCTAACTAACAAGAAAGATAAGCTCACAAGGACTAAACCATAAAGGATAATACTTGGGTACTCACTAGTGAGTACCCTATATACTCACTTTAATAATTTGGCCCAATGATATTTTAACACATATTTTATTGTTTTAAAAAATAAAACATATGTTATTTAATTTTTCTTGGGCTTTTAAAAATAAGGAACATATGTCATCTTTTAATTGGGCCAAATCAGAAAGTGAGTATATAGGGTACTCACTAGTGAGTACCCAAGTATTATCCAACCATAAATACTTCAATTTTTTTTCAATAAGTTCATTACGTACATTGATTATCAGAGGTTTCTTGATTGGCATCACACAACTGCCCCTTATATACCACGTTGGTCCTTCAACTACGTTTATCATAATTAAATGAACAAGGAGGTACACCTGAGTTGTGAATTCTCAGGTCATAATTTTCATGGAGAGGTACACCTGAATTGTGAATTCTAGGGTTTAGGCGGTGCGACAAGTTTTTACCATCTGATATATCTTATTTGATATTTCAATTGGTTGACCCGTCCTAAAATTATAGGATTGTCAACGAATAGTTAGAATACCTTTTTTCTGGTTGAAAATAGCTTTTTTAGTCTGTCAATGCAAGTATTATTTTTTTTTTTTCCAAAATGGATTTGAGGGATGGAAAAAAAAAAGGTAAGAAAATTATTTTATTTTAGGAAAAGTCCACAATATTCAGAAAGGTATTGACACCCTATGTTTACGTGAAATTATATTATAATTGTTAAAGTTTACTATTCAACATAGTTAGTAAATTCGTGAATAATACGCATATTATACATGTATGTATGTATTTTTAAAAAATAATTTTGTTTTCCATACACGTTTTAATGATTCGTTAAATTGTACATTTTATTAAACTCAAACATATGATACACATACATACGTACTTTTCACGTTTAATACACGTTATTTAGACACATTTTTCAATAATACATATAAAATTCTCGTATTTTAACATATTATTAAAAAATATATATTAAAATTTAAATAAATGGCCGATCTTTTCAAAATTTTTTTTTAGCAAAGTTGTAGAATAATGCACTTACGTATTTTTCATATACTATACTCATTCCATATTTTACTAATTATGCTATTCAATGCCACCATAGTGAGGAGGTTATAAAATAATATTGTTAATTACACTACCATTGTTAATTGTTACACCATGAATGTCATGTTACAGTACAGATCATAAGAAATTATTAATAGACGTCATGAAATTACACATTATAGTTTAGTGGTGCTACAACATGACACTAAAATCCAACATCTGAATTACAAGAAAGGTATAGTTACAATATTGTCAAATTTTATAGTCCAATGTTACAAAATATAATGGTAAGATTAAAGTTAACAAGACAAAATGACATTATAATAATGGTAATAAGGTCAGTTTTTATGCTGGAGATGTTATACTACCAGTACCTTTTTTCTTTTAAGCGCTATTGTAAATTTATTTAGTTTTTAGTTTTTAACTTCTAGATATTATTATATGACAATAAAAAAAATTTTTGATTCATTTCATATAATACCTTTTCATTTCTCCCTTGTATATGTAATCAATTGACTCACTATTTTCCTCTTTTCTTTAATTAAAAAAAGAAGAAGAAAAAGAAGCAGATGCTACCGAACAGATGGCTTATAATAAGCTAAGTCATAGAAGGTTCAATGGTTATCTCACTTTTTGATCATAGTTAACTAAAGAGCTCATTAGGTGGATTGTAGGTAAAAAGTCCTTCTTCCAGCACCAATAGGGCTCTTTTCATTTCACAAAATGCCTAAATGTTCAGGGGATAATGCTAGGAAAATTAAATTTTTTAAATTAAATTTGTAAATTAAATGATGTGACAATAAAAATAATACTTCATGATTTAATGACTTTAAAAAAGAAGACCAACCGTGAACTGCAACATAATTTGGTTTATAAATTTAATTTAAAAAATTTGATCCCCTAGCAATATTACCCTTTTGCTTAAACATTACGGACATCCTTCTTAGAACTATTTCCTTGTTAGCCAATTGGTCTATTTCATGATGAGGATAAGAGAGCAATAAGGCAAAAGCCTATATTGGATCAATAAGTGTACTTATGTGTACCTAGCTATACATGTACGGGCTTGTACATTATAAAAGTTTAAGTTTTTTGTGGTTTTTGTGGATAAAATTCACAAGATCGAAAATGATAATTAGTATGATTCGTTATTATTTAGATTCAAAACGAGGTACAACACGCCATTTTTTTACCGTGATGCGAAATAAACTATTTTTTTGAGTTCACCCAACGATCTCTCTTCTCTTCTCTATATATAAGGGAGACGGCAAATTTGGTGAAATATTTATAATGCAAAAAATACCCCTCTCTTCTTAGCATTTTTAAAGAGTAAAAATAAAATTTTAATTAAATAAGTGCAAAATAGCAAAATAATTTTCAAATATAAATTCAAAAGAAACATCCTCATCACCCTTAGGGCCAGCTTGGAGTTACTGTGTTTTAAAAAAAAAATTGCTTATAAAAGCAACTTTTAACAGCAACCTCCATACTGTTCTTAAAGTTGCTGTTTTAATGCCATAACTTTTAAAATAAGCAGTATATTTCATTTTAACAAACACTTTTTATTTGCTTAACTTTAAAGTGAAACAATTTTTAGTGAAAAAAAGCAATACCAAACATGGCCTTAGTAACCTTGTTTATGAATTTATTATAGATAAAAAATTATAAATTAAGTTTTTCTAATTAAGAATTAAAATCCAACAAATAAATAAATAAAATACAAAAAAGCCAATTGCCACACACATTAGCGAGTGACAAGAGGCTAGTGGTTTGTTTTTTAATTAAGAAACCTATTTAAAGATTACTGGTGAAAAGAATTATTCAATTAAAATAGACAGAATACAATGTTTTTAGGTTAAAACACTATATTCAGAATCTCTGATAACCAAATGGCCAATTAATTTCCAATTATTGTGAGTTCCTCAGAGAAATTGGTTTTTGACGTACTAACTAGTTGAGCAGACTTTACCCTTTTGTCTTGCTCTGTAATTGGAAGGGTGGATCCCTTTGAGAGGCCAACCAAGCATACATGTATTGAGACAAATACAAGAACCCTAAAATACATGTATAATTCAGCCTAACATGCAGTACCACACAATCAAAGTACTAATTGTCACAGGATTAAACTAGGGAAACAAAATAAAAGTGGAAATATAAATAAAGCATTAAAAGACAAAATAGAAGAATGAAGAAAGTAAATTTAATTAGAAATGGTCCTTTCATTTGTCTAATCACCCCCTGAAATGTCAACCACATTCCGGTTACTTCTTTCATTCCTTCACACCCAAACGGTTGAACTTCACCTAATATAAATATATATAAACTTCTGAGATGCAGCGAACCGCTTTTCATCATCATTTTATGAAACCACAGCTTTGTAGATTCCACACAGACTAGTAGCGTCCAAGAGGTTGAAGACAACAAGAACAAAAGAATAGAATACCACTCCAGCAACTGTTGGTCATCAGCCTTTATAATTAATTTGATTTGCAGTTAGCCATGGCAGATGAATTTCAGACACCTGGGAACTGGTGGGACTCATCGTCAAGAACCAGGTTCGACACCGGGGGATCGCCCCCGTCTTCGAGCCTGAATAGCTTGGGAAGCTTTGGATGGCAAACGGACATGGTTGACATCAAGGCTAGGTCTTCTATGGATTCCGGGTCGGTCTCAGGTACTTCTTCTATGGTCTTCCATGATACTCACAAGCTTCAAGAAGGGTCCGACTCCGCAGGCGGAGGCGGCAACCCCAACTTACATATGATGGGTTTAGGGCTTTCCTCTCAGGCAGCAGATTGGAACCAAGCCTTATTGTAAGTCCAAAAATAACTGTACATAAAATTACTAATTATTTTATTTTATTTTTTGGTTGAACAAAGATATACAACTTGATCATGATGCTCAATATATAGAAACCCTAAAAGGAAATTTGTCTTTCACTTCATTCATTTTTGTATAATTTGATATGTATACAGTCGCGGTGAGAAAGCGGAGACTAGTTTTCGATCAATACTACAAGAAAACATGAACTCCAGTAATGATAACTTTCAGCAAGAAAGTGACCAACAGCTCCAATGGAGGGATAAGTTGTTTGCTGGTGGTTGTGGGGATTCTTCTAACAACGAGTTTAAGCAAATGAACCGGGGATTTTCTTTAGATCAAACACAGTTTAGTCCTCAGTACAGCTCCGGCGAAAGCACGGTGACATGTCAAGGATTGCCTTCTAGTTTTCAAATGGATTCAGCATCAGCAGCTTTGTACGGAAGCCCATCTACAATATTGCAAGGACTATTGGGACATCATCATGATAATCAGCCTCAGCAGCCAAATTCAGCAACCATAAATTTTCCCTACCAAGGAAATTATGGAATTAATAACTCTAGTGAGCTATTGCCTTCTTGGTCAAAAGTCCCCCAGTTTCTAAGAACGTCACCTCCCAAACAACCTCCTCATAGCCATTTACAATTTTCTAACAATGCTCCCTTTTGGAATGCACCTCATGAGGCCGCCATGAAAGACGTCCGGCCAAGCTTTTTCCCCTCATTGCAGCCACAATTTCCCACGCCACGATTCGATGAAAAACCAAAGGTACGTAATTGTTGTTAAAGACAGTCAGTGGATTTCAATGTTAAGGAATGAACCAACATTATATATTGCAACCTGCTTGTAGCTCAATTGGTTAAAAACAATTACCCATGCATTAGAACTACTAAGTTTGAATCCTCCTACCCTTAATATTGCTTGTATAAAAAAAACCAACATTATATGTCAAGCAACAATTATACGAGAATTATCGATTGCGTTTCATATTCATCATGATTAGGGTTTTGATTGTCATGATCGGAGTCATTTAACATGTTAAATATTGGGCTGAGCAGAATATATCTGAAGTTCAGGAATCGGGTGCAGTGGGGAAGAAAAGTGGGAGTGAAGCAGCATCCAAAAGGCCTCGGAATGAAACCTCATCACCTTTGCCAGCTTTTAAGGTACAAAATGAGCAATAAAACCTTTTCTTTTTTCTTTTTTCTTTTTGGTTTGACAAGAAGCTAGCGATGAGTTGTGTTACGCTTTTTCTTTTATCATAGATATAGATGAGAACTTGTAGTTTTGGTTTTAGGTGAGGAAAGAGAAGATGGGGGACAGAATCACTGCCCTCCAACAATTGGTTTCACCTTTCGGCAAGGTAAGTAAATTTAGCTCCGAAACGCTATCTATCTCCTTTACTTTCACAAAGAGCTAGCTAGCTAGAGACTGAGATATCATTCTCTTTCTGAATTTAAACAAAGTGTGCTTTACTTTATTTTTCTTTTCAAAGTTAAAAAAATGAAAACTTTTATGTGTATGATGATTTTAAATAATCATGTTATTGTGTGTCAGACTGATACAGCCTCAGTGCTCTCTGAAGCCATCGTATATATCAAGTTCCTCCATGAACAAGTTGATGTGAGTCCCATATAGCTTCAGTATATATGCACCTTAATTTAACAATGCAAGCCAATCCTATGGCACAAACAAATATATGCTAAATAATAATGTGTATATATATATATATCTAATATGTTTTGATCTTATAATATCAGGTTTTAAGCACCCCATACATGAAAAGTGGAGCTGCCATACAACACCAGCAGCAGGTATAATATATTCTCCTTCTTCTGCTACTCGAAAAAAATAATACCTATGTACTGATTCCAATAGGTGCAATCAGTTTCTTGGTACTACTACTTAATATTTTTTTAATCTACTGTAGATTAATTTGTACTTGCAATTTTACTTTTTCTTGTCAATGCAGAATTCTGATAAATCTACGGACCCCGATGGTCCAAAGCAAGATCTTAGAAGCAGAGGGCTGTGTTTAGTACCGGTTTCGAGCACATTCCCGGTGACACATGAGACAACAGTTGATTTTTGGACACCTACATTTGGAGGAACTTTCAGATAGAGCAAAGAGAAATGGTAGATTAATTATGTACGTACGTAACGACATACATGTATGTATCTTATCAAACCCTAGCCAAGTTGGGAATGATAAGGCGAACAAGAAAGAGAAGAGGAAACGAACAGAGATATGCCCACATATGTGATCTGGTCTGGAATGGAAAGGAAGTAATAAAACTGGTAAGGGACATGAGAAAAGGCAAATGACCCTCCAAAGAACATGAAATTGTTGGGCCAGCTACAGGCAAAATGATGCAGCGTTGGCCAATAGGGACCAACTGGAGCATATTAATTGTTGTAATAATTGAAGAATTATGATTAGGAGGTGGATTAAGAATAAGAACAGATGCTGAATTTAGGGAAAGTTTATGATTAATTAGTTTTAGAGAGAAAAAAATTTGTTGTTATAGAAGCTGATTTTAATATAGAAAGATAAAGGAGCTTTTATTCCTTGTTGCTATATTGTGAATAGAGCTGGCACTACCTTTAGTTTAACACAAAAGGAAGATGGAGAAAATTTGGAAGGAATAATTGAATTTTTAGAAAAAATTGGAGTGAGTAAGTGTGGGGATGGCATTTGATTGGAGATCTCACTTTTTATTTGTTTATGTGATGGGAATATGTTAGTGGAAGTCAGAAGATGGCCCAGTGCTCCTCCTTTCAGGTTTATTTACAATTTGTTTTTGGATTTCAATTTTGTTATTAAAATTAGATGTTTTCTTTTAGATGCTATCTGTCATGATCTGTGCTTTTTATCGAATGGTCACATTGAGGGGCTTCCATTGGGAGGTAGACAGAGGTCCAAACTTTCTTCTTTTTCCATTCATAAATATATTTTCTATCCACATCTGGTCTTCTGTAAATTATGAATGGTCCCCCTCCCCTCCCCTCGCATCAAATTCATTTTCCCACAAATTTTTTTTTTGATTGTCATGTGGGTTATATGGGTTGTAGAGTTCTTTTAGTTAGCACACATGTTTAGACTGAATTTTACGCATGAGGGGATTTGTTGAGAGTGTAAATCTCACAATCAGAGTACTACGAACAAACGAAAGATAAACTATGAATATTATTTTATTAACGGAAAACTAATAAACAAGATTGCCTAGATGGCTACAAACCGAGGACTATATCTTGATTGACTTGTTTATCATACTAAACTACAAGCTATATTTATAGAGAACAAAATCTAAGAAACCCTAACTCAGATGGGCTAGGTCGTGAAGAAAGTTGAGGATCCACCATAAAAATGAATTGGCAATATTTCTACTTTTACCGATGTGAGACTCGTTTACCTTTACATCCTCATATGTCCAAATCCTAAACAAACAACAAACCCAAACAATTAAATAAACATAAAATATGAATATTTTTCAACATCGGGGAATTAAGGGCTGATTTGAAAGTGTGAATCTCACATGAGGAGATTTGTTGAGAGTATGAATGTTGCTCATGCTATTTAAATTAGATTTGAATGTCGCTCGAATAAAAACAAATATGCTATTACAGTATTACTTAAAGCAAACATTTGACCAACACCTGTCATCCATTAAATTTGAACTCATGACCTTTTTCAACAAAGTAAAAATTGAATGTTACAAAGCCAGATATTCATTGGTAAAATATTTAGCTAGTGTTCGATTGTTGCCTTCCCTCACCTTGAATAGAACATCTATATTAATACATAAAACAAAATTTGCCAATTGGGTATAACATTTTAATTTCTATATATCTTTATTCCAACTTAATTAAAATAAAATAATTGATTATGAAGAAGGATGCGACTCTAGCATATTCTTATGCTCTAGCAAAAAAGCATGCGTTATGGGATGACGAAAAGCGAGCCCAGAAGGTACCGGAGCAGCATCGGAAGGAGCTGGAGGCAGTTCATAAGAAACAAGACGAAAAGCAGCCGCAATCCGACAAGAAACAGTTGAGAAAGAAGCACAGAGACCGTTCCCTCGCAAAGGAAGACTCAGCGCCCAAGACTTTCATTAAGTTCACGATTTCAATTCACCAGATTCTTCGTGAACTCCAGGATGAGCCATGGTTCAAGCAATCGCAACGTTTGAGAGGAGTTGCTTCCAAGCTTGATCATTCGAAGTACTGTGCATTCCATCGAGGACCTGTTGTACTTTTATGTGCAAGCGGACGCAAATTCTAACAAAGTACCAAATATCAACATCGTAGGCGGAAGTGAAGAAACAAACAATCTTAAAATAAGAACACAAGAGATTTACGTGGTTTGGCGTAAAAGCCTACGTCCATGGGCGAAGCATGGCGAGGAATTTCACTAAACAAATGGAGATTACAAAAGAGTGTTTAACTCTCACAACCCAAATCCGACAAATTACAAACCCTAAACCAAACAAGTAGAGAACCCAAAGCAAATGGAGAAGTCTCTCCCAAATTACTCTCTAACTCACAAATTGATTCTCACCAAATTGCCTTAACGAATGAGCCATGAATTTGTCACACACTCATGACTCCAAACGGTGACCTCCACCTAAAATTCAAAAGATAAAACTCTCTAAACCATGCCGAGGCACACAAAACTAACCCTTAAGTCGTATTTATAGTGCATAGGACTTAGGTCCTATTTATAGTAAATCCAAATCCTAATCAAATAGATAACTAACAAAATGTCTCCACCAAGTAAGGAATCCAACCAAGAAATAAAATCCAAATCCAAATAAGACACCAAAACGAAATAGGTAACACATACCTAATTTTGAGCCACAAATCCCAACAATCTCCACCTACGTGAAAAATTAACAAACTCCCAAAACAAATACAAACTGGGATAACAAATACAAATGCAAAGTGCATCAAATTCTTTCGAAACTGATCTCCACCAGCACTCAAAAAATCTAAAAGTCTTCAAAACTTGAAATTTCCTCCAACGCCTTTTCCAACAAATTTCATTACGGAAACTAACAAATACGAGCCAAAAAATCTATGCAAAGTTTGAACAAACGAACCAAAAGTGCGAACTGCACTCCACCAAAAAAAGCTTGAGTACCAAGTTTAAAACAAATGTTGTCTCAAACACAGCCAAATGGAATGCGTAAACAAGCTCTCCAACTTGAGCCACAACTCCGAGTGCTTGCTCCAAGTGGCCTTCTTTTCCCGTTAGCACTTTCAAAAGTCCTTGTTGAACTAACATAGTATGCATCTTCAATTTCCAAACACCAAAGTCATTCTTCCCGTCGACTTTTTCAACATCAAATTTTACCAATGACACAACATAAGCTTTCATAGTGACTAGTAAACAAAGCCCGAGCTGAAACCTAGGGCTCTGATACCACTTGTTGTACTTTTATGCGCAAGCAGAAACAAATTCTAACAAAGTACCAAAAATCAATGTCGTAGGCGAAAGTGAAGAAACAAACAATCTTAAAATAAGAACACAAGAGATTTACGTGGTTCGGCGTAAAAGCCTACGTCCATGGGCGAAGCACGGCAAGGAATTTCACTAAACAAATGGAGATTACAAAAGAGTGTTTAACTCTCACAACCCAAATCCGACAAATTACAAACCCTAAACCAAACAAGTAGAGAACCCAAAGCAAACGGAGAAGTCTCTACCAAATTACTCTCTAACTCATAAATTTACTCTCACCAAATTGCCTAACGAATGAGCCATGAATTTGCCACACTCATGACTCCAAACAGTGACCTCCACCCAAAACCCAAAAGATAAAACTCTCTAAACCATGGTGAGGCACACAAAATAAATTAACCTTAAGGTCCTATTTATAGTGCATAGGACTTAGGTTACAATGAGAATCCTAATCCTAATTGGAAGTAAATCCAAAATCAAATAGGTAACTAACAAAATCTCTCCACCAGGTAAGGAATCCAACCAAGAAGTCAAATCCAAATCCAAATAGGACACCAAAACGAAATAGGTAACACAAACCTGATTTCTGCATCATCCTAATTTTGAGCCGCAAATCACAACAAGACCTAGTCACACTACAAGCAACTGCTTCACTTGCAAGGAGTATCTCGAGAAGCTGACAAAGCAGGGCAAGTGTGACAAGTTTTTGGACAAGCCAGCAGGGCGACCAACTCGTAACACCGAGGCAGGAACTGAACCCCCAAAAAAGTAATCTGCATCAACGACATCTTCGCCGAATCAGAGTATCTAGGGGCCACCAACAATTCCAAGAAACAAAAGATTCAGCATGCAAAGTCAGTTTCGCAAGTCCAAGATGCACACGATGTGCCCGATCCAATCGTTGGCTTTACTGAGCAGGATGTGAAGGGAGTAGACTATCTCTAAAACGATGCCCAGGTGGTCTCCGTCCAACTAGCCCACATTGTGGTGGATATGATAATGGTGGACAACGGAAGCGCAGTAAGCATTCTCCAACTGTCGATAATTCAAGGGATGGGCTTCGAGAGCAGAATTAAACGCCAAGCAAAGGTTCTTACTGGATTCAACTGTTACACCTCAACTGCCATTGACACAATCGTACTCTACTTACTCACTCCTTTTGTCGTCTTTTCGCAGACGCTCATGATCGTCGATGACCCGTCTCCCCATAATGAGATTCTTGGCCGACCTTGGCTCGTGAAAATAAGAGAAGTGACATATGTTGAGTACCAAAAGATCCAATTTCGTATCCTAGGTGCGAAATCGATGAAATTAAGTCTGACCAAGCCATGTCCCTACAATACACTGTACGAATTTTAAAGGAGTCGAAAAGGAAAACCTTCAACCCAGCCATAGCTGCTGAGGTTCATAAGGAAGATTCTTCCTTCTCTAAATAGCAATTACAACAGACGGATTGAGAAGATGGAATTTGAGTTGTAGCCTCGACAGACAATGCATGATGGAACCTAGAGGAAGACGCATAATACATCATTCTTGATCCCAATCAACCAAAAGAGAAGGCTAAAATCGGCTCACAATTGAGCCCCGAAAAGAAGGAGGAACTCACCAACTTCTTGTGTGAGAACATAGACATTTGCATGGTCGCCTTCCGACATGCAAGGCATAAATCCAGTGATCACTTGCCATAAGCTACACACAATCTCACAGCCAAACCTGTGATCCAGAAAAGGCATCATTGCACTCCCGAACGAGTAGCCATCATTGAGGTGGAGATTGACAAGCTGCTAGCAGTCGAGTTCATCGAAGAGGTAGTGCACTTCGCATGGCTGGCCAACGTAATGTTAGTCATGAAGAAAGAGAAAACAAGATGGCGAGTTTGCGTGGACTACACAGAACTCAAGAAGACGTGCTCAAAGACAAGTATCTAGTCCTCATAATTGATTTGCTCGTCAACTCAACATTTAGAAACCAGATTGGAATGTATGAACCAAACAAGGATAAGATTACATTCGTCATTGAGCGAGGCACCTGCTGCTATAGAGTTATGCCTTTTGGCTTCAAGAATGCATGAGCCACTTACCAAGCGACTCATCAACATGATGTTCAAAAAAAAATTGGCAAAACCATAGAAGTCTACGTTGATGACATTATGGTAAAATGCAAGCCACAGTTAGACCACATCACAAATCTAGCAGAAATGTTCAACATCCTCCGACAGTACAACATGAAGCTCAATCATTCCAAGTGCACGTTTGGAGTCTCATCTGGTCGATTCTTAGGGTACCTTGCTACATAGCGAGGAATTGAAGCCTATCCAAGACAGATAAAAGCTATCCTAGAAATGAAGTCCCCAACTACAACAAATGAGATTTAAAGTCTGATCGGAAGAGCAGCAGCACTTAATAGGTTCCTTTCGCAAGCAACTGATCAGTGTAAACCCTTTTTCAAGGCGTTAAAGAAGGTGCAGAAGAACTAGTGGGATGTAGATTACGAGAAGACATTTAAGATCCGAAGAAGTATATGACTTCTCCCCTGCTACTATCCAAGCTGGAGGTAGAGGAAGATCTTTTCATCTATTTGGCTATATCTGAAGTTCCAGTAAGCTCTGCCCTCATACGAGAAGAGTTAAGGGCCCAACTACCTATATTCTACATGTTTAAAGCTTTCCTCAATGTGTAAACTAGATACCCAAAATTTGAAAATTTGATTTTGGCACCAATTGTAGCAGCACGGAAGCTTAAGCCTTATTTTTCAAGCACACACGGTCATTGTCGAAACCGAGTACCCACTGCGAGCAATCCTGCACAGCCAGATACTTCTCAACGATTGATGAAATGGGCATTGAAACTTAGCCATCATGGCTTAGTCTACCAACCCCGCGCACACGGCGATCAAAGCCAAGGTAGTGGCAGATTTCGTAGTCGAGTTCACTCCTACCTTTGTAGATGCAGCAGCAGCTCAATCTAGAGTAGCATCGGGATCAAAAAAATGTCAGCAAAAGACCTAGTAGTGAAAAGCTCGTAATCCATTCTAATTAGCAGCTAATCAACAATCAAGCCTCAAGGGAGTACGAGGCGAAACACCCAAGGATGGCGCGATATTTGGGGAAGGTACGAGAGTTGCTTAGCGCATTCCCGACTTACACACTCAAGAATATTCCACGGGTAGAAAACGTCCATGCCGACGCCTTAACCAGCTTAGGCTCCATTTTGGACCACTAGCTCAAACGCTTCATCCTAGTTGAATACTTGGAGAAGCTATTCATAGATGAGGAACCAGCAGTGGAGATAGCTCAAATTAAAACCACTCTAAGTTGGCAATATCCCATCATTGACTACTTAGTTAATAAAACGCTCCCTAAAGAAAGGATGGAGTCGCAAAAGCTTTAAATGAAGGTAGCATGTTACTACATGTGGAACAGCATGCTCGTTCGAAGATCCTAAGGTGAACCATATCTCCGCTGCCTAAAGCCTTCTGAAGACCTTAGAGTTTTGAGTCTCATTCATGAAGGTGCTTGTGGCAATCATTCCGCAGGTCGATCCTTAGCTTAGAAAACTCTTAACGCAGGCTACTACTGCCTAACCATGCACCAAGATACTAAGGATTTCGCGCAAAGGTGCGACAACTGCCAGTGCTACAAATTGGTCCCAACATTACCTGCCAGCAAACTAAATCCACAAACAAGTCTTTGGCCATTCATGCAATGGACAATTGACTTAGTAGGACTAATGCCGCCAGCCACTGGGGCAGAAAAATAATGATAGTAGGAACTGACTACTTCGCCAAATGGGTCGAAGCTGAACCCATGAAGACAACTACCTAGGCGAACATAGAGAAATTCATTTAGAAGAATATCATTTGCCAATTTGGAATCCCACATTCCATCGTTATTGACAATGGCCCGCACTTCGTAGGCAAAGACTTAGCGAAGTTCTTCCAAAAATATGGCATCAAACAACGCATGTCCACCCCGAGATACCCCTAGGGCAACAACCTAGCCGAGGCATCCAACAAGACAATCTTGGATTGCCTCAAGAAAACTCTTGAAAAGAAAGAAAAGTGGCCAAACGAGCTCCTGGGAGTTTTATGGGCGTATCGTACAACTAAAAGACGAGCTACCTATGAGACCACATTTTTGTTAGCATTCGGAACAGAAGCCATCATTCCTTCTAACACAATCGTGCCAACCATTAACACTAAGTTGCTCGATATTGACAAGAATGACAAGGAGATCGCTACTAACCTAGACATGGTTGAGGAGCAGCGTGAGAAAGTCATCACCCAAGTCACACTGCCGGTAGGGAAGGCTCCAAAAACATTTTCATCTTCGAGATTTAGTCATCACTACCGACAGGGAAGGCTCCAAAAACATGAATCCCATATAAGAAAGTCATTACAAAATCAGTTGAGTAGGCAAAAATGGTAGCTACACCCTCACCACCATGAACGGCAAAGAAATTGACAAGCAGTGTAATGCTTACAACATGAGAAAATACTACGTTTGACCTTCCGCAAGTTTCGAAGTCGCCAAGCAGGCCACTGAACAAGACCTTATAAGCTGAGGATTATCTTAAGTTGTTTTTGCAGTTTCTCTTTTCCAACAAAGTTGGTTATAAATTCCATCTTTTCCATTCAATAAAGGCTTAAGGAATTTCTTCTCAAAACTTTGTTCGACTGCATGTACAACAACAACTGCCATGCTTTTCAAGTGAGAAGACAAAATAAAGCTCTATATACGGTCTTTCCTTGGAAGACGATAATAAACCCAAACATCCAGATGTGGATGGGTTAGTTGCTTCAGTTTTACTGAGGGCACAACAACTTAAGCCAGAGTCGCCTAGAATTAGCCACAATAGTCAACCTTTGGGTTTCCCATACCCAAGCATGGGCCTGGGCCTGGCTCGGGTGGGCTTTAGCCCATCCTAGTTTTGAGCTTCCTAGCTACTAAGTACCTATATTAGCCCTAGTAGCCCACCCCATAATTTTATATCTCAATACCACATCCTTTCAGCCGAGAGAGAAAAAAAAATTCCCAACCATCACGTGGTCTCTCTCTCTGTTGAAAGACTCGAGAGCTTGTCGGGGGAAAAAAACCAGTGATGCCGATGCGAAGTGGGAAGAGACTTCTTCCAGCTTACTTCTTCCATAGTTCTTCATTGATTGATGTAGTTCTTCATTGATTGATGCTCTTCAGTCTCCCATCTCTAAGTTATTGTTTTAATTCTTTAATTCTTATTTCCTTTTGATTTTGATGAATCTTGAGAAGAAATTATGGATTGATAAAATTAGGGATTGAGGTAATTAGGAATTCATAAATTAGGGATTTGTTGCTTGTTTCTTGCGTTTTTTGCTAAAATAAGAGATTGAGGCAATTTGGAATTCTTTGATTCTTATTCTCCATGGATTTGCTGCTTGCATTTTTGTAAGATATCTATATTTGTCGTTTTATTCTATTGGCAATTCGTTGTTTTATTGGATTTGTTGCTTTCCTCCACGTTTTAACTCATGTTGGGCATGTGCGATTGGATTTTTTATTTTATTTTATGATGTGCTCATGTGCAGCAATTGGAACTTAGACTTGTAGCTTATGATGTCTAAGCCAAGAAATTTGTTTTCATATTTCACAACAAAAAGAAATGAGGGTCAATCATCAAGTCAACACTCTCCTCCATCCTTGGATAATTCAAATGATGAGCAACAACCACCTTCTAAGTGTCAAAGAGTAGAGTCCGAGTCTCCAACTCCAATACCGAAATATCCAACACTAGTACCGGAATCTCCAACACTAATAGTTGAGACTCTATGTTTTTAGCTATGAAAATTATTAAAACTCGTCTTCAAAACAAAATAGAGGATGACTTTCTTGGAGATTGTATGATTGTCCACATAGAAAGGGAACTTGTTGATACTATCGATTTAGATTCGGTAATTGATGAATTTGAGGCTATGAAGACTTGTAGGGTACAAATTAAGTAGTTTTATAATGTATTTGCATTGCATGTTTTCTTGTTGCTTATTGCAGGTTTTGTTTGTGTATAATTATGCATTTTGAGGGGTAAGACTCATTACGCCCCCTAACTAGGTGTATCTCTTTTTGCTTATCAATGAAATTCACTTGTACCGTCGAGTTTTGTTTATAAAATGTTATTTATACATGTTATACTTGAAATCATTAACAAGTTTTATAACATTAGGGGAATGTCAACAAAATAAATGAGACTCTGCCAAAATTTTGAAAAAAACATTCCACTAATGAAATTTGGCTTCAAAGTTCAGCCCACCCGACATTTGAATCTTGGATTCGTGCCTACTCATACCTGACTTAACTAACTAAAAGATTTCCTCCACTAGGCCGTATCCATTGGCGCTCAAGCTTTTACACTGGGACAAGCATAAATACAGTGCATTCCATGAACATCTGCCCACAAATTCCGATACAACTAAGCACAATGTGTTCAATTAGGCGAATTTCGTGTTTACTCAGGAACCTAGAATGCTATGTTAAGCAGTTCGAGGGACTAGTGGTACAAGCTGTAGCTACAGATACCCACGAAGCTCCATATTACCACACACTCTCATTGTGCTTGGCCAGGTGAACTTCGAGTATGTGCATAGAAACTTCAAATGTTGCGGCTTACAAAATCTATGACTTACAGACTGCTTACAAACTTGACATTGCGCATGTTGTGGCCACGGCATGCAAAGTGCTATAAGTAAGGGTCGCGCCTACGTCCATCTTTGGAATCCTACCTTAGTTGCACAAATGGGATTTTGTGGTAGATGAATTTTTGTTTAAGCAACAAAGTAACAATAATTTGCATACATATGGCGCACCAGCTGCCCTGGTATGGCCAGTAGCACATGGTGGTCAATAGCAAAACGATCACAATATAGTATCACGACCAGTGTATGGCGCGCCTGCTACCTTGGCATCGCCAGCAGCGCATGGCGACCAGCAACAAATGGTTGTTGGGCAGAATAATGTGACAAGCTCCGCAACTTAACTCCTTGCAAAACATAAATTTACACCTAAGGATTGAAGGCTAGGAACATTTACGTTGTTGTAAGATGCACAAGTAATACAAGCTCCAAGGGTTAAAAATTTTGAAATATGCTCCAAAAGGCAAACATCAAAGATATTCAAGACAACTGGGTAGCGAAGATGAAGTAAAAAGAAAAAACAAAATATTAAATTTCTAGCAAATTGATAAACTGGCTCGAAGGCCTTCCAAATCCAACGCTAGCTAAATAAAGGAAAACTAAAGTCTAGATGAAAAAGAAAAGAAATTTTCTAAGTCCTTGAAGCAGATTACTCCTCCGCAGTTTGGACGATTTCTAGCTTCTAAGTAGGTACCTTCAAAAGCAGCTTCTTCATTCTCTGTGGCCTTGCCGCTCTTAGCAGTGCCAGCTTCAGATACTTCATCGTCAGCCGTCTCCATATTAGCAGCCCCCTCTTTAGACGCTCCATCGATATCAGTAAAGAAATCAAACTTTAGCAGATATTCCATGGAGATGCCAAAAATTTGGTAATCCTCATCGAAGAACTCGAAGTCTGGCAACCTTCCTCTAAGGTGATTAGCATAGCCTAACTTATAATAGTTAGCTTGGGCTCGAACAAGATTGCTTTCATGATTCACCTGCTCATTCCGTAGCTGCTTGTTCAACTTCAAAAGACCTTCATTAGCACTCAGCTCATCAAAATCCTTATGGAGTTTTTTATTTTTAGAATCAACTTCAACAACAATTTTCCACATATGATCAATCTCACTAACATACTCTATGATTTCTCGGTCTTTAGTAAAGCAAGCAGAACAAAGTTCGGAATTTATCCTCTCAAGACTTTGAC
>CM031081.1:6121916-6134296 GCA_018257905.1 Gillenia trifoliata | reverse complement strand
GATGGGATAGGACTAGGAATGCCACTGCCACCGCCACCGGTGTAGTAACCCTTGTGGAGGTGTTGGTAGGGCGGTCCTAGCGCGAATCCTTTCTGGGAAGACTGGGGAACAAATGAAGCACAGTGATTAGCGTAAGCGGTTTGGTGGTCGAATTTAGAAGAGGCTGCAGAAGAGGCGGTGAAGAAAAGAAAGAAGAACATGAGAAGGTTTGGTAAAAAGATGATCATGGAGATAGCCATGGATTCTTTGGTCATGGACTAAACAAGATCAAAGGGGAATGAAATTGCAATATAATGTGAAAATAGTGTGATGATATTTCTATGTAGTTGTACTAGTGTACCAGGTCAACCATTAGCATTGGGATAGTCCTCCACCTACAGTCCTACTGCTATGTAAGGAAGGACACTATGAGGCCTGTGATCTCCATTGGAGTTGGCTTCAACTGAAATGTTTCATTGAACCATTCAAATAGTTTGATAGTTTTTTTTAGTACAAGTGATTTTCTACACTGAAAAGGGGGAAGAGTTTGAACTCGGAACACAGTAGGTTGAAGAGGAACGGCCTAACCACCAGGGCAATCTACCACTTGCAATAGTTTGATAGTTAAGTTCAAAAAACAAACAATATAATCAGGTTTTAATAAACAAATTTGATTTAGAAGAAATAAAATATCCTTATTGATGCTGTAAATGGGACCATTCCCACCCCTTGCACATCTCCACTTGGTGTAAAATATTCAAAAGTTGGCTTGCAAATTTTAGGATATTTAATTTCACCATATCTGCTGTGAAGCTAATTTTGTCGCAAATGCTCTTGTTAGTGTGGGTCAGTTTGCTTTTTCTAGTGTGATTTGGTGAAAAACTCTTCCTACTAAGGCGAGATCAGCTGGCTTTGGGATTTTTGTAATTTTAGTTGCCCGGGGTCTTATCTTTGTAATCTTACCTGCAATAATAGGAGTAAGAAGGTTGAGGTATCACCCTGATCCTTGAAACCATTTAGCAATGAAGACTCAACTCCTTATAAATCATTGCAAAGTTATTTAACTTTCTGATTCATATTCTTCCCATGCGGTTAGTTATGACATATTAGTAGACGAAAAAATTATCATAAAAAGAATAAATAAATCAAAATTATGACCATAACCATTTAGTCTTCTTTTTCAATTTTTTACCCAATCAATTGTGTTTAGTCTTTCGTTGACTTGGAAAAGTCTTGCATTGCAAGACTACCAAGTCGGTCTCATCTCTCATGAGTCATGACGATAAGATTTTTATTTATTTTTTGGTCGGATAGTCATGACGATAAGATGATGTTGCCATTTAGCTTGGGATGGACTAATTAAGAGGAACGACTTAGTCAACGTCAACAACCATTTGGAAAGATGAACGGTCACGCCAGACCAAAGAATACGGTAAATTCATGTCCCTTTAGAAAATTGTTGTGCACATCTCCTTCGTCACCAAAATAATTATTTTATAAAATGTTTTTGAATGATAGAATAATTTATAGTAAAATAATTATTTTATATTATACTTTTAAGCCATAGAATAATTTACATTAAATTTTTTTAAATTACAAAGAAAAATTCCATCGTTCTAACCAAACTAAAAGAGTCATACTACAAAACTAACACAGTTGTTGACACACTCTCTAATACAGGTGCAGTTCACATACAGTGGTACGACTCACCTCATAGAGAGTGTGTCACAAAGTATGTTAATTTTATGAATCCAAATTAATAGTTCTCTTGTGAAAAATACATAATAAAAAGTACAATCTAGTCTCTAAGCCTTCTTTTCATCCTGGCCGTGCACACTGCCATCATCTCATAGAGCTAATCTTGTAAATTATCCAGGAACCGAAAATACGCGTACCTCCATGTCTGCTTAAGAACTAAAGAACCGCAAACTCCCCAAAATCCGACAATAAAACCAAGGGCTGTAAAGATATAAAACCAGGGAAGCTCATCGCGTTCATTGTCCTCATCTTGGTCGACGCTGTTCTTATTATCCGCATCAATTTCTCTGCACTCATTTCGAAGTGGAGCACCACAAAGTTTAGGGTTCCCCTCAAATGCAGAAGCGTTGAAGCTCTGGAGCTGCGTGCTCGTCGGTATTTGTCCTTGAAGATTATTGTATGAGACATTAAATTCTTTCAAGAAACTAAGGCTCGCCATTGATGAGGGGATTTTTCCGGACAAATGATTCCTGGAGAGGTTCAAAACCTCTAAATATTTTAGGTCAGATATTTGGTGAGGAATGTCGCCTGAAAGGTTGTTGTCGTTAAGATCCAACTGACGAAGAAGCTGCAATTGGCCGATCTCAGTAGGTATACTACCACTAATGTTATTGACCGCTAGGCCTATTGTTCCTGGAAAGTAAGACGGTCTACGTGGCCAGAAAATTGGATTTTCGATTACACCGCTAACCATGGGAAGTTCGAATTCATAATCGTCTACTAGAGATGCATTCGCCATTAACATTGGTAATCTACAAAGTTGTTTTGGAAATTCACCTGAAATTTGATTATATGACAGTTCCACCAAAAAGAGTTTTGGAAGAGTCCCCAACCAACTTGGAATAGACCCTGTGATTTGATTGCTAGCCAGCTGCAACATCTCTAGATTCTTTAGGTTTGATAACCATCCAGGTATCTGACCAGTGAGCCCACAATCAGACAAACTCAAGACACGAAGATTTTGGAATCCGTGAAAATCAACCATGTCATCATCACTTGGCATTGCCTCGCGGTCAAATGAACTGGTAAGGAGGAGTGTGTGAAGGCTTTTGCAACGCATTAATATCTTCATTGCCCCTGTGACATTGGTCAATGGTAGATAACTGAGCGAGAGGAAGGACAAGGATGTCAACGAAAGAATCTCAGGTTGTATTTGTCCTTCTAGATAAGGATTATCACTCAACCGAATTGCTTTTAAGGACCTGCATGAGTAAAGGCTTATTGGCAAGATACCAGTGAAGTTATTCCTATACAGGTCAAGTTTGCTAAGGTGGCTGAGTTTGGAGAAATTTGGTTTGGTGAGATCTCCTTCCAAGTAGTTGAATCCCAAATGTATTTCTACAAGGTTTGTGCAATTCATCAAAGACGGGGGCAAATTACCTCGTAAACTGTTGAAATCAAGAGCCATGAATTTCAACTTGGAGAGCTTCCCGAAATTGAGAGGGATCACACCACTTAGATGATTAAAGTAGAGGTCAAGGATTGTGAGGTGGGTGAGGTTGGCGATTCTTTCACTAATGGCTCCATTTAGTGAATTGAGAGGTAATGCAAGTTCCTCAAGTTTGGTAGCGTTATAGATATCTTCTGGAAGTGATCCAGACAAATTATTGTGACCGGCACGAAGAATTTGCAGTTTGGAACACCCCCCGAGCCCACGAGAAATGTTGCCACTAAATTCATTGGAGGAAAAATCCAATACTCTTATGGAAGGAGACGATCGGAGACAAATAGATGATGGGATATGCCCAGAGAAGATGTTGTTGCTGACATTGAAACTAGTCAAATTCCTTGCTTGTTGGAAGAATGAAGATGGAATTGCACCATGGAAGTGATTGCTTGACAGATCAATCGTCTGGATGTTCTTGGGTGGTACAGAAAATGGTATCTCTCCGGAAAAAAGGTTATAGCTCAAATCAAGGATCTCGAGGTGATTCAAGGACACGAAGAATTTAGTTTCAAGTGCGCCGTAAAGTGAATTGTGGGAAAGGTTCAAGTGGGTGAGATGTGTGAGATTTCCAAGTGATGAGACAAACATACCTCCTTTGAGCCCTTTGGAGGGTAAGAGCAAATGGGTGACCCAACCCTCTCGATTACAAGTGATGCCGTTCCAACGACAGCAATCAACAGAAGTACTCCAATTTACGGGAGGAGAAGATAGAGTGAGGGAGAAGGCCAGGAGAGAGGTGCGTTCAGTTTGGTTGCATGCATGAATATTTTTTGTAGATATAATGCAAGAGAATAAGAAGACGAGGAGGAAGCCATGAGCCATGTTTTAACTTGGATATTGCTTGGAGTAACAAGTCTGCATACATATATTTATATATATGTATAGGAGCAACCAAAGGTTATTATGATATTATCCAATCAATCTAATGAATCTTTGGTACCAACCAAGTCTAAATGATATTATCGCATGCAAACTGAGCAAATTGGCAAAAAAACCATAACTGCACATTAATGCGTCGAAGAGAGATTGCGTCAATGCCAATGCCACTTGTTGTTTTTAGACTAAATAACATTTCACTTTGACTAAATTCTCTCCAGAATTATTGTAAATGGCGAAAGCCACTACTAACGCCATGTTTTCCTGCATTTCATCCAACCTTTTGTTAGAAATGTCACATCCAAGAGCAAAAGCCATCACACATTTAATTAAGTCTTGGCACTGCAACTAAGTCTAGTTTAATACATGTAATAAATAAATCAAAAAATGATTAAACCCATCACACAATAAATTTGTCCCAACTTTTGCTGACCTTCCACTTCAACTTATCCAATCCACAATTCAGCCAAATGGGTGGTCAAAATTACAAGAAATTGGAGAATGGAAAGGGAAAGAAAGTACCGAAAAGAGGGATATGTTCGTAGGACCTGAAGAAGCCAAGCGAGGAGTGAGAGGAAAGGTGATAAGGGTCCGGTGGTACGAGAGCTTGTTGCTTAAAAGAGGAGGAGGATGGGAGAGAGCAAAAGCCACAGCTGCTCTTCGCACAAGCGACGCTGCTACCAAACTGGTGGCAGCCATGGCCCCTTGCATACACTGTACAAGGACGAGTGTGTTTGATATGATAGGTATGCAGGCTGGGCGCGAGTTGCTTTGGTTTGGTTTTGGTCGGTTGGGCTAAAATTGCAAACCGAAACCGACCGAGCTAGTTCTAAAACCGATCCGGTTGGTTAATCGATGATGGCAGGTTGGTTTGGGTCAGTTTTCAGTTCTGACAACACTAGTTAAATCAACACTAATAATTTAATACAATTACAATCCATAAAAGTTCAAAGTTCAACTATTCAAAGTTCAAACATTCAGACAATTTAAAAATTCCAAAAAAGAAATTCATCACAGCTCCAATGTTTCCAGATTATCCAAAAGCTCCATGCTTAAAGTTCAAAAGTCCCAAAGTCTACTGGAGAAGACATTCCATAATTAGAAATTGAAGTCAAAGTCCAAAGTCCAAAGTCTCCAAACATAGTTTAAAATTAATGTTTAGTAGCAAATATAAATAAACAAAACAACACTTCTAGGCCTCCATCAACTTTCCCAACACTTCCTACACTCCAACAACCAGCCCATGTAACTGAGCAGATGAGATCAAACCCAAAAGACTCGTCCTCGCAAAAAGCAGAACTTTTGCATGGAATAACCAACCGAGCCATCCGAATTCAAAATATCCCAAACAAAAGCACTAATCTCAATGACACATTTGATTATTACACAGAAGATTAACAGAACTAAGAATAGAATTTTGATTATTACCTATTAAACAAAGAGGAAGGTCGATCAAGTGCTAAGAGACGGCAATGACGACGGTGAGAATAGGGTTTTGAGTCTGTGAGAGTTGACTGCGAATAAAAGGAAAAATACTCTTTTTACTTTTCAGCTTTTAGGTTTCCAGGTTTTGTTTTCTTGTGGTGGGAACACGGTAAGTCTGATTAAAAACCCTTCATATGACTACATGTATTAATTCTGATTAAAAAATAATAAAATTAAATATACATCGGTCGGTTCGGTTAACCGTCAGGGGATAAATCTGTGAACCCTCACCGGACCGATTTTGGTCAGTGAGGTTAAGTTTAACCACAGAATTTAAAAAAACAAAAAACCAAACCAACCCGAGCCGTCGGTTCGGTTCGGCCAGTTCAGTTGATTTTTATGAAAAAATGCCCAACCCTAGCAGCTATGCATGGTTTTTTATTTTTTATAGTTATTATTATTATTTTCCTTTTAGCTTCGAATTAATTATCCAAACCCCTGTATACGATGGGATAGGACTAGGAATGCCACTGCCACCGCCACCGGTGTAGTAACCCTTGTGGAGGTGTTGGTAGGGCGGTCCTAGCGCGAATCCTTTCCCGGAAGATTGTGACCAGAACCCACCGAGTGTAAAACGTATTGATCTTCTTGGACGAGGAACTGATCCAGATGATGTGGACATATTTCCCACAAAGTGATACGTATCTCTCGGAAATAGTAAACTCCCTTGAAGTTTTGGTCAGGCCTTGAACATCAGTTTCTGTAATGCCCAGGTATAGAATTGAACAGATTTTTCTGCCATGATTATACGATGGGATAGGACTAGGAATGCCACTGCCACCGCCACCGGTGTAGTAACCCTTGTGGAGGTGTTGGTAGGGCGGTCCTAGCGCGAATCCTTTCTGGGAAGACTGGGGAACAAATGAAGCACAGTGATTAGCGTAAGCGGTTTGGTGGTCGAATTTGGAAGAGGCTGCAGAAGAGGTGGTGAAGAAAAGAAAGAAGAACATGAGAAGGTTTGGTAAAAAGATGATCATGGAGATAGCCATGGATTCTTTGGTCATGGACTAAACAAGATCAAAGGGGAATGAAATTGCAATATAATGTGAAAATAGTGTGATGATATTTCTATGTAGTTGTACTAGTGTACCAGGTCAACCATTAGCATTGGGATAGTCCTCCACCTACAGTCCTACTGCTATGTAAGGAAGGACACTATGAGGCCCGTGATCTCCATTGGAGTTGGCTTCAACTGAAATGTTTCATTGAACTATTCAAATAGTTTGATAGTTTTTTTTAGTACAAGTGATATTCTACACTGAAAAAGGGGGAAGAGTTTGAACTCGGAACGCAGTAGGTTGAAGAGGAACGGCCTAACCACCAGGGCAATCTACCACTTGCAATAGTTTGATAGTTAAGTTCAAAAAACAAACAATATAATCAGGTTTTAATAAACAAATTTGATTTAGAAGAAATAAAATATCCTTATTGATGCTGTAAATGGGACCATTCCCACCCCTTGCACATCTCCACTTGGTGTAAAATATTCAAAAGTTGGCTTGCAAATTTTAGGATATTTAATTTCACCATATCTGCTGTGAAGCTAATTTTGTCGCAAATGCTCTTGTTAGTGTGGGTCAGTTTGCTTTTTCTAGTGTGATTTGGTGAAAAACTCTTCCTACTAAGGCGAGATCAGCTGGCTTTGGGATTTTTGTAATTTTAGTTGCCCGGGGTCTTATCTTTGTAATCTTACCTGCAATAATAGGAGTAAGAAGGTTGAGGTATCACCCTGATCCTTGAAACCATTTAGCAATGAAGACTCAACTCCTTATAAATCATTGCAAAGTTATTTAACTTTCTTATTCATATTCTTCCTATGCGGTTAGTTATGACATATTAGTAGACGAAAAAATTGTCATAAAAAGAATAAATAAATCAAAATTATGACCATAACCATTTAGTCTTCTTTTTCAATTTTTTACCCAATCAATTGTGTTTAGTCTTTCATTGACTTGGAAAAGTCTTGCATTGCAAGACTACCAAGTCGGTCTCATCTCTCATGAGTCATGACGATAAGATTTTTATTTATTTTTTGGTCGGATAGTCATGACGATAAGATGATGTTGCCATTTAGCTTGGGATGGACTAATTAAGAGGAACGACTTAGTCAACGTCAACAACCATTTGGAAAGATGAACGGTCACGCCAGACCAAAGAATACGGTAAATTCGTGTCCCTTTAGAAAATTGTTGTGCACATCTCCTTCGTCACCAAAATAATTATTTTATAAAATGTTTTTGAATGATAGAATAATTTATAGTAAAATAATTATTTTATATTATATTTTTAAGCCATAGAATAATTTACATTAAATTTTTTTAAATTACAAAGAAAAATTCCATCGTTCTAACCAAACTAAAAGAGTCATACTACAAAACTAACACAGTTGTTGACACACTCTCTAATACAGGTGCAGTTCACATACAGTGGTACGACTCACCTCATAGAGAGTGTGTCACAAAGTATGTTAATTTTATGAATCCAAATTAATAGTTCTCGTGAAAAATACATAATAAAAAGTACAATCTAGTTTCTAAGCCTTCTTTTCATCCTGGCCGTGCACACTGCCATCATCTCATAGAGCGAATCTTGTAAATTATCCAGGAACCAGAAATACGCGTACCTCCATGTCTGCTTAAGAACTAAAGAACCGCAAACTCCCCAAAATCCGACAATAAAACCAAGGGCTGTAAAGATATAAAACCAGGGAAGCTCATCGCGTTCATTGTCCTCATCTTGGTCGACGCTGTTCTTATTATCCGCATCAATTTCTCTGCACTCATTTCGAAGTGGAGCACCACAAAGTTTAGGGTTCCCCTCAAATGCAGAAGCGTTGAAGCTCTGGAGCTGCGTGCTCGTCGGTATTTGTCCTTGAAGATTATTGTATGAGACATTAAATTCTTTCAAGAAACTAAGGCTCGCCATTGATGAGGGGATTTTTCCGGACAAATGATTCCTGGAGAGGTTCAAAACCTCTAAATATTTTAGGTCAGATATTTGGTCAGGAATGTCGCCTGAAAGGTTGTTGTCGTTAAGATCCAACTGACGAAGAAGCTGCAATTGGCCGATCTCAGTAGGTATACTACCACTAATGTTATTGACCGCTAGGCCTATTGTTCCTGGAAAGTAAGACGGTCTACGTGGCCAGAAAATTGGATTTTCGATTACACCGCTAACCATGGGAAGTTCGAATTCATAATCGTCTACTAGAGATGCATTCGCCATTAACATTGGTAATCTACAAAGTTGTTTTGGAAATTCACCCGAAATTTGATTATATGACAGTTCCACCAAAAAGAGTTTTGGAAGAGTCCCCAACCAACTTGGAATAGACCCTGTGATTTGATTGCTAGCCAGCTGCAACATCTCTAGATTCTTTAGGTTTGATAACCATCCAGGTATCTGACCAGTGAGCCCACAATCAGACAAACTCAAGACACGAAGATTTTGGAATCCGTGAAAATCAACCATGTCATCATCACTTGGCATTGCCTCGCGGTCAAACGAACTGGTAAGGAGGAGTGTGTGAAGGCTTTTGCAACGCATTAATATCTTCATTGCCCCTGTGACATTGGTCAATGGTAGATAACTGAGCGAGAGGAAGGACAAGGATGTCAACGAAAGAATCTCAGGTTGTATTTGTCCTTCTAGATAAGGATTATCACTCAACCGAATTGCTTTTAAGGACCTGCATGAGTAAAGGCTTATTGGCAAGATACCAGTGAAGTTATTCCTATACAGGTCAACTTTGCTAAGGTGGCTGAGTTTGGAGAAATTTGGTTTGGTGAGATCTCCTTCCAAGTAGTTGAATCCCAAATGTATTTCTACAAGGTTTGTGCAATTCATCAAAGACGGGGGCAAATTACCTCGTAAACTGTTGAAATCCAGAGCCATGAATTTCAACTTGGAGAGCTTCCCGAAATTGAGAGGGATCACACCACTTAGATGATTAAAGTAGAGGTCAAGGATTGTGAGGTGGGTGAGGTTGGCGATTCTTTCACTAATGGCTCCATTTAGTGAATTGAGAGGTAATGCAAGTTCCTCAAGTTTGGTAGCGTTATAGATATCTTCTGGAAGTGATCCAGACAAATTATTGTGACCGGCACGAAGAATTTGCAGTTTGGAACACCCCCCGAGCCCACGAGAAATGTTGCCACTAAATTCATTGGAGGAAAAATCCAATACTCTTATGGAAGGAGACGATCGGAGACAAATAGCTGATGGGATATGCCCAGAGAAGATGTTGTTGCTGACATTGAAACTAGTCAAATTCCTTGCTTGTTGGAAGAATGAAGATGGAATTGCACCATGGAAGTGATTGCTTGACAGATCAATCGTCTGGATGTTCTTGGGTGGTACAGAAAATGGTATCTCTCCGGAAAAAAGGTTATAGCTCAAATCAAGGATCTCGAGGTGATTCAAGGACACGAAGAATTTAGTTTCAAGTGCGCCGTAAAGTGAATTGTGGGAAAGGTTCAAGTGGGTGAGATGTGTGAGATTTCCAAGTGATGAGACAAACATACCTCCTTTGAGCCCTTTGGAGGGTAAGAGCAAATGGGTGACCCAACCCTCTCGATTACAAGTGATGCCGTTCCAACGACAGCAATCAACAGAAGTACTCCAATTTACGGGAGGAGAAGATAGAGTGAGGAAGTAGGCCAGGAGAGAGGTGCGTTCAGTTTGGTTGCATGCATGAATATTTTTTGTAGATATAATGCAAGAGAATAAGAAGACGAGGAGGAAGCCATGAGCCATGTTTTAACTTGGATATTGCTTGGAGTAACAAGTCTGCATACATATATATTTATATATATGTATAGGAGCAACCAAAGGTTATTATGATATTATCCAATCAATCTAATGAATCTTTGGTACCAACCAAGTCTAAATGATATTATCGCATGCAAACTGAGCAAATTGGCAAAAAAACCATAACTGCACATTAATGCGTCGAAGAGAGATTGCGTCAATGCCAATGCCACTTGTTGTTTTTAGACTAAATAACATTTCACTTTGACTAAATTCTCTCCAGAATTATTGTAAATGGCGAAAGCCACTACTAACGCCATGTTTTCCTGCATTTCATCCAACCTTTTGTTAGAAATGTCACATCCAAGAGCAAAAGCCATCACACATTTAATTAAGTCTTGGCACTGCAACTAAGTCTAGTTTAATACATGTAATAAATAAATCAAAAAATGATTAAACCCATCACACAATAAATTTGTCCCAACTTTTGCTGACCTTCCACTTCAACTTATCCAATCCACAATTCAGCCAAATGGGTGGTCAAAATTACAAGAAATTGGAGAATGGAAAGGGAAAGAAAGTACCGAAAAGAGGGATATGTTCGTAGGACCTGAAGAAGCCAAGCGAGGAGTGAGAGGAAAGGTGATAAGGGTCCGGTGGTACGAGAGCTTGTTGCTTAAAAGGGGAGGAGGATGGGAGAGAGCAAAAGCCACAGCTGCTCTTCGCACAAGCGACGCTGCTACCAAACTGGTGGCAGCCATGGCCCCTTGCATACACTGTACAAGGACGAGTGTGTTTGATATGATAGGTATGCAGGCTGGGCGCGAGTTGCTTTGGTTTGGTTTTGGTCGGTTGGGCTAAAATTGCAAACCGAAACCGACCGAGCTAGTTCTAAAACCGATCCGGTTGGTTAATCGATGATGGCAGGTTGGTTTGGGTCAGTTTTCAGTTCTGACAACACTAGTTAAATCAACACTAATAATTTAATACAATTACAATCCATAAAAGTTCAAAGTTCAACTATTCAAAGTTCAAACATTCAGACAATTTAAAAATTCCAAAAAAGAAATTCATCACAGCTCCAATGTTTCCAGATTATCCAAAAGCTCCATGCTTAAAGTTCAAAAGTCCCAAAGTCTACTGGAGAAGACATTCCATAATTAGAAATTGAAGTCAAAGTCCAAAGTCCAAAGTCTCCAAACATAGTTTAAAATTAATGTTTAGTAGCAAATATAAATAAACAAAACAACACTTCTAGGCCTCCATCAACTTTCCCAACACTTCCTACACTCCAACAACCAGCCCATGTAACTGAGCAGATGAGATCAAACCCAAAAGACTCGTCCTCGCAAAAAGCAGAACTTTTGCATGGAATAACCAACCGAGCCATCCGAATTCAAAATATCCCAAACAAAAGCACTAATCTCAATGACACATTTGATTATTACACAGAAGATTAACAGAACTAAGAATAGAATTTTGATTATTACCTATTAAACAAAGAGGAAGGTCGATCAAGTGCTAAGAGACGGCAATGACGACGGTGAGAATAGGGTTTTGAGTCTGTGAGAGTTGACTGCGAATAAAAGGAAAAATACTCTTTTTACTTTTCAGCTTTTAGGTTTCCAGGTTTTGTTTTCTTGTGGTGGGAACACGGTAAGTCTGATTAAAAACCCTTCATATGACTACATGTATTAATTCTGATTAAAAAATAATAAAATTAAATATACATCGGTCGGTTCGGTTAACCGTCAGGGGATAAATCTGTGAACCCTCACCGGACCGATTTTGGTCAGTGAGGTTAAGTTTAACCACAGAATTTAAAAAAACAAAAAACCAAACCAACCCGAGCCGTCGGTTCGGTTCGGCCAGTTCAGTTGATTTTTATGAAAAAATGCCCAACCCTAGCAGCTATGCATGGTTTTTTATTTTTTATAGTTATTATTATTATTTTCCTTTTAGCTTCGAATTAATTATCCAAACCCCTGTATACGATGGGATAGGACTAGGAATGCCACTGCCACCGCCACCGGTGTAGTAACCCTTGTGGAGGTGTTGGTAGGGCGGTCCTAGCGCGAATCCTTTC